>NQII01003771.1:187287-198114 GCA_002778355.1 Clitarchus hookeri | reverse complement strand
GGGGGGGGGGGAGAGAGAGTGTGTATGTG
The DNA here is from genome assembly GCA_002778355.1 of Clitarchus hookeri. NCBI lineage: Eukaryota > Metazoa > Arthropoda > Insecta > Phasmatodea > Phasmatidae > Clitarchus > Clitarchus hookeri. Next base: position 198,085 of record NQII01003771.1, on the reverse strand, counting down.
TTGGCGCGCGCGCGCTGGAATTTTCTACTGTTTCATGTGGAAGTTGTGTGCAAATATTAGGATTTCATAAATGTATATAGAAAAACTGTGTTAGATATGCTGGCTCAGATTGATGTTTTAATATATAGATAGGTGTATGTGATGAACACATTACATGAAAGAAAATGCTAGAGTTGCACTTTTATTTATGTAATAAGGAGAAACTGTTTTCCACCCTTCCTGGCTTACCAAGGATGGGGAAGACAGCCACTGCACAGAATGAGAATGGAGACGGATCTTTAGTTTCTTGGCCAACTATGTGTATCATAAAGATAAAATGAAAATGTGTTACTGTGCAACATGACGCCAGTTATTCAAATTGTGCAGTGCATCTAATGACTGTGAGAGCAAGTTGGGTACCAAGTCACTTTATAAACAAAAATGTAATTAAACAATTTTGTTGTAGAAGGAATAATTATACCAATGTTGCAATATCTACCTAATAATTTTGTTCTTTATAACTGGCTGATGTTTGATTCTCAAACATGTTTTATCAATAGAATATTATTCTCTTGTAATGTGCTTGTGTTATATTTATTCACTATTCAGATACACATTTCTTTAATGGTGTAAGTTTACATTACATTACCTTTTTCTATTAAAGTTGTTTTGTGCTTTGAAAAAGTTTGGAATTTGTAGTAGGTGATCTTGGATAGCAGCAAAAATCAAAGTATTTGAAGCAAATGGTATATGTAACTGTTTTTGTTTATGAATGGCCCCTTTTAATATCAATAAATGCCAATCTTATAATTTTTTTAGTTTAATGGTATCTGTGTCATTGAATAGTTTTTATGAACAAGTCTGTGCATTATCTTAAGCTGAATAGCAGAATGGTATTAAAACGTGTTAAAAAAATAATTCTGCAGTACGGAATATTTTGTGAATCTGCAGAAAGAAAAAATTTAGTTAGTTATTGGAGAGGAGAGCGATTGTTGGTGAATTCTGTTTGGAATATTAAAACCTTATTACCCATATTTTTAAAAATGTTACCGTTTTTTTTAATTATAATTGAAGTAATTACGTAAATTACCCACTTCTCTAAACATACTAGTAGGTTTTATGAAAATGTTCTACAGTACATATATAAAAACTCGAGAAATATAATTTTTATGGGAAGTTAAACCAGAGAAATCATATAAGATTGGTGCTTTAGAGTAATTGTCTTCTTAGGCACCTACGGAGGAAGATGAGCAGTATTGAGTAGAGACCATGTTTTGCCAAAAACTAACATAAGTTTTTATCTTGTACCTCTAAGAGGTTGTAGGCCCTAGTGAGCACTGCTGTGATTGTGATTATTGTAGGTTGGCTGTAGCATATACATGCAAATAAATAAGTACCGTCATTAGAGATGGTAGAAAGTAGTTTTAACTTTTTAGATGCTAATAAATGCTGCAAGCATGTTTTCTATCTACAAATCGCTATAACCTCCACAATTTGCAAATGTGTGAAAAAGCAAATTTTATTATTGTTTAGCTAGGCACGTATCTAGGATATATACAGTAATGGCATGTAATCTACTTATGGTAGAATATGTAATTGTTACATTTTTTTTTTGTTTCATCTATGGAGTTTATTCTACATATAATAATTCTTATTCAGTGGCTGCCAGAAGTTAAAACAAACCCCATGCTATGAGTGTAGTCAGCTTCAACCACTCATCCCCCAACCCAAAAATTATGAGCTTTAGTGGGCCACAATATGGCCATCATATAAGCTATTTTTTAAAAAAAATTTTGCCTTCTCAGTAAAACTACACTTATCAGTCTTAAATTTATCTCATAAATGTAATGGCATGTCACAAAAAACTGCACTTTACAACTTATCACTTTTTTCAAAAGTGATCCCTTAATTTTGCCTTATATCCTTCTGTTCTCGAGAAAATTGCCTCGCTTTGTCAGGTAGGCGATGAAGTTTATTTTGTTTCAACTCAAATTCAACACTAAAGTTATTTTTATCTAACAATTCAAACCGTACATATTTTGAGCATTTTTACATTACACAAAATTTGGTCTGCTTAGTCTTTAAAGGTAGATATCACAATTTTCTTGTATTTTAATAGGGGAATTCATTTGCAATTTTTTCCACACATGATTATGATGATAAGATTTTCCTTGAGTGTAAGTTAATGGGTGTTAATAATTATCTCATACAGAGATGGTTTTATTTGTGCTTAGACTATTTTTAAAAAAAATTTGCTGTGTAATGTTCTCTTTGCAAGCTACCAGCGCTACTAAATTACTATAATTAAAACAATTGTGTTTACTTTGTTTTCTTCCAAAGATGTAAGAATATGCATGATAATTGAGGCTCATTATTTGATATGCAATGGAAATAAGTGAATTTTAAATGCAAATCTGAATTAAAGCATAAATAGTGCTAAGAGCTATAGAAAAATGTTTTTTTTATATCCTTGACAATTACTTTTTTGGTCTTTTCTCAGTACATCTCGCAGCAGTGAACAATGAATCATTAATTTTCTGGCAGTTATATAATTCTATTCTAAAGGTTTGCATACTGTATTTTATTAGAATTAAACAAACAATTTTTAGGGTTATTAACTCTATGCTATTTCACTACAAGTAAACCTAATGGTTTAACATTTTATATGATGTATTTTTCATTGGATGTTTTTTCAAACTGTAGTAGCCGCATAACTTAAAAATATACATAAAACTACAAATACTGAAAAAAAACTGAACTAATGATAGACATACGTTTAATTCCAGAACATAAGTTACAGTTTGGGTTTGAGATTTCAGAATATACTTCAAAACATTTTTTTAGTTGTCGCAATAAATGAACTGTAGGCTTCATGTTCAGCTGTAGCAATATGGACAGATGCAAAGAATTAAAATGTTTAAAATTGACGTGTGACGTCGGGTAGCTGACGACGTTACAGTCTGGCAAGGTTTTGGTGTGGTCGGAGACACTGGCGATTTAACTGGCTGACCTTTTTGACTGCTGACCGGGCCCCGGCCGGTATATAAGATAGGGCGCGTGGCTTGACGCCACGCCACAAAGTCAGTCGTGGGCTTAGCTGTCCTGCATACTGGTTGGCACACTGCCACGGGTTTACCTATATTGGATGTGGTGTGGGGTAGCTCCCTGCTCTGATGCTGGTGCGGCTGCTGTCGGCCGGAGCTGATGCCCAGTCCTTGGGTGGAGGTGTCGCTGTGGTTGGCGGTGCTGAAGGCTACTGGTACTGCTTTTCCGGAACCAGGGATTCTTGATCCCTAGTGGCATGTGGCGTCCTTGACGGAAGTCAGGAAAATGCTGCTGAACCAAGTGGGGACTGGACAGGCTATTACGTGCCCCATCATCCTGTCTTGAAGTTAGAAAGCACCACCGTCAAACTGCAAGTCATATTTAATACTTCCACAGCTAAAACGAACCAAGGCATCAATCTGAACTAGGTGTACTTCTTGCAGGACCAAAGCTGGAAACTGATGTATTTCACATTCTTCCGAAGTTTTGCTGTCATGCTTTGGTGTTTACAGCTGATGTTCAATATGTACAGGCAGATTTTGGCTACCCCAGAACAGCGCGAATACCACAGCATTTTGTGGCAATTTTCTGCATCAGATCATGTGAGTGAATTTCGCCTGAACACGGCAACATATGGTATATCTTGAGCCCCCTTATCTAGCGATCTGCAGATTGCACCAGTTGGCAACAAATGAACAATCTCGTTTCGCTACTACTAGTGTTGACACCTCACCTATCAGGTGGTTGTGGAGTTAATGGCATTGCAAGCCTTCCCCCTCGGATGGTTGGGAAGCAGGCATTGCCGACATGGTGAGACTTTTATGGAGTGTGAGGTTTGATGCCTTTGGCAATTTTATGATGGCTCACTGAGCATGAAGAGGAACTTTAGTCAGGGTAGACTGGGTCTGAATTCTGGTGGGAGTGTAACTGGGTTGGGGTTCCAGGTGTCTCACTACCTTTTCTACTGCTGTGGGCCAGTCGTCAGCTACAGGTTTCTTGGACGGCATAGGGGGCATGCCACAGTTGCTTGAATAAGTGTTTCCCCCTCTGACGAGCTGCAGTGTCTCTCTCTTCCAGAAGTACACCCTGTTGGCACTCTGCTTGGCTTCTACCAGGTCTCCCACCTGTGCTAACCCCTGTTTGGCCGCTTTATCTCGCCCAACCCTGTGGTGAAGCATAAGTCGGAAGATAGCTTTGAGAGGGTGACAATGGATGTTCCGTAGGGGTGGGCACGACCTGATAGGATGAAGGACGTTGCCGGCAGACCCAAGCACTTACAGAAGGGTGCAACAGTCGGGTGGGCCGTAGTTCCGCAGAGTCGAGGCTCCCAGAAGGCGATGAAGGAATAGGGGGTGGCGGCATGTGTGTACTCCTAGAATGTTTGTGGACCACTGGGACGAAGTAGGAAGGAGAAGTAGGATGCAAGATGAGAAGAATAGGCGCTGAAGGCTTCGGCAAGCTGTCGGGTAGCGTAACGTTCAGAGACTGGTGCTGTGCTAGGCAGGTAATAGTAGGTGAAGAAGCGCCTCAAACTGAGGACCATGGATCCTATTTATACCCAGAACACAGGGCCGGCGCAGGGTGGCGGAGAGAGAGACGAGTAAGCAGTAGAGATGGCGGAAGGCAGACTGTGCTCCCCTCTGCAGCCAGTAGCTGGAGAGGTAGGCGTGCACCGAGGCATGAAGTGGGTTGTCGACCAGCAGGCTGCAGCAGCTGCCAGAGGCCAACAAGTGAAACCATTTGACTCTACAGAAGTCAATTATGGTGGTCCGTTTCTCATTTTTGTCTCTCGTATGCAAGGAGTTCGCTCTCTCAAAGCCTACTTGTGTCTTTTTGTGCGTTTTGCAAGCAAAGTTGTTCACCCGCAATTGGCTTCCAACCTTTACACAGCAACATTTTTAGCAGCATACAAGAGATTCATCAGTCACCGTGGTAAATGTTCATACATCTATAGTGACTGTGGAACAAACTTCATTGGTGCCTCCAGCCAGCTAGCCGAGCTGAATGTTGTCTTGGTGTCCTCACCATCGGATCAAGAAAGCATCATCAAGGATGTGTCCTCTTTGGGAGTCACCCGGCATTTCAACCCACCCACTGCACCACACTTCAGTAGTCTCTGGGAAGCAAGCATCAAGATGCACTTAATCCGAGTGATTGGTGAGCAACGTCTGACATGAAGAGCTCGACACAGTAATTGTTCAAGTGGAGGCCATTGTGAACTCTTGTCCACTGTGCCGTCGTAGTGCTGATCCCAATGACCTCACTACTGCTTTAACAGCTGGGCACTATCTCACCCTAGAACCATTGACTGCTGTTCCAGAGCCAGATTTAACTGTCCTATGAGTGTACAAATAGTGGATTTTGATATTTGAATATTTTTGAATCAAACAGTAAAACTTTCAAATATCATGTGAATAGTTTTGAATCAAATAGTAAAATTTTCAAATAGCATGTGAATAGTTTCGAAGTCAAATAGCTACAAGTCAACATTTCATTTCAATTATATATAATAGAAATAACTATTATTTCACTGATCACACAACAAACTGTTTTTTGAAAAAGTAGATAATTTTTACACGATTTCCAGCTTATTGAAATTAAAAAATATGCTGCAAAATGTAGGCTAAACCATTAATAAATGATGCACCACATAACTTATATTAGCCTAGATATATGAGCCTGCATGAAATAGGGAAATTTATGACATATACATTGTAACAAAGCTATGATAACGTGCATGCATTATAATCACAGGGAAGAATACAGATAAATGTTGGTTATCAGAAAATAGCTCAAAGTTCTTCTTTGCAATAAAAATAAATGGTGTATCCAGAAAAAAAAGTATTTCCTTGGTTTTGCAGTTTTATTTTCAGTGATCATCATTTTTTAAGACATGCGTGAAGCCACGACAAGACCTTGGCGGATTTTCACGGTTGAACTGGTAGTAGATTTTAAAAATGTTGTGATTTTGTGCTTACTGGTGCAGTGCTATTTGCTGACGTGGGGCTTCTGTGGCTGAGCGGTTAGCCTGCTTGCCTCCCACCAAGGCGAACCGGGTTCAATCCCCAGCCGGGTCACTCCCGGATTTTCGCATGTGGGAATTGTGCTGGACGATGCAGCTTGTCGGCGGGTTTCCTCGAGGATCTCCTGTTTCCCCTACCCTTTCATTTCAGAGCTGCTCCATACTCTCTTCAATCACCCTCATCAGCTCCCAAGACCTCGCTGTCAAGAGCCAGCCAAATCTCTTCACTCACACTATTTGCTGATGTACTGCAAACTGTTTGTACGTGTTTGCAATGTCTTACTACCATGGCACTGGTTCTGTAACAGAATTTGTTTGCTGTAAGTTGTATCATTACCTACGAGATTACAGACGTAGGCAACGGTTGTATTATAGCAGACGAAGCACTATGTAAATGCAAACATTTAATTGTAAACGCTCGCAACCAGGCTCATGATCAATTTAATTGATACAGTTCTGTACTACTAGCGCTGTTTTAGTTCACGTTTCAGCAGACCGCCACAGGTATGATGCAGACGCGACGCCATGTTGATATTGTTTGTTTCGTGTCCACCATATTGTTGTATCGCGCCCTCAAAAATTTATGGAAATGGGATACTTTTGAATGTGTTTGCAAAATAAAATTCTATAATTTTACTGGAAACACCAAAAATAATGTGTGTTCATCACACGCAGCCATGTGGTATATGGATGAAAGCGATACAAAGATGTTTTTGTTTTGGTCGTGCACAACCATGGTAGCAACCTTGCCATGCCTATTTCTTCGGCCACAAACAATAAGAAAAAAGAAATATATCCTATTTCTATAAATGCTGTGTGAAAATAAATGTGTGTGTAATGGTATTGGTTAATATTCTGGTTTTTATCACATTTATTTACGGATTATTCATTTTCGTACCATTGTAAACAACCTAGCTCAGAGCTAATGATCCTTGATTTGCCACATCAAATGGCAAAAATTTATAAAAAATCTGCCAATTATGATCAGTAGCATTCCAGCCCTAATAAATAGAGAATAAAAGTTTAAATGAACGACTACAAACGAGCAGGCATGTAATGTCAAGCAAATAAATAATACTTGAGGCGCGAACGTCAATTATTCACAATTTTCGCAGAAGATATTCAAATTTTGAATGTGAATAATTTGTAAATTACTACTCACAACTATTCGAATTTTCAAATATGCCTAAAAATTACTCACTTTTATCGTTTATTGGATATTGTATTCATCAAAATATCTTTCGGTTCTGTCACTTAAGATTTCCAGAAACAATCATTTTTAAGCTAGTTGTTTATGCAAACGTCTAATAATTGTTTGTGAAATACGTTCAACACGCCACTGTTTATCATCACTGTGGCGTGGTGCTCTCCAGTTCAGATGGTGTAGGTGACTTGGCAAGTCTGGCATACTCGCTCCCCTTACATGCCTGATGAAAGTGATGGTAGTAACCTAGCAACCAGCATGGCATCCTTGTATCCTCTCCCCTCTCTTAGCCATGCACCTTTCTTCCTCCCCTTACATGCGTATGAGAGAAACTGTTATATAGCTAAGAAAACAGTGCCCTCTTACATGCTTGGCGAGAGGGCAATCTGTAGAGTATATGGAGCATTAAATAAAACTTATCATGTGATCTTAGTTAGACGACAAACTATCATCCTGTCAAACACACCGCAGAGACCCCAAGTGCTACACCTAGTCTGATCTCTAACAAGCTCACAGCAGTCAGCAGTATGCAATGGTAATACAATCATAGAAATTTCACTGAGACCATCGCCCAAAATAGTTGCACCTATCACCACTAGTATTTCAAAGCAAATGGTTTTACTTGAATGAGGAATAATTTTTTGCACTTGTGTTTTCTTTTGTGTTTAAAGGTCATTTATTCCTATACAGTTGGTGTTTAATCGTATCTAGCCTAAAATCAATGTGATTTTTAAACAAAGTATTAATTTACTCAATAGGCAGCATCTTCATAATAAAATAAAATGCCCAGAAGCATATACTGACGTCCCCTTGTCACCAAACATTTTTTTAACATTGAGCGACGTGTATTACCAGGCGTAAATTCATTCTCAAGTAGTTTCTTGCGGGGGGGAAACTGGAGGATTTCATTAATTTATTTCAATACACATATCACCTGAATAAGCTGATATGCTGGAAGGGCCTATTTGACACATTTTGTCATTAAATAATGCGTTAGCACCAAGCCCGAGCTCTCTATGGGAAAATCAGAACGTGGTTTTGAATGATTAATTATTAAAGACCGTAAATAAATAAATTTTAGTTGCCTTATTTATTTATTTCTGTCCCAAAATCACACTTGTGACACGTATATATAAAATTTCTGTTTGCGGCAACTCCGTATCATCACGTACCCTAGAAGTGATACAACTCTGAATGGCAGCCACCCTGGCCAGCATTCCATCTCCATAGATAAGGTGGATGCCTGGAGAGCGGAATGCACCTCAAGGAAGAGAATCATATCAATTGCCCCCGANAGTGATACAACTCTGAATGGCAGCCACCCTGGCCAGCATTCCATCTCCATAGATAAGGTGGATGCCTGGAGAGCGGATGCACCTCAAGGAAGAGAATCATATCAATTGCCCCCGACTACACAAAACCCCGTGAGAAAGTAGACCAGTCGACCACGCCAGCGAAGTTACCTCTAAGCTCACGCAGCCGATACCACCAGCACACCAGGAAGACCTGCTTTCAGCTGCTCCCGAGAGATGGCAGCACGTGCAGCTCCTCCTATGAAGGGAGAAGCCACCAGCTGAAGCTGTCCGAAGAAACCCAAGACGCACCTAGCTCAGGAGGATATATGGCTCTGCACCACTGCAAAACGGCAGTTGATACCAGCAGCTTGCCTTAGCACGAGTTGTGCTAAGGCTCTGCTATATCTGCTCTCCTCCACCTCGTGAGGAAACGCCCAGTGATCACCAGTGACCAACGCGTGCTTGAAGAAGGCAGGCGTTTGTCACTGCCTTCTTCAAGCACGCGTTGCAGCCCGGAAGTGTCGTCGTTCCCCCCACACGCCATACTCCCTCCGCCCCTTAAAGTCCCTTCAGGACAATATAGCTTCAGTTAGGGTTTAGTTGTTCTGATGGCTACCTAATGCATTGCTCTTGCTCTTCTAGCACACCCTTCAGGCAAGGCTCTTCAAGCTGACATGCCCCTTCACCTGTCTTTTGCTTTACCTTCCGTAAGTTAAACAGTGCAGTGATTTACAGCAGGACGAGTACGGTTCACCGTGTTCTATTCTGGATGGAATAAAACACGTTACTAGTCTAACCGCCGTCTGTTCGTTATTGTGTGAACTGTGCTTAGTCATTCCTGGTAAGTCAACCCGCAAAGAAGAGGCAGGGAACCACGGTTTGAGAACTGATTTGCCAAATCTAGAGTAGGACTGCAGCCTTTCCCCTAAAAAGGACTTGACGTACATCGCCCAAAACACAACCCATTAGACGGCCAACCATACTGTGGACCAGGCACGCAAAGGTACCTGGTGCGCACGTACAGTAGAGCCACGACCACTAGCAGGAGAGACAACGAAGAGGATAAATCACACTTTTCAGTTAACCTGCTGAAAGGAGTGCCAGGTCTGACAAGGAGGGATCTACCTCTTCTGGGCTACACTTTAGCTAGGGATATCATTGCCTGCTACCCCATTGTGGACGTGGACCGTAGTACCTCATCCCTGGTAAATGTCATCCACCCACAGAAGGGGAAGTACGTGGAGCTACAGGAAGGCAGCTACTTTCCTCTCAGAGAAATCATCACTGCTTAACCGACCTGCACTAGCCTTCAGCTACTTGACCTCCCGGGAACGAGTTTACGCCGCCCACCAAATGTTGAGGTCTCACCTCACAGTCTCCTCCCACCCATAACTTATTTGGCCCCTTAGTAAAAACCCCTGTAGCTGCACATCTTGTCGTAGAGTACAACCGTCTGGACCTGCCCCTGGTACTGGGCGCAGAAGAAGCCTGGACTGGACCAGCCGAGTCGGTGACTGGGCTGGTCCAGTCTGCCAGAGCCGACTAGCACACACCGTCGCTGTCAGCCCGCCGGGTAGATGCCTACCCGCTCCTGCCCATAAGGCCGTTATGAGTCACTTGTTTTAAGTAAAATATCATTAATTACTTAACAAATGACTACACATCTGCCACGTGAGCAACTGTGGCATCACAAACGTATGTATATAGATATGCAACCTGGATTGCGTAAGCTTTGGCTGTCCTTTGTGATACTCAGCAGAGATAGTGTCCTCTCCTTACACAGCTGGTGGGGAGGGAGCTAGTTGCCTAGCAACCAGCATGGCACCCATGCACCCTCCGTGTGTGGTGACTGGTTTGGAAGAGGAGGGGTAGATTGTTTCATTCCTCCCACCGCTGAGACTTCCACCCACCCGCTCTAAACACACTGGCTGGCCGATAACCTCTCTGCATGCTCTCAGCTAATCTCTTTCTCAGAGGGTTGGTAAGTTTGGGGATGTCTTGCAATCTGTGTCAGATTACAACAAATTATATATGGTATATTATGATGTTATACTCTATATTTAAACAAGTTTATGTGAAATGTTTTTAATGTATTATTTACAGTTATAATTTTTTTTAGTTCCTATTTTTATTGTGCTTAGTTGAACGTTATTCATTGATGATAGACATACAGATCTTATTATACTTAAAATTAAGGTTAATACAGTTAGAAGTTGTATGTTATTGTTGTACATGTCAAACCCTCATTCTGAA
>NQII01003771.1:166968-187212 GCA_002778355.1 Clitarchus hookeri | reverse complement strand
GGGGGGGGGGGGTGGAATAAAAGTGAAATTGTCACTTTCTTATTCAGTTTTTGTTTTGGAATGAAAAATGAAGTACAGAAATGTGTTTCTTTCTAAGTACCATTATACTGTTAATTGGAAAGAAAAAAATTTTGGTGGCCTGCCTTCACTAAACATTACTGTAAGCATACAATAAGACAAGATGCTGAGATTTTTAAATTACACATTAACTGTAGGGTATAGAATATTAATAACTAAAACTGCTTGTTTTGTAGGAAAATATTTATTTAAAAAGCTGTATATGGCATACAAAAAATTCTTACAAATATTGTATAATAGTTTGTACACTAATGAAACCTATAATAATTTAATTCATCAAAATGCAAACAAAGTAGAAAAAAATTCGAGCACAAATGAAAAGTATGTTACACTAAAAAAGTAAAATACAGTGGCATATTTGTAAGCAGAAATCTGTTGGCATTTACACAAAAGATAGCTTTTGTAATTTGGCCAATTTTGGACTCCCTGCTAAATCATCAAATCTCCACCACAGATAACTGTAAAAAAAAAAAAAAAAAAAACCAGTCATGTGCTTGGAATACGTTCCCTCCTCTGATACACTCCAATCAAACCTTGCATAATGACGTACCACAGCCAGAGAGAGGCGTTTGCTACCTTTGCTTTACATCAGTGCTCATAGTATTTACAAGCCACCAACGAAAGAGCACGATACATGCACCATGCTACCCGGCATGTCACTACATAAACTAAACAAGAGAGTAAAACAGGAGTAAACTTATTGCTTGTTACAAAAATCACATACAATTAATTATCACCAATTTCAAGTAATCCTTTATGCCTGCCCTACCGTATAATATTTTCAGATAACTTATCACAACATTAAAAGATTAATCTATTTGATCAACTCTATGCTACTTCTAATACAGTGTAGTGTTTTAATGCTGGTATGAGTTGTGTTCCTATCAGCTGTATTATTTTAGACTTATACTCTACATGTAACACTGAGCAAACATGACTAGGGTCTTAATGTTGATTCCAAATGTTTAATTTATTACAAACTCACTATATTGTGCTAACACTAAGGGTTAAAACAATTTTCTTGTGGGTGCAACCAATAACTGCAAAATGGAAGCTTCCATTATCTTCTGCCAGTCTTGGACCTTGTTGCTCACTATAAATGCTACCTTCTATTATGGTCCTGACTAGTATTGGTGTTTGTTGCGAACTTAATTTCCATTGCACATTGCACTTACAGAGGACTACCAATAATGATAACGACACTACAAAATGTTTTGTTGGTGCAACCAGTTTAGAACAGTGCTTTCCATTAGGAAAATGCCACAGACCATTGCATTGGCAGCCTGTCACATTATTCTAATAAAGGCCTCAACTTTCTTTAACACTAACACTATTTCAAATCAACCACCTTCAATACCTACATTTTGACAGCCACCATCCTTTCCATTGCCAAGAAATCTCTGCTGTACAGTCATACCACCAGAGCTAAACACATCTGCTCCACCCAAAATGACAAACAATGTGATATAATAGCCAAAGCATTCCTTGATTGAGACTACCCCAAATCCCTGGTTCACAAACAAATTCAGTGTGCTACTTTGACCACAGAACCTCAAACTAAGAACAGTAACTCAGATATCCCTCTGGTTGTTCCCTATGAGGGCATGGACAAACCAGAACCATTCTCAATTGTGGACACAAAATTTTGGCCTCATCATCACTCGCTCAAAACTTGTTCTTCGAACCGCCGAGATTTGTCTTCAAACGACCCCCCCCCCCCCNCCATCACAACAAACTAGTGCACCCCAAATTACCACCCAGTTTCACAATCAGTAATGTCACCACCCCCAGAGGGTCTCATCCCTGTGATAGCCCACGTTGCAGCTCTTGTGCTATACATCAGTCTTCCACCTCCTTCAACAACAGGCTCGCCAATCAGACTTATCCTATCCAGGGCAGCTACAACTGTACAATAGAAAATATTATTTACCAGTTACAGTACGTTCATTGCAACGCAAACTACATTGGCCTCACCACCAACCCCATGTACTCATTCTAGGGTGATTGTTACTTTATACCTTGTAGACGTCAACCCACAAAGGAGAAGCAAGAGACTGCATCTTGATGCTGATATTGCAGAAACTAGCGTAGGACTACGGGCTACCCTTAACTGGGTGCACATACGTCGACAAATACAACACAATCGACGGCCACCCATACCTTGAACCAAGTCTCCGGTACTTGGAACATTGTAAGGTAAAGACACAACCATTAGGAATACATGTGACAAAGTGGCCAGGCATCCACTCCATCCACTGCATTGTACTTTGCCAGTTGGAGTGACAGGACTGATTCTGGTTGCACTTTAACTAGGGAATTCGTTGCCTGCTCCAACTTCGCCCATCACTCATAGAAGCGGTGCAAGGTGTAGAGTTAAGAAGGCAGCTACCGCCTCTAAACCTTGTCAGTTACCCTGCAACCATCTACCTTCTGCAGTTCCTACCCACATTACAGCGATTGAACTATCCTCATAGCCTTGAGGCCTTCCGGACTTTGTTTATAAATATAATAATCTTTATTATTGTCTTTTCTTATAATTAAAACAATTTATATTATTAAATCTCATTTAGCTGTTTCCTTACTGCCAAGGTGAACGTTGCACGAACGTGAAAAGTATACAAAAATCTTTAATAAATCAAATTCTAAACGTTCGGCTTATTGGAAATCTCCAGGGTGGGAGCAGTGACTATTGGCCCGGCAAGGCTGGTTTACACGGGGAGCCACGGGAAGGCTGTCACTCGACCTGCGCTCCCACCCATAAAATCACAAAACACATGACACTTCAAAACAGTTTAAAAACAATTGATTATAAAATACAGTTTAAAAATACATTTATACATCAAACAATTTAAAAACAATTGTATACAATTTAAAATACAACGTAACCATTAAAATACAATTTTAATATTGACATTCTTACATCAAAACGATTTCAACAAATACAAATTCATTAGTAATATCCAAGAGGTATAAAACAATAGCATTCAATATTAAAACATATGATTATTAACATTCGTACATCAGTAAGATAAATCTAAAAACAGTAAGATACAATATTAAAACAACATATTAAAATTATTATAAAGGTTAGTCTTTATTGCATTATTATTCCAAGTCATATTCATCTACATACGCATCTCATCTACTATTTCTCGGAATACAGGGATACAGGAATTTTCCTTGTTCCACGCCAGCCTTGCCAGCAAGCGTGGCGCTACCAGGGCCCTTGCCTAGTTACCTAGGCGCCCCACTGGCCTCGCCTGACGTGGCCATCAAGTACTTACCTGTTACCCCCGTAAATCCGACTTCTAATCCTGGAGATCATCATTCATTGTTTTGATTATTCTGTACACAGTTTCAACGTATTCCTTTATAATTCCATATACTTCGTTATCATAGATTTCGAATACAGACAATGGCCATGTCTCCCCCAAACTTCTTAATTCCATTATTAATGTATTTCTTTCCAAATTGAACATTTGACATCTATAGAGAATGTGGTAAACATTTTGCTCCTCACTGCCACATTCACATATTTCATTATAAATTTTATTTATTTTAAAAAGGTAACTTTTGATCTGGCAGTGCCCACTAATGACGTCTTTCATCGTTTTATTCATGGTTGTCTCGCTACTATACCAGTTCCCTAAGTCTTTTATGTAGTTCTTAACACCTATATTGCCTTCAATTGTAATCCATTCTAGACTCCATCTATTGATTGCCATCTGAAAGATTTTTTTCTTCATCTCTCTAAGACTATAGATTTCATCACCTTCCATCCATCGGATCCATCTATAGTTGTCTTCAGTGAATCCTCTGTACGTATTATTTTCGATTATGATTGGGAGTTCCGTATTTTTTAATTTATATACTATATTCCTATTATTTATTATATAATCAATAGGAAGTTCTTTGTTCAAAATTATTGCAGCAACGAAAGACGTTGTAGAAACCATGTTATATATTTTAATAAGTATTATTCGTTGTAATGCCCTAAGTTTTTTAATTGTGTATTTATTCTGAATTTTATTATCTATTACCGTTATACCATATGTTATTACATTGACAAAAAGGGAATTATAAATTATTTTGCGAGATTTCGTTTTATAATCTGTATATTTCCAAATATTGCTGTGAATTCGATTACAGAGCATCTTCAGTTTTTCGTTTAACATGTTTATGTGGGGTATGAAGGTCATCTTATTGTCTATAATTATACCAAGATATTTTGCTTGAGTGACTATTTTAATATTTTTATTGTTGTACTTGATGGATGGTGTCCTTGCATTCAAATTTCCTTTTACTATGATTCCTATTGTCTTGTCCGTGGCCACTTTTAATCCCTTTGTCCTTGTCCATTCACTTAACTTGTTCATTTCCGTATTAGCTTTATTTTCTAATTCCCTTCTGCTATTTCCACCTAGGATTATTATACAATCATCCGCAAACGCAACTTTATCAACCTCAATTTCTCTATCCAGATTTAAAAAGCCATTGAATACTAGGTTCCACATTGTTGGGCCCAAAACAGATCCCTGAGGACAACCCCTATTCATTTCTTTACCATATGTAATTATATCGTTTGATATACCTACCATTCTGTCACTAAAATAATCAATCAAAAGCTGTTGCTCACTATACGCTATATCCAGTTTTCTAATCTCATTTTTAATACACACCCATTCTAAAGTGTAGAAAGCATTTACGATGTCCATCATGATTAATAATACATATTTAGTATCCATACTTTCAATCCTGTCAATAACATTCCTTATAGAATTTTCTGTTGACTTATTTTTCCTAAACCCGTACTGATTTTTGTTTAATTTCATTTCGATTGTACCATTAATCCTATTAAGTAGCATTCTTTCGAGAGTCTTTCCAAGAACCGGTAATAAACATATGGGTCTATATGAGTTTGGTTTTGTCCTATCCTTGTTGTTACCTTTATATATTATAACTATTTCTGCTGATTTCCATATCTTAGGGAACTTTCCATTTTTAAGGCTATCATTCATTATATCCAAAACTATATGTCTTATTACCTCCCAAATTTCTTTTAGTACTTCAACCGTTATATTATCCCTTCCAGGAGCTTTCTTTAATCCACAATTTAATATAGCATCATCAAGTTCTTCCAGACTGAATTCAGTGCTTGCAATCTTATCCTTTTCATTCCCAATCATCAGTTCCTCATCCAGTTCTTTGTTGGGTACTAAAATATTGATTAATTTCTCGTAAGTTTTCTTGATATCTTTGGTGTATACTCCATTAATCTTAATTGTGCTTATACTCTCAGCTTTCTTAAATTTCCCTGTAATTAATTTATCTGGAATATTCCAGATATTATCATGACTTTCTCTTACAACGAATTCCTCCCATTTTCTTATTATGTTTATTTTAATCATCTTTTTGTATTCCTTCCTGGCTTTTTTGTATTCTTCTTTATAAACATTCTTCGAGTCACATGGACAGCATCTTCTGTACCTTCTATTTTTCCTTTTCAATGTTATCTTCGTATCGCTTAACTCCCGTAAGTTAGAACCGTTGTTATAGTCCGTCCACGGTCACTGCAAACATTTCGTAAGCCATGCTGAAGTTCTTCTTTCACGCCATTCCTCCGCCAATCAAGCAAAGCTTAACTGATATGGACACTTATACAAAGGGAGACATCCCAGCACGTTCGTGTGCACTCAGTTTAGTAACATTTTGCACGTGAACTATTTATTACTAGGCATTACCAACACACCTATTTTCTCTGGTGTAATTCATATTAACTATAACTGAACTACTATAATTTATAGATAAAATATAAGTTAAATTCAATTTATTAGACATAAGATACTATACCTATGATACATTTTATATTCAGGAAACAACCAAACATATTATACTTTGGGTATTTTAAAAAGTTTGACTACAAAACTGTGAGGTTCGTCAACTAGACTATATCTAGTGTGTGGGCGAGAGTGAGTGGGAGAGAGATTTGGGAGGTTCTTTAAGGCAGACTCACATTAAAGTCAACATAGGGCCCATTAATATAACTCTATATAAACTCTAGGTTATTATTTTATAAAATCGAAGCTGTGTGTTCGTTTTTGGGAAGTCGTCATGCAGTGCTACCAAGCATGTTTGCTCTGGTATCTGGAAAATTTTCGTCTATACAATATGCATCTAAAACATACCGACAAATTTTAACAGGTTATTCCTGAGGTGGAAGTATCAAGATTGAGACAGGTAACCCATGGTCCAGGTTAAATAGCAAGAGCGGTAGACGCTTTTAGAGTGGGAGAAAAAAGTGTCATGTGTTGTCATATTTAGGAAACTGCGTGTGAGACAGAAATAAATTTAATGGTTAGTCATTATTTACACCATAATCATTAATAAAGCGAATGTCATGTACATGTAACCCACCTCCATAATTTTGGAAGGGGGTGTTGCCACCCTTATTTCTGCACGTATGATAAAGGGAACATTCCCTGTTTTTGACTAGAGATTATGAATTGTCAGCAGAATTAGCAACATAAATGGCTTTTGCAAAACGAGTCAAACTATCGACCTGTTCCAGTAAAAATTACATGTTTGATTTCACAAGTGTTACTGCCTGCAGTTAGGCTATTGGCATGGCTGTCTGCGCGCCGCGCCGTAGTAGAATATGTTTCCCGCAACTGTGTGTGTGGTCTTACATTAGTGGGTTGCACAAAAAACAGTTCGGTGGAATCTTCTCGCTGTTAGGAGTAAAGAAATCAGAAAAGAAATTGAAGTTCTTGTACTACTAGTTTGGTGTAGTACCATTATTATCAACTTTACAACAAGAGTTCAAAATGGCGGCCGCCAATCTCATTGCAACAATTAACTGGTTGTATGACTGACTGATATGCCCTTTCGAAAACACCGGGTGTATCTTGAACGTTGCCACAGGCAGCCATAACCCTGGCTAACAGATCTTCCTCCAACTCGATGTGCGTGTGTCGTACACCAGAGCCTTGATGAATGATGAACCCACAGAGGAAAGAATCTAGTGGATTAAGGTCAGGAGAACATGCTAGCTATGTAACAGGCCCGCCTCTTCCAATCCACCGTGCTGGAAATTCCACGTTGAGGTGATCATGCACAGCTCTTGTGGGTTGTGGAGGGGCACCATCGTGTTGAAGT
Organism: Clitarchus hookeri; assembly: GCA_002778355.1. Classification (NCBI taxonomy): domain Eukaryota; kingdom Metazoa; phylum Arthropoda; class Insecta; order Phasmatodea; family Phasmatidae; genus Clitarchus; species Clitarchus hookeri. The sequence goes on along the minus strand of NQII01003771.1, from coordinate 179,979 downwards.
CACACGCGTTGCTGTACCGAGAGTGGCACATCCTCGAGGACATCTGGCGATGCACATTGCAGGAATCGGCAGTACATGTGCCCAGTCAATCGTTGCGGCATCAAGTACGGCCCAGTGAGTCGTCCCTCATGTGACTGTCCTGCTGTTAAAATGACCATCTATCGTGAATGTCGCTTCATCAGTAAATATTACAGTGAAAGTAAAATGAGGAACTACTGTGCACTGTTGCAGAAGCTACTGGGAAAAATCACGTCGAGGAGCGAAATCTGCTGGTCCCAACGCCTGCAACTTTCTCCCGTGGCAGGTACGCATCAGCTGCTCGTACATAACACGCCGTACATTGGAATCGGACACACTCATTCCGCGCGCAATGGCGCGGGTGCTTGTTTGCGGGTTTTCCTACACATTTAGTACTTCTTCTTCCACACTTGGTGCAAAGACATTCCTCGGGTGACCAGACCAACCTCGTGCCGTAAACATGCCTGTTTTTTCTTGCAGTCTCTGAGCGACAGTTGCGAAGGTCTCGTGATGAGGTTGCCGCCGCGCTGGAAACCTCTCATTGTACAATCGTACAGCAGCTCGTGCATTACCTTTAACTTCATTATAAAGCAGAACCATGTCTGTAATTTCCGAGTTCATATACTTCGCCAAGTCGACTTGTAGTAGAATGCATGCAACGTGCATTGATGTGTGGGTTTTTATTCTACAGTCCTCTCATCTGTTAGGGAGAGGAACTACAGTTCTGATAATGAGAATGGGGACAACCATGATGCACACAAATATTCCACTCTTCTTATAAACTCCAATTTACGAAGAAGTTCCTCCACACAACACCTGTACGTAATGTCCACAAACCATTACGGCGCGAAGCGCAGAATCCAGTACTGGTTGCCTACCTGGCAGGCAGTAACACTTTCCTGTGAAATCAAACTTGGTAATTTTTACTCGGAAAGGACGAGAGTTAGAAAATGGTTGCAAAATACATTTTTGTTGCTCATTTTGCCAACATTTCATAATTTATACTGAAAATTGGAAATGTTCTCTGTAACATAATTTTTTTGACGAAATTAATGTGGCAACATCCACTTTCAACATGATGGGGGTGGGTTACATCCACACGACATTCATTATGTAAATAACTACAGTTTGAATAATTAATAACAATTACTTTGTTTCTGTCCCGAAAGCAGTTTCCTAATTATGTCAATAAATTATATTTTTTCTCCAACTTTTGAAGCGTCTACCACTCTTGCTATTTAACCTTGACCATGGTTTGCCTATCTCAATCTTTCTATTTGTACCTCAGGAATAACTTATCAAAATTTGGTATGTTTTAGGTACATATTGCATATGTGTACGTTTGCACTTATAAAAACAAATGCACACTAAGCAGTTATTATAAAAATGCACAATAGCAACATATCTCACCAAAATGACGCCTTTTTACGCTCACATAGTTTGTCAAATAGTTTATTTTTTCTACACTAAAATACACACAAACGAATACTTCAATGTCCGTTGGAGTCGTATGTCATAACACAGTGTATACTCAAATTTCACATGGAGACATTAGCTTTATGCCACTGTTAATTCAGCGTGAATATACTGCTGCGCGATGTATGCATGAACATAACAACATAAGTTAATGAAACGAGCTCCATTTTTACTTTACTGTGAATCGGCCATTACAGCTGAGTTCTGTAGTGCCAACAGGGTTTACATGAGGTGAAATTGAGTAGCAATATAACACAGTGGCGGGAAATAGGAATACCCAGAGAAACCCCATCTTCCGGCGCCTCGTCATACTGGAGATATAAGTGTTAAAATGCGACTTAATGCACAGGAGTTCTCCGAGAAAACCCACAGGTCATTGACGACACTCAAGATGTTCACCACACGCAGACTCGGAATGAACGAAATTCGAGCCAGGATCACTGTGGTGGGAGGTAAGCATGCTAACCGCACGTACACCGAAGCCCCTAGCACTAAAAAATTCAAACATGAAGTTCATGCATGCCGATGAAAAATGGGCTGGCTCTTACGACGAACGTGAACACTAGACATTCCTAGACCACTGGGCTCGTATTCGAGAAGACCTGGGTTGGGTTCACGGGCCAGCCAATCTGATTATGCTTGCATTATTTCCCGAAATCACTCCTGGCAAATTCTGAGATGTATCCTTACTACAGGCCATGGCCGATTCCTTTCCCTTTCCTACTTATCTGAGCAACCTGCTACATCTCTAGTGACTTCGCTGTCGACGAGATGTTGAGCCTTTCCTACCTAACATTTTTTGTGTCCCGGATGGAGTTGAGATGAGCAGGGTAATCTGGTGCAAAGAGGAAGGAGGGTGGATGTGGAGGGGTTGGAAAGAGGGTGCTCCACGTCTGGAGGGGGGGGGCACTGTGTTGCCAGTCAGGCATGATATGTCGCCGCCCACGAGGGCGGAAACACACGAGCGGCCATCTCCTTCCCTCCAGTGGCGCGGAAAAAAGGGGAGAGAGCGTGGAAGACGCCCGCCCGTCGCCTCCGGCACTTTCATCTCGTTATCAGGCGCGCTGGACCGCGAGCCGCCCTCGCTGGCCCAGAACACCCTCTTTCCCTCTACTACTGGTGAACGCTTCACGGCGCAGGCGCGGCGGGAAGCCACCCAGATTCTCGCAGGAGTCTCGCCGCTGGCGGATATCCTCGCAACACCTCCGCCGCTAAACCCGGCCCTGTACCGCGCTCAGCTTCTTACCAACCTCCGAGAAGATTGCCTGCACACAACACCGCAGTGTTGCAAACCTCTGCACGTAGCCACGTACGTGATAACACGAGCGTCTTATATCTCGTTTTAAAAATCTGCGCAGACTGGAGTTATGAGAAATTTTATTTTTCGTGCTCATATTATGGTAATACATCGAACCTCTTTTTTTTTGGCAGTCAAGTGTAAGAGGGAAGTCAACATTCAAAATACAAAATATAAATATCTTCAATTACCTGCTAATTGCTCTGAATATAACATAATTTTATTTTTCATCTACTCTGGAAACTGACTATCATGGTCTAAAATTTCGAGTAAATGTTATTACTTCTAGCATTTAAAAGCTCATTTCTGGAACAATGTTCTGGGGTAGATAACTCAGATTCCATAATTTTTTAGTTATATAGTTATAGTATTGGATTCACAATTTTATTAACACTTAGAATGTTCCCGATGGAATATTACGTTGCCTGAATTTAACTGACTTGCAAAGAGTTTGCCATGAAATTGCGAGGCTTTGAAGACACGGGAAAATAATTATTACTTCGTCAACCATTTTCATATCGTTCTCTGCAACGTAATACTACAACTACACTCAAATAGTAAATTTCTCAAATGGTCATAATGCATTGTATATTATTCTACGAAGGAAACAATGTTTAATTGAAACACTTTCAACTCGGCATTATACAGGTTGTTGCATTCCAATACTTCGGGAAAACATTCCTCACTGGATGAAAAAAATATTATATGAACATAGGTTCGCAAACGCTTCGTTTCTTTCCTACAGTTCGTAATACATAACGTACAGTGTATGGTCCGCGGAGTGGATTATGTTACTCTGAAATGCCATCGCAGCGTTCGTTTGCATGTTACACGACACCTCACACCAAGACACTTCCCCTGGAACAGTAGGAACTGCACAGGAATTAGTTACACATGTGTGAGAGCTTATCGTCGGCACGGAAGGAAATGTTCAAAATGCCCTTCTCCACCGCCTTGCCGTGACGATCATCCATACGAGGGCAGGCCTAGGAGAGGCCATTCAGTCCCTGCCGAGACGGAAACAAAAACTCGACTTGGACTTCCGGGGGTGTGGGGACAGCTCACAGGCTCCTGAAATAACATTTTTTGAGGGTTGATAATGAGCAGGCAGAAGGACGGTGGTTGAGATAAAAGAGGGAACGGTTTCCTCTTTGTGTTTAGTTAGTCCTCCCTCCACTAACACCAGAGATACTTGCTGAGTTGGAAACTCATAAAAGGTATCGTCGGAGCTTTACGTGAAACTGGACAACCCTACCTTTACTCTAAGGATCAATGAATAACTCCCATGCCAGCTGATTTGTAATACACCGAAGAGCCAAAAAAACTGGTATAGGCGTGCGTATGCAAATAACATATGTATGGAACCAATCAGAGTAACGCAATGCGGTCGGCAGCTAGATCGGTTACTGCTGCTACAATGACAGGTTATCAAGTTTAAGTAATTTTGAACTTGATGTTATGGTCGGCGTACTAGAGATGGGACATAGCATCTCCAAGGTAGCGGCCGGAAAAAAGATCGTGAACGAACGGGACAAACGACGACTGACGAGAATCATTAAACGTGACAGACGTGCAACCTTTTCTAGAATTAGTGCAGATTGGATTTGTGGACTGCCCTGCAGGTAGGGTTACCAGGTCGCCAAACCTAATAGCCGGACAGACCAGCCAGTTTGGCCGGACATTTGGGTAAAAAGGCCGGACACCCTACATTATTGAGGATTTTGTGTCTGAGTATTAATAGGTACGACAAAAAAATTGTATGTAAAATCAAGCTTTTTTGATTACTACCATAAATCTTGTTAAATTCTAATGAAATATAAATAAAATCGAATGCCAAATCAGTCTAAGTACTTTATTATTAATCAGTCAAATAAAGTCATCAGTCAAAATTAGATTCTAGATAAACATTTATCAACATTTTTAAATTCTTCTTAAATTCTAATGAAAGGCAATTGCACAAATAAGTCTTATTTACCTGCTATTACTTCCCAAAGCAAAACAAAATAAAAAAACAATCTAAACAAAACAAAACTTTTTCTCTTTAAGTTAAACAATAAAAATAATTATTCATATTTTTGGTTGTCAGAAACCTGCTTTAAAAGCTCAGTTTCTTTTAAAATGCAATTGTAAAAATCCTTACACGTCAAATGTTTTAAATTAAATTCTACAACCAACATTTTAGCTACAGTGTCAACATGTAATCTGTTGCGTTCTTTTGACCATTGCTGACCTATCAAGGAAAAAACTCTTTCAACGTTTGCGTTATGTCCTGGGATCGCAAAGTAATACTGACAAATAGTTAGGAATTCTGAAAAGCAATCTTGACTACTCATCGATTTAAAATAGACTACCCATTTCTTGTGTGCTAACAGCTTCTTGAAATCAACGTTCTCTTTGTTATTATTCAGAAAACTTTTAAGGTTTTGCAGTTGGTCAAAACATTTGCTATCGTCAACTTTAACGTTGTTTTGTGATAGGATACTTATCGTATCGGAAACTTGATTCCATTCAGGAACATCTTTTAAAGTCATCCATGTGAAATGTTTTGTGTCTTTGTATAAGTTTTCAGTCCAAGATCGTAAATATTGTACTGCAATAATGTACATGTTTTTAATATCCTCTTTGAAAGCAGTCACCTGTTCAGAATTTTCGTTATTGTCTTTGAATTTACGCAAAATAGAAGTCACTTTCAGTGGATAAAAGTCTTGTTCAATCCTTGCATTTATGCTATTCATTATCTCAGAACAGTTTTCCAAAACCTCATTTACAGAAACATGAGCCTTCTCTGTATCTTTGATGCGATTTTGATAAATGGCCATGAAAGAATGAACAGCCCAACAATAGCCTTCGTTAAGGTCATTTTCAAAAAATTCTTTCAAAGTTCTGGATGCATTATTCTTTTCCTTTTTCAGGAAATATGACTTAAGGGGCTCAAACATTTGTAAAATCCTTTCTATCGCTGGGAAGAGACTCAGCCAGCGCGTCTTTGAATGATAAAGTATTTGTTTGAAATGAATGTCTAATTCTGAGCTAATACTTTTGAGTTCCTCTGTACGTACGGTAAATGTAGCAAAATGATTGTGAATCTGCATGACAATACTTTCAAGACACAATGGCAAGGAATCAAGAGCACTATGGACAGAATTATTGAAAATATGTGCAACACAGCCGACTCCAATAATATTCTGATTATTCGTTAGAGATTTTAATGTAAAGAAAACATTACTTTGCCCTCCTCTGTCTTTGCCGCCAAAATTTGTAGCAGCATTATCAGCCGAAAATGCTACTAGTTTGTCTGAGAGGTTTTTGTCACGCAGTGAATCGTAGACGTAATTAGATATCGTATCGGATGTCTCATTTTTTTGTGATTGAATATCTATTAAGGAGACCTGAATTCCGTCTTTCTGATAGTCAAAATACTGAATTAACAGCGGGAATAACTTGATAGCACCGTGATTGCTTGCGTCAGTGGAAGCGCTTATGTACTTTATATCAGACAAGTCCTCCAATATATTTTTTAAAACATATGGCGCAAGAACATTTTTCAAAATTGCTTCTGCCTTTGTTCTCGCACAGGTTATTCCTTTTGCAATGTTTGAATCAGCATAAAGGCACTTCTGAAGTGGTACTGTACAGTCTAATGAATTAAATGACTGATTGTGTTTTACCGTGTGAAAAACTAAAGTAGCCTCAGCCGCTTGCACTTCTGTTTTTGGTCCCGATCTTGCTATTACAAAATTGTCTATTTTCGACGAACACGCAGCGGTCCTAATATTTTTCCGATGCTTTTCGGTATTTAAGTGCTTTTCGAGATCATATTTTCCCTTACTGGCTATTGATATTAACTGGTCGCAAAGCTCACACTTCACCTCCGACGGTTCTGCTGTCGGCTTAAACATTTTATATGTTTTTTTTAATTCTTCTGAAAAAATACATTTCCTCTTTGGCATTTTGAGATCTGAAAATAAATAAAATGACTGTTTTTTTGTTTGTCATCGCATCACTTGCAGTTGCACCCATAATAATGTCTGAATTAAAGTAGCATCAATAAAGTACAGTACAAACAATACTTACCAAAATTATTGTCGCTGAATACAAAAACTGACGACGCAACGTGCGCTAACAATCAAGGAATGAACAGACAGACAACTGACAGAGCGGGAGTGTATCTGGCGGCGGCGCGGCGTGGCGCAGGGCGCAGGGGGGCGGGCGGGACTGCGGGAGCGACCGACAGTCGACTCGCCTGCGCTCGGCCACGCTCGGCGCTCGCTCGTTTGCGAAATGTAAAAAACCTAACAAAAGCCGGACAAGCCGGACACCGTTTATTTTGGCCGGACACGCAATCAAAAAGCCTAACTATGTCCGGCTTTATCCGGACGCCTGGCAACCCTACCTGCAGGATTCATGGTGTGAATTGCCTCCTGTATACCTTCAGACATTAGTCGAGTCCATGCCACGTCGCCTTGCGGTACTTCTGCTTGCTCGGGGGGCCCTACACGATATTAGGCAGGTGTACCAGTTTTTTTGGCTCTTCAGTGTATATGCACTAACTAGGAACTACGGTGACAGTTTGAGTGTGCAATTAACTGCCAATGCCGTCTGTGGCTTCAGTAAAGGAATGTGAATACGCAATTAATTTCAGTATTTTATGCACACGATAATACTTTTTTTCTTGTCACTGGTAGGAGTCTCTATGAGAAACTATTTCCTTTATTTGATAGATCACTGAAAACTATAAATTTTTGTCACTAAACTTTTATTTTACATATGCAAACAGTAACATGTGCTGCAAGATATTCAGCCAGTCATTAAAGTTAATTGATGCTAATGTCTTTTAACATCTTCATGTAAAATATTTTATGTATGATTTGCAACCCTTATCAAACAAAAAGTGACATTTTTCGTACGACAGTCTTGTAGAGAAGTTGACGGCGATTTAATTTCCTGCTGTGTGTACAGTTGCCGTAATAAATACGCTGACTTTGCAACAAATCCATGTTTGTGTACCCCACAAGCAAAAAGGTTGACGTAAACATTTTGTATATAGTAATTGTTCTGTCTTATTTTAAATTTACTCCAAAAGGGGACGATTCGATTTTCGCCGAAGATTATCGTTTGTTGATCTGTAAACTATTTATAACTTCGAAACTTCGAGATTTGCATGTAAGCAAAACGCGTTCATTAATATGTCTGCCACAACTACTGCAACTGTTACGTGAGCAATCGCAACTGACTGCCGCTTAAATAACAGCCAGTCACTTCAAACAGGATGGATATGGCAGGAAACTCAAATGAAACCAGGCAGGGCCGCCTTTTTGTGAAGTAGGTGGGAGGGTGGAGGGGGCAGACTGATTAGCAATGTCACTCGCCAGTCCACGGCAAGACTTGGAGCCTTAGGGGAGGGAAGGGGTGACGTCACGTGGAATCAATACTCAGGCTAAGGCCACACGCGCGTGATTACATGCTGCGTTCAGCGTGAAACCACGCCAAAAATATTGGTCGCAATGAACTGTGCCACACTTGCGAGTTTTGACGCAGCGTGGATCTGCGATCCAGGCCACACCTGCGAGTTTTGACGCAGCGTGGATCTGCGATCCAGGCCACACCTGCGAGTTTTGACGCAGCGTGGATCTGCGATCCAGGCCACACCTGCGAGTTTTGACGCAGCGTGGATCTGCGATCCAGGCCACACCTGCGAGTTTTGACGCAGCGTGGATCTGCGATCCAGGCCACACCTGCGAGTTTTGACGCAGCGTGGATCTGCGATCCAGGCCACACCTGCGAGTTTTGACGCAGCGTGGATCTGCGATCCAGGCCACACCTGCGAGTTTTGACGCAGCGTGGATCTGCGATCCAGGCCACACCTGCGAGTTTCACGCTGCTAGGATCTGCGACCACGTGCGCCTCGTAATGTGTACTGGCAACATCGTCGATGCGCGGCTCGTTAATTATCAACATAATATCGTTAAATTAGAATGCAGTTGTTGCATTATGAGCAGCGTTAGTTATTCATAGGCGTCGTCGTTGTCAACATTGGAGAATATACTGGGTCCATTCCATATTAAGTGAGAGGTAAAAAATGGGAAATTTGTGCTCTCTTCATACGAAACTGAAGGAAAATCCAGGCANGGCTCGTTAATTATCAACATAATATCGTTAAATTAGAATGCAGTTGTTGCATTATGAGCAGCGTTAGTTATTCATAGGCGTCGTCGTTGTCAACATTGGAGAATATACTGGGTTCATTCCATATTAAGTGAGAGGTAAAAAATGGGAAATTTGTGCTCTCTTCATACGAAACTGAAGGAAAATCCAGGCAAGTCTTTCGAATGTTACAGAATGCCCATCGGCTCATTTGAAATGCTATTGTCTATTGTAAAATACATGATATAAAAAATAAACACAGCAATGAGGTGTTAGTGCAGAAGAAAAACTCGCAGTAACATTAAGGTATGTTTTATTGTGCCAAGTGTTAATTTGCATTGCCGATATGTAACGACATGAAACAAAACAGACATGAATGTACAATAAAAACGTATGATAAAGAAATCTATAAAATAATAAATGAAATGAAAGAGTCATCGTCGGATCCCACGTTACTTTCAACGGGCGATGACTCCATGATTTGATGGGTAGAAGGTAAAGGTAGGTTGCTGTAGTGCTGTGACGAAGGATCTGGGTTTGCTGATAGAAGTAGATGTGCCGCAGTGAGAGCTAGACGAAGGAAGGTGATGGTGTTACAGGTGGCGAATAGGAATACAAAAGTTGCATGAACTTTATTTGCAGGTCTAGCTTATCGGAGGGTTTCAGTTTCTTTATTACAGGGAGTTGTGACTGGAAGAACATTTCATCAGGGTCAGGCATGTGAGGTGTGGGTTGGACTAAATTGGCTTTTAATGCAGTGACAATTTCTTGCTCAAAGAAATCAGATTTTCGTTTTTGTGATAACAGTGAAGTAGTTGTTTCTTTAGACAGTGGCACTGGCGATGGTCCCCTCGCTACACTGTCAACACTACTGTCAGTAGTGTTGTCAACATAGTTCATGTTTCCGAATGTTCTGCACAAAAATTATAATTTGTATGTATTATTAATTACATAACCTGTTTTTGTTATGTCCTATTTCGTAATGAAGCCAAGTAAAACCGCTATAGCGTAAGATATAACTACAGTAGAACCAAACTTAACCGATATGAATGGGGGAGGGAACCATCACAAATACCGAGTTTCTTCTGATAACCCGTGGATACAATAAGCCTATTGTAACTTGTTTTGAAAGGTAACCAGAAACTAACCAGTTAATTGCCTGCTTCTATGACAACTGTTCACTTTTTCAAATTATGCCCATTGCATAGTTTTAATTTGTAGAACATTTGTTGCACGCTCCATGAGCTTTGCTGTGGATGTCATTGTGACGCATTCCCAAGCTATTGCCTGAGAGCTGTTCGTTTTCCAGGCTTGTTAAGGTTTTGCCAGTGTTGCGGTTAAGCCGGGTTTCCTGTACATGTATGCACAAAAATCATCAATAGTCCGAAACACTTTCTACTTACCCTCTTTGTTGAACGACAGATTGAAGGAAGAGCATTTGTTTGTGAAATACACACGGCCTTGTCAATTTATCAGGATCTCCACTTTTCCCCCAGGATCTCCACTTTTTCCCGGTAAGGTTTTTCAAATTTTTCACATAACTGTCCTTCATACTCTTCCATATTTCTTGTACTTCCGTCCCTGTTTATGAATAATATTGCAAACGTGTTATAATAATGTCTTTCAAGTGTATTTAATGGTTCATAATTCTAGTGACATTCTGTTGTAGGTAGATGGGGACTAGGGATTCCATCCGTTCTCTACACTTTGAGTTTCTTCTCGGACGATCTACGAATGCTGGCATTATTCGAGACACGTGCGCAGCTGTTTGGGAGACATTGAAAAACATATACACGAAACCACCGACCACAGAAGAATTCATGTGCATCAATGATCAGCATGAGAGGGGAACGAACTTCCCTCATTGCGTGGGGGCTATCGATGGCAAGCAAGTACAAATTATTAATCCGTGGAATTCAGGCAGTGTATATTTTGATTACAAGAAGTATTTTTCTGTTTTACTCATGGCTGTAGCAGGTAGAAATTACTGTTTCACATACATAGATGTGGGAGCACTTGGCCACGAACAAGATTCGAATGTATTGAAAGCAACTGAATTAGGGAAAGCCATTTACAGCCAAGGTTTGAACTTGCCACAACCAGTGCCTTTATCAAACCAAACGATCCCTTTGGAAGATCATTCCCTTACGCGTTTGTGACCGATGAAGCGTTTGCAACCAGTGAAAACTTGTTGCGTCCTTATCCTGCAAAGAAACCTGACTTCTGCACAAAGAAATTTCAACTACAGACTATCACGGGCATGCCGTTGTGTGGAATGTGCATTTGGCGTTTTAACAAATAAATGGCGGATTTTACATAGTCCTATTGATGTTAGCGTGGATGTGGCAGATGCTGTCATTCAAGAATGCTGTGTACTTCATAATTTCGCACGAAGGCAAGACGGGTATAACTTCGATGACACTCCGTCATGCACACTAGGAAGCGTTCCTGAATACGGAACGAGAGGAAGCAACAATGGAAAAACCATCAAAGATAATAGTGTATATCACTTCTGTTCTGCTCATGGATCCGTGCCATGGCTAAATTGTTATGTAAACATCCCTGAATAAATGGGGGTTGTAGTTTAAAATAGACAGGTTGACTGTTTTGTTCATACCTATCTTGCAAACATAGTTATACCTAGCTGAAGTAGCAGTGCGTTTTGAGTTTATGTTCATTCAATACGCACAGTTGACGACATAAGTCAATAACCGCAAATCATTTTTTTAAATGTGATTATAGTCATCATGAGTCGTTTTGTACTAAATATATAGAAATACATTGTCGTACATTAACACAATGCTATGTACTAAAGTATTGTAATATGAAACTACTATTATAAGTATGAACAGTTTGTGTTTGCAACCTTTTCACGCAAAAAGAAACTTTCCCCGATTGACTTGACGATTTCACTAACATTCGGTGCATAGTTTCCTGAAGAACATAGGCTATGCAACATTTCGCTTTGTAACATTATGGAGTCGAGCAGTACTGATTCAAACTTTACGAAATGTACCGTACTGATTCCTTTTTAACAATATTTCGGCTGCTACGCCATCATTAAGTGATGTTAGGTTACAACTATGAATAATGTGAATCGCATTTATTGACGAGGATAACATAATATGCATTATTTACGAGTAACTACAACAGTATTAATGTTTGTACTACTAGTTCTTACCACACTTGGATTTGTTTTCTGCGTCCAACTCGGCCCACGTTTCTCCGCCTACAGCCTCAGATACCAACATCCAAGAATCTCTCTTCTTATCTCTGTTTTAATATTACTTGGTTCTTGTATCGTATAGACACGGTCGTTTTTGCACCTCCAAAATGATCACTTCACCATCTAATTCCATCTTGTACATAACAACACTCGCTACACAATAATGTGAAGTGGTTCTGGCGCGAGCGAGGGGCGGGGATGCGCCAGGATAGGGACAAATCCTTACACACGATGCGGAATTCGATGACAAATGTTCGTATGTCCAGCGGAACTGAATATTTACCGGTAGGGCGCCAGGCCATCTATATCACTGGTGAGTACGAGGACTCTTCTCCTCAGGGCGATGGCGGGTCCTCAGCCACGTCGCGGTCCCCTCACAAACCACACGTTAAGTTATGTCGAGTCAATGTTTTCCTACACACTCATACAACCTCTGCAAGAGCACTAGGCATAGAAGCGAAGTACCTGGAGTGCGCCAGGTCGCGAAGGTACTTATGTCCGTACTTAATAAAATAACAGAGACTCGGATCAGGAATGGCTATATTGACGAAAGCGACAAAACACTGCACATCCAATAAAACGACTTGGGACTTATGCAGACATGGAGTTTAGGCCTGCCGTAATAATAATAATGGCGTGTGGGGAGTGCACCCAGGGCAAGGCAACACCCTCCGAGTGACGGTCTTTCCAGCTGGGACCCGTAGGTGACTGTCATCCCCGAGCATAACAAAAATGAAACCCTAGAATGGAGCGGCGCTGGAGCGCAAGGGCGGGGGAAGCGGGAGTACCCCGAGAAGGCCCGCCGGCAAGCGGCATCGTCCAGCACGATTCCCACATGCGAAAATCCGGG
>NQII01003771.1:106924-155928 GCA_002778355.1 Clitarchus hookeri | reverse complement strand
GGGGGGCAGGTCTATGACGTCAAGGTGTGTTTTATGTATAGTCTATTCCACGAACGAGTGCACTTTTTGACAGTTCTAAACGTAGCCCCTTGTTCAGTGGCGTCCGTGGGAAACATGCTTGTGTTTACATACTGCGCAGGTTGACGGTCAGCTGAATGTGTTTTTCATAGGCTTGCGCACGGTGTGGGCCAGGTGCACCCTGCCTCCCCCCTCTCGCCATTATGTAGGCATTCAACATGGCAATTTCGCCAACACGTTTGTTGTCGGCCGAGTATCGCTGTCATAAACATTTGAACAACAATGTGGCGCTTTGTGCGAGAGTTAACGCCCATTTGAAATTTGTTGATATTCTTGTTTATAGTACAATGTTAAAAGTCTATGGCAATAATTATGGGGACAATACATACCACAAACCTCAGTACTTTCATAAAATGATTTTTTGAAAACTTTCACCTAAAATTCAGGAAAGGAGAATTAAAAAAAAAAAAAATGTTATGGCACTAAAAAATTATGTATGTATATATTTGTGTAAACGTATGTGAATTTGCATGTACATATGTACACACATACATGTATGTACAGTATAAAATTCTCATTGCAGTTTATATTAGTTGAAATTTAGCAGGGCTCCCCCTAATAGGTGAAAGAAGTGAGTGAAGAGATTTGGGCGGCTCTTAAGTCGAGGTCTTGAGAGCCTATGAAGGTGAAGCGAGGTGAGTATGAAGCAGCACCGAATGCAAGGGCGGAGGAAACGGGAGATCCCCGAGAAAATTCGCCAAATAAAGGTATCGTCCGATACCATTCCCATGTGCGAAATTCCAGGAGCGACCCCGTCGTGAATCGAACCCGTTTCGCCTAGGTGAGAGGCGAGCAGTCTAACCACTATACCACCGTGGCCGTTCCGCCTAATGGAAAAGTCTAGGCACGCCTAAATATTATGTGTTGCAGAGGGAGACACCGCTGTATCCATGCAAACAGTTGCATAGACGGCTACTTCAGGAGTGTGGAATAAGTGCATTTGTTGGTGTAACAGACGATAGTTTGTTTGTAGACGTGGCCCCGGGGAGATGCCAGTTCAGAGGTTCGCCCCCCCCCTCCTATAGCCTTGTAGCTGGTCCCCCAGGGGTGATCAGTGTGCACTGCAAGGCTCTGCTACCTACCTCTCCTCCTCCCATTATCCCGCCTAATGGGCTGCGGCGAGTGCAGCTCAACAAGATGGCCGCTGATAGACGCGGCATCATCCCCAGTCACCACCGCGCCTGTTCACAACCTTACTCGCACACTAAAGCCTCTTCGCGATAAAGCGAGCATTTCTCAAATCAACCCTAGAAAAATGTCACCGCTTCTACCTGCATATTTTTTTATGGGCACACTGACTGGCATGCGCCAAGTAAAGTTGGTAACAACGGAAGGAAAGTAGTGCAATTTTTTAAAGTCGAGTCGAAAGCGCTTGGAAAAACATTTGCGATAACTTGAAATTTTATATTTCTCTTCCTGTTTTATTTAGTGCATCTAAGTGGAGAATTAGGTTTGTAGAGTATTTAATTTTCTAAAAATGTCATGGTTTCACTTGGGCAACGTAGAAATAAAGTGACGACGCCCGTGGCAATAACACACGGTGCATACAATTCGTTTTTAAGCAGGTCTTTCAAAAGTGCTCAGTCTACAGCGAACACACTATACAACTGACTTGACTAATACACATATGTATGAACTGCTCGGTTTAAACTACGATGTAGAACTGTGCACAATTAACATTGGAAATAACGTACGCATAAATTCACATTACTTTGTACAAATGTCGTTTCAAGGCGTTTTCTGATCGCTGTAGTATATCAAATGTGTATTTGTAGTTCATTACCGTGGTGCCAGGAAGGTTGGCAGTGAATGCCACTATCCAAGTAATTGATTCACGTACGTTTCATCTAACGAAGACCGTAACTATCGCATTTGCCTTCTATCATATGATGGATAAAGAAGACGTCTGTAAGGTAATTAAATGTTGTTTTCAAAAGTTTAGAAAACACCCTCCCACCTCGCCTAACGAAACTTGAAGGCCTTAATCCTTCATCAAGGCCTTGACGCACACGTCCAGGATGAACTCCAAAACACACGTTTCAAAGTAAAGTANAGGCCTTAATCCTTCATCAAGGCCTTGACGCACACGTCCAGGATGAACTCCAAAACACACGTTTCAAAGTAAAGTAAGACTGACAGTATCGTAAGCAGCACGTGAACTATTTTTAATGGCTATTTAACATGTCAAGTGATTGTTTTCTATTTAGTTGAGTTTTAATATTAAAATATAACTGTTAGGAACGTGCAGAATTGTATTGGTTTTTGTTTGAAAAAGTAGTTTGGCTACATTCACACTTTGTTTTGTTTATCTTGCNAAGGCCTTAATCCTTCATCAAGGCCTTGACGCACACGTCCAGGATGAACTCCAAAACACACGTTTCAAAGTAAAGTATGACTGACAGTATCGTAAACAGCACGTATACTATTTTTAATGGCTATTTAACATGTCAAGTGATTGTTTTCTATTTAGTTGAGTTTTAATATTAAAATATAACTGTTAGGAACGTGCAGAATTGTATTGGTTTTTGTTTGAAAAAGTAGTTTGGTTACATTCACACTTTGTTTTGTTTATCTTGGTTTTNGTTTGGCTACATTCACACTTTGTTTTGTTTATCTTGCTTTTTTTTTTTTTTTTTGCGATTGTATATTTTAGCGAAATAATGTTTCGTGAACCACAGTTATTGCTGCAGTCAGATATATTAACAACTCTGCACACGGAGGAAACGTAGCTTACAACTACAACAAAACGAAACTAAATCATTGCAGAGCCAAGGCCAATATAGCCTAAATATTCACCGTGATACAGGATTCTATTAAAAAAAACCATTGCAATAAATAATCAACCATCACAGTGTTGCGTGAGGCAAGCGGACGAAGAACGGTGAAAGCTGTGTGGCTTGTGTGAAAAATTCATTTCAAACAGTTACAGTTCTGAGAAGACTAAGCCACTCGGAAGTCTACTACTTTTAACTATTTCAAATCCACTTTAATTTACGGTTTTAGGTGTTGCAAGCAAAAAAAAATATGATGCGTGCTGCACTTAAGTAGACACAACACTTGTTTCGTTGTCGTAGCCAATGAGCTGTATGTAGGCTATGTGTTCGGCTACAGTTATATGAACCTATTATGACGTAGACCAGTAAGACGGTTTGCGAATCATAAACCCACAGGTAAGATCATTGGTCATTGACCTTAGCAGTGTGCAGCACAGATCAAAAACTACCCACACGAGCGTACTTTACACAATTGTGTACACTGGGCCTGATTTGATTAAATAACATTAAAATAAAGTAATTTTTTAAGTTTACAAACCAATTTAATTATTTGCTAAACAGATGTTTTCCCCAACGTTGGTATAACCATTCTACTCTATCCCAATATTCTAGTTTTCCCAATTACCTTTATATATTTTCGCCCCTCTGGGCGACGTTCCATAAAGTTACTCTGCGAGTTAACTTTACTCTTGCTTTCTTCAGCTGTTGCTCTGTGTTACTTTGCTCTACTCTCTGAGTAACGTTTAGACATGGGTGGGACTGTTCAGTGTTGCCTATATGCACGTCGCAGGCCACTGACTACAGTAGTCTGTGGGGAAAGGGGGATGGGGAACCTCTGTTCGATGTTCGTCCCTCCTTCCCCATCAAGGGAGTTACACGTCTGCTGGCCAGAACATTGGCCTTGAAATATTTTGAGGACATGAGTGCATTCAGACACTTGACTACACGTCAACGGCAGGGGAAGAAAGGGGAAGGCTTGCTAGCAGTTCAGTTCCAATGACGAATAACAACTTTTCTTGGTCGTTACCATGGGTAATGATTTTATCTCTTACCAGATTGTGAAAATCAGAATTTTAAGCAATTCACATAACTAACGTTTTTGTTTGCCATAATTGTAAATGATAACTATATTTTTTGGCTAACACTGTCATGTCAATACTAGCAGCCAAACTATCTAAAGTGCCGACACACTGATGACCAGTCTATATATACATACACATACATACTACCTTAAACTTTGAATATATGTTTGTTCCTTATACAATTAAACACCATTTGACGAATCTTAACTAAATTTGGTAGGTGTATCCACAAGTACCAAACTTAAAATACTGTGTATGCCAAAATGGGCTTCCTAAAGACCTGTTCGTGAATCTCTGAACCTATATTGGGTCTGAAACCCATACAGCGGGGTCGTGTATCTCTCATTGTCCTATTACACCCGAGAAACGCTAGGTAGTTCTGCTAGCATTTGATATATGATTGATATAATTCATCACATAGTGATGTAAAAGAACGGGTATAATGGTGTGGTTCAAGGGGTTCAAACCCTCCTCATTGACACATGATAATTTTTCATTACGTTGCAGTTACAAACAAAAATGCATGTACAATTTTTTAATGTCAAGTGCATAATATTGTTTTTATTTTATGCAATTAGTAAGATTTGTGTTGTTAATCTTCAAAATAATCTACCAGTTAGAAAATACTCATTATATTCTTGTAAAAAACTCAACTATATATGTTTTTAGAGTGGTTTTGATTTGTAATTTGTTCAACTCGTATGGCACGTGAGTTGTAAAACTTAACGTAAGAAACTTTACTTCAAGACTTCAGAGAAAACTCCCTGCATTTCTGATGTTCCTGAATATACGGGAAAACCATTTTGAAGAAGAAGTTTAAATTACCCAGAAGATTGCGAATAAAAATCAACAGGTTTTACGTATTATGTGAAATAAATTACGTCTGTCTGACATTTGAAGCGAAATGTCCTGCTAAACACCTNTCAACAGGTTTTACGTATTATGTGAAATAAATTACGTCTGTCTGACATTTGAAGCGAAATGTCCTGCTAAACACCTCGTGTGCTTGCAAGCTGCTAACTCTCTACAGCACTTGCCTAGGGTCTTGAACGTGTACGACAGACGTCATTGTACAGTTTGCACTGAAGCAGGAGGCCACACTTTTTGAACAGTTTTTGTAAAGGGTTTCAATTAAATGAAAATGTAATGTTTTCGTGTTCATTATTAATCACATAAAAAATTACCTCAATTATTCATTTCNTCAACAGGTTTTACGTATTATGTGAAATAAATTACGTCTGTCTGACATTTGAAGCGAAATGTCCTGCTAAACACCTTGTGTGCTTGCAAGCTGCTAACTCTCTACAGCACTTGCCTAGGGTCTTGAACGTGTACGACAGACGTCATTGTACAGTTTGCACTGAAGCAGGAGGCCACACTTTTTGAACAGTTTTTGTAAAGGTNGCACTGAAGCAGGAGGCCACACTTTTTGAACAGTTTTTGTAAAGGGTTTCAATTAAATGAAAATGTAATGTTTTCGTGTTCATTATTAATCACATAAAAAATTACCTCAATTATTCATTTCCTTTATATGGTTATGTCATAAAACGCATCTCATTTGGTCTCTTCTAACATCCCTAGAAGTGAAAGTGTTCATATTTGTTACATCCGGTATAAAATGTAAACATTTATCCGAGGAACTAAGCCATCGTTACTCAGACAGTGAGTGACAATTCAACGGTGTAAGTTAGCAATGCAGTTATTTTTTTAAGTGGACAATCTACACAAGGGCTCTTAGCTAGTGAATTTGAATACAGTTTGTCCTATTGTCTGCGCAAGGCCAGCAGAATTCACAAATATACACGCTGACTGGAAAATAACGTTTCTTGGAATGTGGCGTATCCTCTGTGAGCGTCGACCCCTTCCCTTTGTTTCCATTGACTCACGAAGCTCCTCTGCGTTTATGCGGTGCGCTTAAAAAATTCACATGGGACTATTGCCGAGTTTAAACTTAAGGAAATGTAACTAGCGTTATTAAAACAACGTAACTTTTGTTAGTTTCTTTCTTCCCTGCAAGAAATGAACGCGTTGCCATGAAAGTTGCTTACGAGTACATATAAAAGGCAGAAGCAGGGTTTATCTCGAGTCTTTTTACACAAATAAAAGCTTAAGGAGACAATACCTCCTGATTATAGTGGGCTCCGAACCACTTGCCACTACTCGGAGGCAGATTATGAATTCTAAACACCATCGCCACATGGGAGAGACGCAAAAGCGACTGCAGCCACAGACGGCCAGCGAGAATACACACTAAAAAAAAAAAAGTATTCATACGTAGTTCTAAATAAAACCAGCTATTAACGTTTAGACCTATTATAACGGTGTTTAATTATACTACGTAAGTAATATCTTCAGAAGGCAATTTAAGGTAAAGCAATATTATTTTCACTAGCTACTAGGAAAATTGATTGTAGTGAATTATTAATATCTTATCATTTTCGCAAACTGTGTGTGTTCTTCGACTAATAATCCTAATCCACCAGTGGTTTCTGCCTCATGCAGGGTCAACATGGATGGTTTTGGAGCCGACGTCAATGGGGTCGGTTGCTCCGCCCTAAGATAGACCTGACGTTCCGACCAGCCTTAAGAATGGATTACATGAGGCGAGGATGGAGCTGCGTTGGAGTTAAAGGACGGAGGAAACGGGACAACTCTGAGGAAACCCACAGGTCACAGGCAACTTCCGTTAAGTTTCCCCACATTCGATAATATTCGGGTTTGAACCCGCCGATGATCGAACACCGATAGCATTGGTTGGAGGTGAATGCGCTAGCCATTCAGCCACCGGCACCGTCTTTGAATACATTTAATTGGAAATACGAAGTGACTAAGACTGATGATAAAGTAATAAGAACACCAATAACTTTCCTGTTCAGGGAGGATAAATTAAGCTATCACAATCGAAAAAGGCCTAGAATAGGAAATTAATTTGTTTTAGTAAATGATAAAATTACTAATTATGTTAAATATTACACCTGTTTGAAAACTAACATAACAGCATATTTTATACACCAAAGTAATGATAAACTAATTTTACCAACATTTTGCGCTAAGCCGAGAAGTGTGAATTCCTTTTTGTACAGTTGATTCGATTTGGCATCAAGGTAAAAAATAATATTATATATAACTTGTAAATACAACACACGACCACTAATAGATAAAATGTCTCTCTTCTTCGTGGTGCACATGTACGAGGTTGTTCAAAAAATAACGTGACTTTGCAAATTTCGAGGACTACGTGCATTCGATTATCGATTACTTTTATTGTTATGTTGGTACACATGCCCCCAAAATATGTTGACATTATCAGCCATTTTGCATTGTTAGTTTGTTTGTGACAGATACAAAGGTTAGANCATCAAGGTAAAAAATAATATTATATATAACTTGTAAATACAACACACGACCACTAATAGATAAAATGTCTCTCTTGTTCGTGGTGCACATGTACGAGGTTGTTAAAAAAATAACGTGACTTTGCAAATTTCGAGGACTACGTGCATTCGATTATCGATTACTTTTATTGTTATGTTGGTACGCATGCCCCCAAAATATGTTGACATTATCAGCCATTTTGCATTGTTAGTTTGTTTGTGACAGATACAAAGGTTAGACGTGTTTTGGTGTGCTTGGCGATTTTTTGCTGTCGCAAACAATGGATCAAAGAATCGGTATTAGCAACACCGTAATCATGCCTCAGCCACCGTATTCACCGGACGTGCCCCCCTGCGACTTGTTCCTGTTCCCGAAACTGAGGAGACCCATGAAAGGATGGAGGTTTGCCACGATTGAGGAGATAAAGACCTGGGAGACTTCACTGCCATACCAAAATGCGCATATCATAAGTGCTTCGAAGATTGGCAAAAAAGCGCTGGCACAAGTGTATTATATCTGAGGGGGATTACTTTGAAGGGGACAAAATACATATTGATGAATACATAAATATTTATCGAGACAAAGTCGCAAAATAACAAGTCACCTTATTTTTTGAACACACCTCGTCCTGGTTTCTTGAAACGTTATTCGTAAACTATAAAACTGCGCGTATTGTAATTCAAAATGAAACGGGAATTGCCACGAATTTTTCATCACGCTTCTTTATGAAACACTGGTATTGAATCATGTCAGTTGTAACTGAAAATCCAATAAAGTTTTGCGGGCTGTGCTACGAAGCTCGTGCACTTCCTTATCTTGAGCGGCATCCGCTAATACACGAGATACAGTTCGGCGCAAGCCTAGATTACGTGAGGTCACGTCTTAGAGTAACGCTCGGTGGAAATTCGACGCTGCAATATCCCGCCCCCCCAACCGGGTCGACCTTTCTTTTACGACACGTTGGTTGGGCGTGCCGACTTACAGGAATCGGAAGAAAAGTCGGCGAGGGGAAGGTGGTAGATGAGCTGGGCTGCATCTCGTAGCAGTCGTAACTCGCCCGTGATCCACTTTTATGTCGCTGGCGTTATGGACGACGCAATTACTGCTGTTTGAATCCCGCTCTCGCTCTAAAACTCGGACTGTTCGATTCCATTACGACTCGGTGTTAACAGTTTGGAGGTCGGTACCTATTCAGTAGTAGGCACACTTCAGATTAGTGAGCTGTATCCAGCACTGCAGGGACACCCAGTTAGGTTGGACTGTGTATTCCCACTCGCCACCATCATATCGTTACGCTACACCTTCCTAGTGCACTGAGTGAGTGAAGAGATTTCGGCGGCTCTTAACATCGAAGTATTGAGAGCCGATGAAGGTGAGGCAAGGTGGATTTGGAGTAGCGTCGGAATTGAAGGGGGAGGGAAAACAGGAGGTCCCCGAGAAAACCCGCCGACCAGCGGCATCGGCCGGCACGATTCCCACATGCGAAAATCCGGGAGCGACCCCACCGGAAATCGAGCCCGGTTCACCTAGGTGGGATGCGAGTAGTCTAACTACTACACCACCACAGCCCATTATAAATTATAATATTTCAATAATAATAATTATTGTGAATAAAATAGAGAGAATATAGGCGTGTTGGTAATACCTAGTAATAAATAGTTCTCATGCAAAATATTATTAAACTGAGTGCGCAGAAATACGGCGCGTTGTCCCTTTGGCGCAATGTTCTAGATTTGGTTTTTTTTTTTTGCGCGAGGCAGAGGAATAGCCTGGAAGGAAAACTTAAGAAGGGCTTCAGAAATGTTGGAAGTACAGTCTGTTCACGGATAGTTAAAAACTTTTCAAATCAACCTTTGAAAAAATGCCACTGCCCCTGCATGCATATACTCGTATTTTAATAGGCGCAGGTGACTGGCGTGCGCCCATTAAAGATGGTAACGACGGAGGAAAAAGTAGTTCCGTGTCTTAACGTCGAATTGAAAGTGCTAGGTAAACAACTGTGAATATTCAAGGTGTTTCTTTTGGTTTCTGTTTTTCTTTAAATTGACGTATGAATGAATGTAAGAATAAGCAAATTTGTGAAATGTTTACTTTTCTAAAAATTTTAGTTTCACCAGACCGACGCATGAATGAAGTGATCAGGCTCACGGCATTGCTAACTTTACGAAGTGTGAAATAATACAGTGAGCATACAAACAGATGTTTAGCAGGGATTTGAAAAGTGCCTATAACCGTGAACGAAGCATAGTGGCAGGGAGTGTAACTTACGCCAGGGTAAGAGATGCATGTAGCCCAGCAGCTTGTAGAGGAAGTGTAGTATGGCGGCCGGGTTCAGGTACTGTATGCTGCTGTAGACTGCCGAGCCCAGGCGAGCTACACTCCACCGTGGACACTCTCGCCGGACCACCTCTGAAACACATTCGCCCACTCTTACAACACTTACACTCACACACGCGCGCGTCAATTAATACTTCTGACGTCGGCGAACAGTTACAACCATTGATGATTCGTAGACACTCCACACCATTAGCAGAGGGATTATGGCGACCTCGGCATATCGGGACCTGGGGCAGGAGCGTCGGAGCTGTTCGTGCTCTGTCATTCCGGTCGGCCGGCGGCCATAATGGATCCACGTGACCTCGACGTTGATCTTTGACCTTGGCCCTCGTGACCTTTGACCCTGACCCCAAACATCTAAAAAATCCAATTAATTTATAAAAAATTATATTAAAAATGTTAAAAAATGGTTTAAAAAATTATTTTAAAATACTTCTATTTCCGGAGGTACTCTACACCCCCCTCCACCCATACTCATTCCACCATATTGGTGGGTGCAGTCCGTTATCTTGGTAGAAGTCACAGCCACCGTCCGCCATCTTGTTATTTTTTATTTGTCATTTTTTTATACTTTACTGGTGTTTGTCTCACCTTCGTTCAACCACCATCTTGGTTTTTCACCTTTGTCGTTTGTTATACACTACTGGAGTTTGCCTCTCACCTTCGTTCAACCGCCATCTTGTTTTACTCGTTTGTCATTTGTTTATACATCACTGGAGTTTGTTTCTCACCTTCGTTGGACCGCCATATTGGTTTTTCGTTTGTAATTTGTTTTACATTGCTAGTGCTGTCCCCAGCATCGAGTTCAGCAGACGACTGACTCCCTTCACTCCCCCTTTAAATATATTTAATTGGCCAATTGCCCCACCCCCTTCCAATATATTTAATTGCTCCGCTAATGTTTCTCATTGGCTGATTTCTCGTGCGCTATCGGAAACTTTCGTTAGACCAATTAGAAGCGTCCTCTCGAACTCTACCCCTGTTTATCATTGGCTAATTGCCCCACCCCTATCACTCCCTCCACCAATTATTCACCTTCGTGTGACCAATTAATTGGCAGGCCTCCACCCCCACCCCTGATTCTCATTGGCTAACCACATCACGAAACAATCTCTTGGTTTGGCTAATTGCTCGTGCGTTTTCGGAAACCTTCGTTCCGACCAATCGGCGGCCTATTTTTATCACGAGTGCCTACTGTTTTTTCCCCTTAAAAACTCTTTATAAGAGAGACCCTGAGCCCCCTCGGTAAATCACTCATTTTTCTCGCTCTTAGAAATGTACGCGTGTTGTCCGAGCGGTCATAAAATTATTTCCGCTATTTTGGCATTTGGAAGGGTGCGCTCGCTTAGTGCCTTGGATAAACGGGACGAGTTACCGTAACAGCCGATATAATTTCTTCTTGTCTACGCACCTTCTTTCATGAATAAAATATTTAACCCTTGTTGCGACGGGAAAAGTTAAGACATTTTTGCACCGATTATATATACGCATGCATAAACGTGCGTATGTAACCAAGTTAAGGTATGAGAAAACAGGCCACCCATTTTAGAAATAGGGGGAAAAATTGCCCAGTAACAAACTTAAGATAATACACTTCATGCCCCGAACAGTGCAACCTATTTATATTTCCGAATCTAAACGATATTCCGAGGTAAAAAAATCTTAGTATTTTAAGTTGTATTAATCTTGAACCTTCAGAGGAAACGTCTATATTCACTCACCAAAAACCTGATAGCTGAAAAAATAATAATAATAAAAAATAAAAAAGTCCACTCTCTAATAATTATTTTTTTTTAAATTACAGAGTACGCGTCATAATATCAGAGCTAAATACCTATTCTAAAATAGTCCCTAGATATTCAAGAACCTGCAGAGGTACATACGTATGTTGGAAATATTTCAGCCCAGGCATGCAAGTGTATCAGATAGATATACGAACGATACATTTTCGAAAGGTCAGAAGCGAGAGCCAAATCTCCCATTATCGGTGTTCATTTTTGCGACTAACTTCGCGCACCTCCATAATGCTCAGAAAGAGTTCTAATGATTGCTAGCATACTTGCGCTCCTCGTGATGCCATGAAGATACAAATTCTCGTATAATGCAAGCACATAAGCAATAGATAAAAAAAAAACGCATGTTTACGCACATGAGATTTATTACTCATGCAAAATAAAAAAAAGTATCAGGCTGCATGAGAAATTACTCAGGTCAAAAGGCCTACTGCAAAATGCGAAATTATGAAGATTTGGGGAAATCAGTTCAGGTTCCCCATCGAAAACGGCATCCGAGGCCCATTTTGCAATGATGATATCTTCCACGGTGTCACATAAGAGGGGCCTGAAGTGGCTAGAGCTCTCGTTTCCCATCACGAGTACGCGTACAGCATTCTTTATTTTGTACACACATCCTCTCACATGAGGTCCACCTCAACACCAGCCCATTCTTCACTCGGCCTCTTCCCCCAACACGACGAGACAAGTTCGATTCCCGGCAGGGTCGCTCCCAGTTTTTAGCCTTTTCGTTCCTCAAAAACATTCCTGTCTCAGTTACTTTGTTTTTCAAACAAAACTCAGCTGACTTAAACAACCCGAGAAAGACATAATATTTCAGATCGAACCATTTTCCCCGTAACGCACTTTCTCGTTCAATAATTCTTTAAAACAGACCCTTGCATTCGATTTTATACATCACTGAAATAATAAGTTTTTCAGAAAAGCAGAAGGGTAAGGTTCAATGAATTAAAAGTGCACAACTAATAAAAAAAAAATCTTTATACTACTTTTTCCATGCATTCAATCTTTACATTTCTCTGATGTTTGCAGATGATGGATAGTACACAATGGTTTCATTCGATGTAACCCCTTTCCTTAAGTTCACCGATGATTAAAGATATCTTCTTATTGTGCAAGGCAATCAAATGCCTGAGTCTATCAACAAGTTCATTGGGGCCTTCAGGAAATATGTGGTCGGTGTTCTTGTCATCTGCATTATTCACGACACTTTTTTCAGCAAAGCCGGCGAGGAGACGTGCGAGGACGTCGATAATATCGCCACTGTTTTCACCGTGAACACTGTCTTCATTATGGTATACATGGCGCCTCCCTTTTTCGCAACTCTTCTTGAGCCAAAACGAAATCTCATATACGCTGAAGAAACTTAGGAAAAATCACTCAGGTATGACTCACTATAATCTGTTTTATTTACGGAATATTCTCACAACACAGCGAGCAGCGTCGCGTCGATTGTGATTTGCAGGAGTATTGACGGGGAAGCACGTCATGCAAGAATAGCCTCCCGTGATTCCTGATATGTATCGACTCGGGAAATAATCGTTGTAATACTACTGTTGTCGATGTGAAGCACGATGGAAAAACATCACTTTGAATATTTACGAGAAAAAAAACCTAATATGAAAACCTTACTGTCGGGTATAACAGAGATCACGATCAGATCATGAATATATGATTGTAAATATGCATAAAATCGGTTTTGAACCACGGCGATTACGTTCAAGCACATCCTCATGTTTGTTTATAATACCTTGCGCCCTAGGATGAAAACGAACTCATGCTTACACAAATAAAAGTTCTCATCATCGCACCTCAGTCCTTCACCAGAGATAAAGTAATTATTTATTCCATTAAAACGACGGCAGCGATAAATGAAAGCCCTATTCCCGGTGCATAAATATTTACAAACTGTTCTGTGAACACTGCGATAATCACCATCCCAGAGAACCACGAAACGTGACGGTGNGTGCATAAATATTTACAAACTGTTCTGTGAACACTGCGATAATCACCATCCCAGAGAACCACGAAACGTGACGGTGGAGATCAGGCACCCTTTCTATAATGATTATTTGACATCGACACAGGACCGGACACGCTCAATACTTCACGCCATCCTCTCGACAGCAGTTGCACAGCTACCAGAGCGCACGCCTCCCATCAAGGCGAGCTAGGTTCGATTCCCGGCGGGGGTCGCACCTGTATTTTCGCGCATGTGGGAAACGTGATTTATGCCATTGCCAACAGTATCACCCGTGATGGACTTGGCGATGTCCGGCAGATTTTCTCGGGACACCTAACCTTCTTCGCCGACTTAAATGTCCTCACCCATTTCAGCTGCTAAGCTCTCTCTCAACTCAAAACATACTGTATCTCCTGAAAAAATGTACTGGTGTGGGTGGGCGGGCCACCCGCCACGATAGTCTCGTGCTTTAAAAAATCGCTTAATACCAATGTTTATCCATGCAGATCACTGACGAAGAGTAACCGACGTGTGAAGTTTTTTTATTTTATCGAGTCAGCTGTCGGAAACGAAGTTCAATCCACCAGTTTTACAGTGAAAGATATCGAGGTTCAAAGAATTTGTTGAACGAGAATCAGTCAACTCATCATCACTCAGAATGGAGGATCGGTCGCACATAGGAAGATTTTTACCCTTTTAATCCAGAGAGAAAATACGGATGAATTATATATAATAAAACGCGGGAACACCCTGAGAAAACTTTTATACTCTGTTCGCACCAGCAAGGGTGCCGGAGAAAATATAAAGCCCGCAGATACCGTCGCCTATGCACTAACATATATTTATATTTATATATAATATGCTTTAGGCACATTGTTTATATTATCACATAATATGCATATACATTTATGCTACCATATAATTTGTATATAGGCGGACTGCACCTACCAATATTGTGGACTGCACCGACCAAAATGGCGGGTGGTGGCTTTGACGCCTACCAAGATGGTAGACTGCACCTGCCAAGATGGTGGAAAGAGTATGGGTGGGGGAAATATTGGGACTTCCGAAAATTTAAGTTTTTTTAAATAAATTTATTAAATAAATTTATATAAAAATTTTAAGTAGTTTTGTAATATTTTTAGTATATTTTTTTTTATAAATTTTTGGATTTTTTAAATGTTTTAGGTCAAAAGTCATCGAAGTTGAAGTCAAAGGTTACCAGGGTCAAGGTCAAGGCCACCTGNCAAAATGGCGGGTGGTGGCTTTGACGCCTACCAAGATGGTAGACTGCACCTGCCAAGATGGTGGAAAGAGTATGGGCGGGGGAAATATTGGGACTTCCGAAAATTTAAGTTTTTTTAAATAAATTTATTAAATAAATTTATATAAAAATTTTAAGTAGTTTTGTAATATTTTTAGTATATTTTTTTTTATAAATTTTTGGATTTTTTTAAATGTTTTAGGTCAAAAGTCATCGAAGTTGAAGTCAAAGGTTACCAGGGTCAAGGTCAAGGCCACCTGGATCCATTATGGCTGCTGGCCGACTGGAATGACAGAGCACGATCAGCTCCGACGCTCCGGTCGCAGATCCCTATGTGCCAAAGTCCCAATAATGCCTCTACTACTATTTAGCGTTATAATTCATAATAGTCTGTTCACGGTAATGTGAGCACTTTAGAGGCCCTAGTTACTTTTTCCTCTCAGCCACTTTATATCTTATGAACACCTTTTAAAATAAATATTGCCATGTTAGTAATAAACACAGTACGCATATTTCACCTTACTCGAAAGTTAACGCCTAAGACTAAAATAAATTATACTTATTGAATATTATTCCAAATAATAGGGCATTCAAATTACTCACTTTATCATGAATAGACTATACCATGGTAGGCGGCGTATAATCTATTCACGGTTTCTTCACACTTTTTTAATGAAACATTTGGAAAATCATCCCATTTATGAAATTATTGGTTGTTTCCTAAAAATGTCATGGTATCACAAACGTTTTCAACTCGTATTAACATGCAAATACCTTGTTTTTTTATTAAATGGTATTCTACTCATGTTTTATTTATAAATTATATAATTTCATTATAATTAATATAATTAAGCACAGGGAGAATATGGGTATGTTTGCAATGACTAGTAATAAATAGTTCGTATAAAAATTATTATTACACTTAGTGCGCACAAATACGGTGTGCTGTCCCTTTGGTATAATTTTCTAAACTCGGTAAGCTTTGTTTGCATGAGGCGGACGAATAGCTTAGAAAGAATAATTTAAGCAGGGTTTCAGAAATGTTGGAAGTAACAGTGAATGGTCTATACTATGGTATTAAACGTGTTTTATTCGCGGAGAAACTCTTAAGGAGGATTTATAGTTTTTTTTTTCCTCCGAAACCCGGTAGTAGAGAATGTGTGTTACATTTTCCTAGGTGACAAGGCACGTGGCATAGCCTGGCACACTGTCTGAAATATATATTACAGGTCTTCTCTTCCTGTGATCAACTCTATAATATTTCGCATACAAGACTCAGTTTTACTTCTCAGCTCTCGCCTGATAGAAAGTGAAGCTGCAACAAATTCGAAAAGTTCGAAACCTATTATCTGTGCTCTGTCACGCCAAAAATTTTCGTTCAACCTCTGAAACAGAAGTCGCAGTGAGAAAACTGCTGCAGAGTTCAAGGTAGAAGCGATCAATGTCTCTTAAAAAGCGTACCAATTAAAATAATCCAATCCCAAAAGTATTCGTTCCAAAGTGTTTTGAAAAACAATCAAGAAAATTGGACATCCTTAATGTTGATCTGTGTATTCTTACTTACCGCATTCCTATTGCTACACATCATCTCACCCTCCTTCCTACTGTACTGTACTGCACTGTACTGTACTCTACTGTCTTCATTACTGGTGGTACGTCACACAGTGGAGTGCCGAGTAGGGTTTTACTACCCAGCGTTCCTGCCCATGAAAGACTTAAAATATAACGTGTAAGTTTAACACTTTATTAGACCACGGGGAATTCCACTTCCCTCAGTTAAGTATACTTCCCATCGTTATTATAAATGTTAACATTTGAAGACCACAGGGAAAACATGCTAAGCGCCATTTACCTTGTTTGCCAGGAGAGTGATTTGAAAGTTCAAAACGCTCTCAAACAAACCCTTATAATCATATCAATTTTGTTATATGGTTAAAATGTCGAGTATGTGGCGTTGTAATCCTCTTTGGTTGTAACATGAGCCATACCTTGGTTTGTTGGGAAATTTACATGAACTTGTCAGCTTTCACCTTGTAAATAGTCATTCATTGAACTCTTACCTTGCATTACTTATCACTATTATCTTTATTTAGCTTGCTTTCAATCAAACTCGGTACAGTTTGGAGTATTAGCCAAGTGCTCCCTAATGATATCATCATTAATTATTATTTTTAATTTGCGCTTTAGTATATTAGCATACTCAAACAACACAACAACATTCAGGTCTATGAAATAGTTAAACATTGAGCAGATCTGCCAAACGATATGTAAAACTATAAACAATAAACGCAAGACTAAATTTCATACAAGATTATGGTTTGCATTAAAAACAAGAAAAAGTTCCACACAAAAGTGTTTTTAAAAATAGTTATTTTAGTGTGGCAGTTCCTCAAAAAAGGTTTTCGTCTCTGGGCTACAAAATACTTTCAGATCATTTAAGTCCTTGAATTTCTCTCTGGAGTTCTCCAGCCATTCTGTTTGGATAGAGTGAAAAAACAAACTATTAATTCTTGACTGTTTGATGAAATCAATGCTTATTGTTTTAGTATAAAGATGA
The DNA here is from genome assembly GCA_002778355.1 of Clitarchus hookeri. Taxonomy (NCBI): domain Eukaryota; kingdom Metazoa; phylum Arthropoda; class Insecta; order Phasmatodea; family Phasmatidae; genus Clitarchus; species Clitarchus hookeri. The sequence continues at coordinate 138,705 of NQII01003771.1, read as the reverse complement.
TCAACTAGTCTAGGAACTTCGTAAAACGCCTTAATACCGCCCACATACCGTTATGTAGGTCTACAAATGTTACATTTTATCTTACCTTCATACGCAATATCTGACAACAGGAACTCGGTTTCCTCCAGGTGGAGTTGGTCATCAAGGGTGGGTTGTCTATCCTTCCTGGTAGGTTCCTTCAGTGGCACTTGCATCCAAGCTCCGCTGTAAGTCACCCGATACGAAACCAGGAGTGGGTGTTCGTCTGAGAAAGACAGCTCTTTGACAGGTCTAGTTGCGAACGGAAGTTTCTTATTGTAGATCTTGTCAAGATGTTTTGTCCATCCTTTGACCATAGTTCCTTCCACTCGCACAGTAACGGAGAAGGTTTACATCTTGCGGATTCAACTCCTTGGCACCAAGTCTCTGGAAGCTCACGCACAGCCCCCTTTATGATGAAGGCAGAACTCCGATCACACTCGAGGTATAATGCCCTCGGACAGGAAAGGTAACTTGGACGGACTCCAATAACTTTTCCTCGTGGATCAAATGTTGTAGAAAAATTATAACAGTTGCATTCTTATTTTGGCCTCCACTGTAATTGCAAAATATAGCCAGTTCCGTCACTCCTGAGTCAAGAAAATGAGTGACAAAATGATGAAGTAATAAAGATATTTCATCAATCCCTTTTTGGACACAGTTTCATCATAGTGTAAAAACACTGATGTTGAACATGCACACTGACAGTTGCCGTTTGTAATAGACATCATTAATTTTGATGTTTGGGCATGGGACGTTCTTGCAGAAATCTATAGAAATCGCTTCTTTCAAAGGTGTTTTTCGTGCTTATTGTCTGATCTTCCTTTTGCGGTCATAAAATGTCTGCTGCATTTTCAAGTGCACTGCATGTTCTTCCAGCTTCTGAATTTCCTTCAAAACGTTAATTGCAGCCTCTTCTCCTTTTGTTCTAATACGGTCATGATCAAGTTTCTTTTTATCAGCTAAATACTTGTCACAATGACTAAAAATATTGTTCCTGGGATAGCCAAAGCTTATGTTAAATTCTGTATTAAACACAGNTGATGTTTGGGCATGGGACGTTCTTGCAGAAATCTATAGAAATCGCTTCTTTCAAAGGTGTTTTTCGTGCTTATTGACTGATCTTCCTTTTGCGGTCATAAAATGTCTGCTGCATTTTCAAGTGCACTGCATGTTCTTCCAGCTTCTGAATTTCCTTCAAAACGTTAATTGCAGCCTCTTCTCCTTTTGTTCTAATACGGTCATGACCAAGTTTCTTTTTATCAGCTGAATACTTGTCACAATGACTAAAAATATTGTTCCTGGGATAGCCAAAGCTTATGTTAAATTCTGTATTAAACACAGACTTGTAACTCTCATAGGAGACTTTGAGCTCANAATACTTGTCACAATGACTAAAAATATTGTTCCTGGGATAGCCAAAGCTTATGTTAAATTCTGTATTAAACACAGACTTGTAACTCTCATAGGAGACTTTGAGCTCAGGATATTTTCCCTTGTGCATATTGTGCATCTTGTGCACGTTTGACTCCTCAGGAAGGTAAACCCTCTCAGTTTTCTTAAGACTAATGACTGTGCCTACTTTTGAAAGAGCCAATGTAGTTACTCATAGCAGCCCATGTTTTCTCCTTTATCTTATGAGGACTGTTTTTGTGTTTCCATCTTAATTCTTGTGGACTCTTTTGCTTCTTCATTAAAGTAACAATGTGATCCACCTTTTCTCGAGTGATTCCATGTAAATATGCAAACGTCTGTTTACATACCTGGACATCCTTTGTATATGACCTCCTGTTTGTATATTGTTTCGATAAACCACTGTACAATCACGAAATGCAGCTTCAGTTTCAGGCTGTCTATTCCTCTGCCGTGCTACTGGGCCAACTGAAATGAGTCCACTGATGTATAGGTTACCTTCGTCATTGCTTTTCGTCTCTTTCATAGTCTTTATTATTGCTTTTCGACTTTCTTCGTTCACACGTTCAAAACACTTTTTCTGCAGACACACGACTCTCCAGCGGCATGGGACTGAAGTGTGAGTTTCTTTGCAACGTCCTTAATTATGCCAAAAATTTCCTTTTCCTTGATGATGCAAGCTTTTGTACGACTATGTCATGAGCTTATTCATCTTGTGCATCTTCTGCATTGTCCATTGTGATGCCTTGACATTAACAGCACCCAAAACGCTATACGAATGTACCACTTATTTAATCTCAATAGTGTCAACAGAACACCCGAATCACTCTTAAATTTCTCGGATAGCATGATAGTCTACTTAACCGTACATAATCTTGATACCACCTCACAAAAAGTACAAGATAAAACCAGTGGGTGGGTCTTAAGGCTCCCGCCTACCTGGAGCTTTTTTTCCACATTCGAAGCTGGGAAACGCGGGAGTGATAAGGGCGACACTGCCACGCGCATCAAGTGCACCATCGCCGCTAAGCGCAAGGCTCTGAACTGGCGTGCAGTNAGGGCGACACTGCCACGCGCATCAAGTGCACCATCGCCGCTAAGCGCAAGGCTCTGAACTGGCGTGCAGTGTTCTCACCGCACTGCGTGCACTTATGGGACTTTCAGAGATGACATTATTTTATTGATGGAAAGTCTGTCGGAAGGTTGACTGCAGGGCCCTTGAGTAGTTTTGCATGTATCTATCTGATTCATATATTCTGAGATACAGCGCTTCGAAACATCCGTTATTGGCGTTTTTGGAGTGCTATGTTTGTGATGTGCGTGACGTCTAAGTGCTTAACAGCCCAGTTTCGTGGGAGAAAGTGTATTCTAAACGCACTGCAACGCAGTTCAAGAGCCAGGCAGGTGGCAGCCTTAACGTCTCGTCGACAGCGAGGTCATTACAGACGCAGTAAGTTGCTCAAGGGAGCAAGAACGGGACCTGCAGTAGGAAACCATTCCAGCATTCGCCTGGAAGAGGCACACCAGATTATCGCGAATAGATTTCATGACCAGTTGTATTGTATGCCTGTTTAGCTCACATCCACCTTCGTGATTGGTTGATTTACGTGTTACGAGACTTATGTGTCTGCCCGCGAATCACAGACCTACAGTATCAGAGTAATTTAATTCTGATCCGCCATTCGAGTAAGAAAATATCTTCACGTAAAGACAATTGGCCAATAAGAAAAAGAAAACTGCTGATATGCGAGTATGATTTGGAAATATAACGTGGAAATCTTTTCGCGAAAATCGGGTGTCCATAATCTGGAGCGATTTCGGGAAACCATGGGAAACGGAAATAAGAATTTCTGTACCGGGAATCGAACACGTGTCCTGCCGAATGCGAGTCCAGGCTTTGCCACTGCGTCNACGGAAATAAGAATTTCTGTACCGGGAATCGAACACGTGTCCTGCCGAATGCGAGTCCAGGCTTTGCCACTGCGTCGCGTCGCTCGTTCCTTGTACAGGACACACCATTAGTTTTCTAACTTGTGCATGTGTAGATTTGTGTAAATCAGTAGCGGAAGTGTTGAACATGTAATAAATATTTTGATAAATAAAAAGTTTCGTTGAGTCAAAAATAAAAATGTTTAATGGCGTGCAAATACTGCGCGAAACGAATCAAGATGGAAAGGAAGAAGGGACATAAACAAATATAAAGTCTGATTCATTGGNATGCAAATACTGCGCGAAACGAATCAAGATGGAAAGGAAGAAGGGACATAAACAAATATAAAGTCTGATTCATTGGAAAAGTGCAATTTGTCGGGGATTACGCGAATATTCGGGGTTGCTGGTATCGCACCGGGCTGGGAAAGGAATCCGCATTAATACGAGGAACATGGTCGGATTAGAAAAAATAACTGTTTTTTTTATATTCTGGTGCTTTTCCAACTTAAATAGGATTCCGTTTTAATGATGCTTGCAGAGAGAGACAGAGGTGTGAGGAAGGAAGGGGAGGGGGTAGACAGAGAGAGAGAGAGAGAGAGCGAGAGAGAGAAAGAGTGATAGAAAAAAGGGGTGGGGGGTTGTAGTTAGTTCATATTTCAATATCGCAGGCAATCGGCCCAGCCATTTTCGCGGACGCAATTTGAAATAAAAATTGTTACCGACAGCGGGTTAGCGGTGTTCAGGGGTGGGAAAGCGGGCGGAGGTGGGTGCTGGGCGGGGGAGGGGGCGTATCTCAGGGAGATAGATTTTTAATCCTCGCAGCCATCCTGTCTGGAATCGGAGCATGCAATTCGAAACTAATTAAATTTCGTTCGCGACATCGCTGAAGTCTCGTTTCGCCAAGTATCCTAATCCTGTTACGGTTATGAGGGCTGTTACGTGAAATTGTCAGGCGGCGCGAAGAGAGCGCTTAAGGCGTGTTTTCACGAGAGCCCAGTAAACCCTGGGAATGATTACGTAAATAGCAACCTGAACACACAGCAGTCTGCTTAATTGGCGAGGTAAATGGGTTTGGAGTTCGTGGTGTGTAAAAGTTGAGCCTGGCATACTAACTTAATATAGAATGGAAAAATCGTAGGTCCAGTGGCCTCCGGACTAGACTGCACGGTTGGCCCAGAGAGCGCTCTCTCTTGCTCTCGCTCTCGCTAACACGTCATAATGACGTCGCAGAGAACGTTCTCTGGTCGTCTCATTTCGTCGATGAGAGCACGAAGGAGCGAGAGCACAGAGAGAGCACCAGCTAGCGCTCTCTCTTGCTCTCGCTCTCGCTAACACGTCGTAATGACGTCGCAGAGAACGTTCTCTGGTCGTCTCATTTCGTCGATGAGAGCACGAAGGAGCGAGAGCACAGAGAGAGCACCAGCTAGCGCTCTCTCTTGCTCTCGCTCTCGCTAACACGTCGTAATGACGTCGCAGAGAACGTTCTCTGGTCGTCTCATTTCGTCGATGAGAGCACGAAGGAGCGAGAGCACAGAGAGAGCACCAGCTAGCGCTCTCTCTTGCTCTCGCTCTCGCTAACACGTCGTAATGACGTCGCAGAGAACGTTCTCTGGTCGTCTCATTTCGTCGATGAGAGCACGAAGGAGCGAGAGCACAGAGAGAGCACCAGCTAGCGCTCTCTCTTGCTCTCGCTCTCGCTAACACGTCGTAATGACGTCGCAGAGAACGTTCTCTGGTCGTCTCATTTCGTCGATGAGAGCACGAAGGAGCGAGAGCAGAGAGAGAGAGAACCAGCTAGCGCTCTCTCGCACTCTCTGACCACACACCATATTTGTTTACAGTGTTTCAGCGTGTGGCTTCCCGGGCCAAAATTGTCTCACCAAAACGTGTAAGTGAATAATTTAACTGTGTTAGTCATCGAAACAACGCACTTAATACGTATATATATATATATCAATATATAGATAATAATTTATGACAAAGTGCGACGGTTTTACCCACGAGGTTTTTGGTCGCTTATGCATTGTGTGCACATACACTTTCTAACACGACGGAAATACAGAAAAAAAATAAAAAATTGGTATGTCATGCACTAATAGTTATTCCGGTTGTGCTATAATAATTTGCGATTGTGAAAATTTTTAAACATATGCATTATACTTCCCATAGCTATGGCCGTAACTTAGGCTGAGCAATTTCGCGTCTTTTGGCATCAGGTGTCTGTGTGATGTCAGAGACAGAGAGAAAGAGTGGATGTTTCAATTTCAGAGAGAGAGAGAGAGAGAGAGAGAGATCGAAGGAGTGCTCTCGTCAGGATGTGCGAAAAAGTGTTCTCTTGAAAGAGTATTCCTTAAATTGAGACACGTCCCAATATTCGGAACACACTAGCCATATTTGTTTAGTTAGTTCCGCACAAGTAAAATTTTTCACGTGTTTTCTGTTGAACTTTTTAATATTTCCTATNGCCATATTTGTTTAGTTAGTTCCGCACAAGTAAAATTTTTCACGTGTTTTCTGTTGAACTTTTTAATATTTCCTATTGATTTTTCAACGGAAAAATAAACTAAGGTGGGTTGCGATACAGGATTATACACTTGTTTTCACTTTACGCTTTCGAATTACCGCCCTAATTACACCGTGATTCACAAGTCCCTCCGGGGTTTCGCAGGTTTATTGTCAAACTATTAGACATACGGCAAAAACATGCATATCAGTATATTCAAAATCTCTCCAAGTTTTTATTCATAATCGGTGCCATCAGGTAAATGTAAATTTAGCCACCAGAGGGCAGCTGTGGTAGTAACGCAAAAATGGCATTCACGAGTAAACAAAACGCTTACTGCATCTTAGAATCTGCTAAATGCGAGTGGGTTGCGATAGTACTGTGCAAACGCCGTGGCAGAATTATTTGTGGGGACTCCTGGTCTAGAGAGCATAATCTCTCCGTGATTTGCTGCTGATATTCGTTGAAAATATGCCGAGCCGCGCCGTAGCGGGATCTGAACCTTGACGCGCTCCTTGCCGCCAGCTCATTGGACGAGCCCGAAAAGGAGTTAATTAGTGTGTAACTACGGCGTCGGGACGGAGGATAAGTTTTAATGAACTCGCGGCCGGCGTGAATATTTATGAACACGGGCGATGGCGGCCCGGTTGAAAGACGCGGCCTCGCAACGGACAGGACTGGCAGTCTGTGAGTAAGACGGCGCTCCTGGTGAGTGGGTGCGGGGTCGAGACTCCTCAGACAAACACACCCGTCATTACCATATAGATTGTTTCCCGTCGCACTCTGAGAGGGTGGAGATAGACACTGAGGCACGGCGGAGCTGTCGCTGCCTGGCTAAGCAGCTTGGCTGGGGAGGATTCCGAGGAACACCCTGCTCATTGAAGCCTTCGGACATATAGTGTGTACCACATACGTGTACNTTGGCTGGGGAGGATTCCGAGGAACACCCTGCTCATTGAAGCCTTCGGACATATAGTGTGTACCACATACGTGTACTTTTTTTTTGTCACTTCTACAGGCAGTCCTGTTTACAGAACTTTCCATAGCTACAGCAGTGTGTCTGTCTCCGTGAACACATTCAGCTGACTGTCAACCTACTCAGTGTGCCAACAGAAGATATTTTTCCAAGGAAATAACTGAACTCCGAGGTGTCAAAAAAGTGCACTCCTTCATTACGCAGACTATATACAAAACGTTAAAAAAAACACTGATAATTCGCAGTGTGTTATACAGCGGCGTAATTGAGTGAATGAGTGAGTGGAGAGATTGGGCGACTCTTAACAGCGAGGCCTTGAGAGACGATGAAGGTGAAGCTAGGTAAGTATGGAGCAGCGAAGGAATGTAAAGAGCGGGGGAAACGGGAGACCGTCGAGAAAACCCGCCGACCAGCGACATCGTCCGGCACGATTCCCATATGCGAAAATCCGGAAGCGGCCCCGCCGGGAATCGAACCCGGTTCGCCTAGGCGGGAGGCGAGTAGTCTAACCATTGCACCTCCGCGGCCCCTACCAGAGGCGTCGAAAGCATTATTTTTCCAGTCGATATCCATCTTTGAAAGAGGCTTCATTTTTACCACACCTCCTCGGCTTCTACGCCCATATCCATGTGTCAGCGAAGCAGGCCTCGTGGCTGAGCGGTTAGCCTGCTTGCCTCCCACCATGGCAAACCGGTTTCAATCCCCGGCCGGGTCACTCCCGGATTTTTGCAAGTGGGAATCATGCCGGACATTACCGCATCAGAAAGACTTATTATCCAAGTAAAGTGAATCGTAATATTTTAAGTGTCAACTATGATATTGATAAGAATGATCAAACATGGTGTCGTAAGGTCCTAAGTGTAGAAGACAATTATATTCTTTTGACTTATATGTAAATATTCGGTATACAAGGTATAACTGCTAAAACTGGAAGTGGGTTTTCTCGGGGAACTCCAGTTTTCCCCGCGCCTTAATTCTGGCGCTACTCCATGGTCACCTCACTTCGACCTCATCGGCTCTCAAGACCTCGCTGTTAATATCCGCCCAAATCTCTCCACTAACTCACTCACTCGTTGGCCAAGCATTTTTACAGACATAAAAAATTATCAGGAAAAGAATATGTTTTTGTTTATTACCATAAGCCTCTATTATAAATGCTAGACTGCTGGTAATGTATTACTCATAAATTCTTCTTTAGGACGTTATTAATAATATACTGTCGGCGATCATAAATAATAAACTTTTACAGGGCTCCCTTATGATTGAATTATCCATTTACAAAATTTCGTAAACAAAATGTGAACAAATAATATTTGGGTTAGTTAACCACTCCAGCTCAAACGTGATTTAATTTTAACTGAACCAAGAAACTTCATCAAATATTGCTTCATTCGTGCGAAATAAAAGTTAAAGTTCATTACTGTCAATTCACAGAAATAACACCTCGTGTGTCTTGTAGCGACCAGCTATACGTGCGATTGTGTAGCTAGACGGGCTTTCCACAGTTTACGTGCTTCTTCAGGGCTGCATTATCATGTGGTGCTAACCTCACTCATGCTGAAAACCATGATAGATGTTCGATATTTCAGAAATAGTAGGGAGTGAACGGCCTGTTTAAAATATGTATCCAAAATTACAGTGAACAAGGAAGATATGTAGTATAAATATTGGTATGGGAATTCAATTGGGGGGTCATCGTAATTCCAGTGGAGGTCCTTACAGCCTCGGTGGGGGACCATACAATCGCGAACCCCACTGCTCCCACGTCTATGCGTGATACAGGACAACAGATATAACATTTTGAGAGTGGGGGACCAATGTCTGGGAATGCGTGGTTTTGTTGCCGGGGGACGACAAAGTCGGGTACTGAGATTGGTGGACTACCTACTGCCAAACAGAACAAGCTGACTGGGATACCACGTGTTCCTGTGAGGAGTTTTGCCTACACTACTGAACGAGGTGCCACAGTGGGTTCGACGTGTAATGTGGCTGCAATACGGCGTAAATCCAGCTTACTTGACGGAAATGTACGGACCACCTGCATGCCACACATACAGTCGCTACACACCTGGATGTTTCAAGTTCAGCGCTGATGATTTGGACATGCTTACGCAACGATTATCCACCACACATGTGACTGACTCCATCTAAGAAGTTAAATGCTAGAGTTGTTCCTACTTTACGATTCTTCTATTAAGACTATGCAACAATTTTTATCGTTTAACTTCAATCCAAATAGCACAAATATTTATTTGGAAAGATGAATTAAGACACACTGATAATCTTAACAAAACTGTTAAACAATAATAATTTGAGTCTGTGTGTGTGTGTATTCATATGCAGTTTCAAAACTTGGAAAATGTGCAGTCCGTTGTTCTCTTTCATATAATCTAAAACCATCTTTTACTTGCTTTATGAAACAAGCAATACAAAAATAATAATTTCGTGGGTTTTTTACTTTTTTGCATAACCATATCCTTTTTTTTAAATCATTTTTCATTAATTGTAATGCATCAATATAAACTTTTAACATTTTAAACTTAAATGTTCTGTCCAGCAAACATGCAACAACGGAATATAAATTTAATCTGTATTAAAGAAATTCCTCTCTATGCATCCGTTTTAAAATAACTCTTTCAAACAAAACTATCCTACGTGATATTTACTTCGCCTCCACCTCCGGTGCGGTGGTGTGCTCTATGCTCGGCTTCCCTCCCCCCTTCCTAAGCCAACCACCCCCACCCCCTCTCGTTCCCTTAGCACTAGCCTTGCTTTCCCCTTCCCCTTCGTGCGCTATCATTTTTTATTGGGGTTTGATAGTTTATTGAAGTTGTTGCACGGCCTGGGTTCCTCCTATTCTTCGCCCCACGGACGTCTGAAACGTGCCGCCTGCAGAGAGCTTCCGAATGGATCAGCCGCCGCTCCTTATCGTCCAGCAGTAAGTAGCTGCCGTCATGTTGATAACTTAATTTTACTTGATGGGGCGTTAAGACGGTGAGTCATGGAGAACAATCAGCATGTTTATGGGCTGTTTTTAAATGATTTGGTATTTTCCGTTGCATATTTGTGTTTGTCTTGGGTAAGCAGTATTGCTAGTCTTTTCTAAATTGTGGTTTTGGCTGCCTGTCTAAATTTTGTTTCGGACTAACTAAAACGTCGTGTTACTGTTTTTCCCGTGTTTTAACGTGTAGTGTTTGTCCCCTTTTTGTCTTCCCAAGCCTTAATCTTTTTTTATAGTCAGTTGTTTCCACGACTCTCTCGTTGGGCTTTTTTCATGCGTTTTAAACCTCCTTTTCGGTAGATCATTCAGTAAAATAAGGTTACATTCTAGTCAACTTCTTAATGACTTGTTCTAATCGTTATTAAAGAAACTAAGTTTGAACTTTGTAATTTTTTAATCTAATTCTTTTGAAAGTTGTTATTCAGATTAATTTCCTTTTCATGCAATTGTTATTGTTGAAGTAACCACTTGTGATGGATTACCTCAACGCAGTATTTTTTTGGCTGCCATACAGATATTTAATTGATTGTTCAAAATATAAAGCGTTCAACCTGATATTTGTGTGTAATTATTTGTGTCCCGGCACAAGGTGTTCTCTGGTTGTCATTAAAGGCGAGAATGAATTAATATATAATATTTTATATTAAGTCAATAGTTACATAATTATGCATTTGTAGTTCATACATCATGTCCGTAATGATGGGTAATGCAATTAGCTAAACTTGTATTGTCGCATTTTTCAAAAAATCCTCCTAAATTTGAATTAGAAAGAAATAAATAACAAATTCAATATGGCTGGTAACGCGGGCTCTTAAGAAATCTTGCCAAATTTTATGTGTAATATATTTTTTTAATGTAACATTAAACTGTACACTTAACAAAAAAAAGGAGAAATAATTTTTTTCCCACATTTTTTAACGTGGAGGAATTCTCTGAGACAGTTCTGTTGAATATATATATATATATATATATATATATATATATATATTTTTAAACAGTTATCTTTAAAATTGATGCATTGAGACGGAATTTCTTTAACATCGATTCCTCATGTAAATCCCGTGGCTACAACCTTGGTAGGCAGAGCTCTTGAAGAAGTGCGGTATTTTTATTCTGCAGTGATTCCATAAGAAGTGTTGAGTAATAATAACATTAGCGAGCTGTCGGCGCACCTCTGCCCCGACGGGAAACTGAGTCAGAGGCAGGCATGCCGGTAGGGGCAGCTCGTCAGCGAGGGGAGAACTGCTCGCCTTTGTCTACGAGAGAAAACACGCCGGTGGTAGGCCACAGACGAGGGGGTGCTTGTCGTGACAATGGCGCGCCAGAGGAGGTATTCAAATGCGAAGCTCGAATTTTAAAGACGCGGGCGAGCGCCGAATAAAGGAAAACATCTGAAGCAATTGAAACGCGCGCGCCAAGATTTGCATCCGGGGCTACATTTGCATACATTTCCGAATATCTGCCGCTCGTGGCGCGGGTTCTACGAGCAGCTTCGTCTGCCGCGCACCCACCTTTCTACACCGCCAAACATCTACACACGTACAAACACAGTGCCGTGGAGAGATACAGTAGTTCGGGATTATTTTCTGTTGATTAGTTGTTGGCACGTTTACGCTTCTCTCATAAATAATAAAAAAGCAATTATCTAAGGCTGTACACCTAGAAAATTACACCGCATTTGTGCGCTCTCAGTTTGATAAGAATTAGCATTATAACTATTTATTACTAGGCAGTACTAGCAAACATATTTTCTCTCTGTTTTTATTCATATCCGTAATTAATGAAATATTATTAATTAGGTATAGTGTAAGTTCATATGAACTAAAAATGAGATACTTTTATGTTAATATAAATATAAAACGCGTGTGATACACGACATATAAAAAAAACCCCAGCAAATACGCCATGCATGGGGGTGATTTTCCAAGGGATTGATTCAAAAAGCGCGTGGGTACGGGAATAGACTATAGGTGTGCGGGGATGTTTTTAGGTGGCGAAGGCTGGAAGAGGGGCTGATATTTGTTTCCTGTCGTGACGCACGTCCTCCTGCCTCCCGCCACCCCCTGGGAACAAAGGCGAACACAGCGCGCTGGCTGTCGACCTGTAACGACACCCCGCCCGCTGCTTGCGGCCAGACAAATCGCTGGCCCGGCGAGGGGGTGAGGCTCCTATATTAGCGTCATCTCGCCCCCGCGAGGCCTGTCGTTAATTCTGATAAGCGCCGCCCCACCGACCCCTAGGCAGCGGTCATCATCCTGCATCGCCGCACACAGCCAGCCGCTGCGTTGGAGAAACACTCGCGTGCTGCGGCCGTGCGTTCCCCGCAGTTGGCAGCCTTGCGACAGTCCTCGCGTCATCAGCAAGCCTAAGGTCACTTCTACTATAGATTCGGAACATCTACGTTTCAAGTTTGGCAGAGGGAACACTTTCTCCACTAGGTAAGCGCTCGCGTATACAATGCAACAGATTTGATCTATTTTCAAACTATAACCATTTCAGACCCACTTTAATTTATGGTTTCACATGTTGCCAACGAAATATTTATATGATGCGTGCTGTACTCAAATAGACACAGTACTTGTTTTGTTGTCACCCAATCAGCTGTAGACCACATGTTCTGCTACAGTTATATGAACCAGTTACGACCTAGACCAGTAAGACGGTTTGCGAATCATTTACCCGCAGGTAAGATCATTGATCACTGAGCTTCGCAGTGTGCAGTACAGACCAAAAATTACCTACCTGTGCGTAATGTACACAGTTGTGTACACTGGGTCTGAATGGGTTAAAAAAAAAAGGATAAATGCAATAATCATAAATCATATATAAAATTACTTTGTAACTAAATAAAATCTTTATCTTTTATTATTCACGCAGCGTTACATTTCAATACAAAGACCGCGCACCTAGCGGCAGAAATTTTCCCTAAGCCAAACTCTCCCATAAGAAATCTTGTTTCGTTCCCAACCAGAGTAGAACTAACCTTAACCAGGCTCGTGTCTGTTTAACTCTTTCACGCACAGATACATGCATAATTGTAGCATCGCAAAGAAGACATTATTTGGCCCGAACTGTACAAGTGCCAGCATAACTCTACGTCGTTAGTCAGGACCTATTTAAATGCACTTATGTTTTATGTTATTGGTGGCAATTGTTTTGTGAGACTGTGGAATGCACACAATCTCAGGAAGGATTGACGTCTCGCAACATGCGACTGCCCTTATTACGCTGCGTTGTCTACTGCGTAGTGGAGATCATAGAATCCATTTCTTGTGCAGTGTCAAAGTATTGTAACTTCGTGTTCGGAAAGGCTAAAATAAAAATAACTATTACAAGCATATCACATCAAAGACGAACAAAAATAGTTTTGCAAACAACGCCGAGAATANTGATGCGTAGTGGAGATCATAGAATCCATTTCTTGTGCAGTGTCTAAGTATTGTAACTTCGTATTCGGAGAGGTTAAAATAAAAATAACTATTACAAGCATATCACATCAAAGACGAACAAAAATAGTTTTGCAAACAACGCCGAGAATAAAAACCGGAATAAAACAGCCCTGCCTGGAGCCTCATCTACAATGAATCTCCACGGGAGGTTCTGGGTTCGGATCCCAGGTAAGGCATGGGTGTTAGTTTAAGTTAGGCTACGAGTTGGTTTGTAAGCCGTTCCCCTGATAAGCCTTCTGGCATAACAACGGGGTCGTTAATAAGCACTTTACAATTCCAATTCCAACTTGTAGTTCGTAACAGTCACCTAAGTGGTAATCTTAGCGATGCAGTACGAAAATTTGTTTGAAAATCCTTCGCCTAGAGCTGCAACACTAGTTAACTGAATATATCNACGAGTTGGTTTGTAAGCCGTTCCCCTGATAAGCCTTCTGGCATAACAACGGGGTCGTTAATAAGCCCTTTACAATTCCAATTCCAACTTGTAGTTCGTAACAGTCACCTAAGTGGTGTGATCTTAGCGATGCAGTACGAAAATTTGTTTGAAAATCCTTCGCCTAGAGCTGCAACACTAGTTAACTGAATATATCCTAGGTGTTTCACGCTATTTGACATAAACGGTATACAAATACGGAGGTAAGAGGATTATTTATTGGACAATACACCATTTCACACAGGCACACGCAGTATTTTATGCATACCACTACAAGAGTTGCAAAATGCACCAAAAGGTCATAAATATAGTCCAATAAATAAACACAATTATTAGGTTTTCAGATTTACAATTACGAGAAACATCAATCAAAACTAAGAAGTTATTATATAAATAAAATATTTTATTAAAAGTGCCAAAATTGTTTGAAAAAATGGTACACTTCAAAGTNTCCAAAGTTTGATTTTGCGAATGCAGTTAGGAAACATAATGAGTCGTGCCATGTAACGTGTCCACCAGGCCGTCAACTGGGACAGCGGAAACGAATCCTTACCGGAGATGAGAAGGGGAGAAATACAATTTCACGCATTAAAACAAAAGAGACGCAAGAAACAACCACGCACTGCTACCATAGTTACTGTGCCACCCGCAGTCACACGAACCACATGCCAGTGATCCTTGGTGATCCCTGCTATACATCATTCGGCAGACCGAGGTAACCAACGCAGGGAGTGGATCTAGTTGTGCTTGTGTGTGTGTGTGTTTGTGAACGAAGTTAAACACTAGACTGAGCCTGACAGTCATTCAAAGGTAAACTGTTCACCACCAGCCATCACAGAAAACAACTAACACAATGTGCACAAGAGTAAGGTGATAAGGCAAATAAACTAAAACTTAATAAAAATATCAAATAAGTATACAAAGTCTTCGTGACACTTTCTTTATATATTTCTTGTTGCTGAGTTGTGCAGTTAGTTGAGTATCTATTGTTTCAGTCTCTTTTTTTGTTGTAACAAGGATAAAAAAAAATTACTAACAATAATACATGTGATATAAAAAGGCAAAAATTTTACATTAAAGAGGCGCAGCTCATGGTAATTTTTTAAATATACATTACAGAACCAATAAAAATTTTTTTGTTTGTTTACATCTCTGTGGAACTATTCGCACAAAATTTAATACATTATTTTATAGCTGTTGGGTTCTGAATACCCAAATATTAAGAAAATAAATTACATGCTTCTTATAATAACTGTAACACAAATATTTGGTTGAGAGTTCTTTGCAGTCAGATGAGAAAATAGAATTTTGTAGCATGCAGGCTTTCCTGTTTAACTTGGTGCTGCCGCGAGCCAGATACACTGTCATCAGACTGGAGTAAGAATATTTACATAGCAATTTGTCACACGCTGAGTCTGCTCGGGAAGTCAGCTAACACATCGTGACTGGAAAGTTGGCCAACGAGTTGGACCGCACTAAACATAAAATATAATCAACAGGTTGAATAACTTTCCAACAAAAAAAAATCACGAAAACATGGGCGGGTAAATAACGATTTACATTAAACTTACCAACGGCGGTACTAGACGTTTTGTCACCACATAATTAATTAATTATCAGCAGATCTTAATAAAAGCATAGTCAACTACACGACGATCATTTCGTGAAGGGAAGAAGGTCACGTCAGCATCATAGAGTAATGCACAGGGAATGATAAATCCTCAGAGTAGTGGTTTGACAGAGGAACCGTTACTCGTGGTCACAGTTGCAAGTAGATTTACCAGTAATATCTGACTTTTTTGCAAGGTTTTTCACCAATTATTGGTTCGTGGTTTATTTTGGAGACCTAACAGTAGATAATAATTATGTTAATGAAAAATAAATAATGTATTATACCACAAGTGCTGTTATCTTAACAAATTGAACAAAACACAAGACATGAGATACTCAACACACATTCCGAAAACAAATAACTGACAAATTAACAACACACAGTTATTTCGTACTAGAAGAAAACCGAAATGAATCAATTTTATGAAACAGCAAATCACATAATTAAACACATTACTCTTTAAGAATTTATACAAATTATGACAAAATAAATGTTTAATAACACCTTTTATAATACACATTTCAAGTTTTTAAGTTTGAGCATAAAATAAATAGTTTGCCCGCAGATAATTAACAGCGGGAAATTAAGAACGACAATACTCTGGCAAACAAAAGCGAACTTTACTTGAATAAGGGCAAAGACAAAAACAAAGCATACGAAAAACACTAATGGTGGCACAGAATGGCACAGCGGACGGCGTATAATATTCTATTTGAAGTATGTGCCTACTTTCAATTAACCTAAAATACAGGTTAATGGTTTTATAGCACATAAACCCGAGTATCTTGAAAAAGGGGAGTCTCTCTCACCAGTGCACTACTTAATAATAATGCTGTTTGTAAGCAGCTTGCAGATGTGTGTTACAGTGTATTGAACCTATATACTTAGTGATAAATTTCAACCACCTGCCAATAAAACTCAGCAGATTCAATTATTTAGTGCAATAATCATTATTGGGGATAGGATTGTATACTTGTTTTACATAGGCTTACACTTTACGTCAACCGAATTAAAAAAAGTACACAACCGCTCTGTCATTAAACATGACAATTAATTGTATGCATTAGGAGTGCACTCATGTTACAAAATTGAAGACACTGGTTTTTTTTACAGGTCCCAGTTTATTCCACCCTCCATGAAAATATCCACATTTCATGATATCACAAAGTGCATATATGTAAGGAGCCTAGGTAAGTGAGAAGCCTATGAATCGACGATGGTTACGTCTCTAAAGGGCCTACAGTGCTGAGAAGTTTACATCTGTGTTGCTGCAACTTCCATCATCAGCGTGATTGACAAAGGCAACATCGCTTCATTCCAGTAACTCCTGCGTTTCAATGCTTACAACGAGTACGAATGTATCACTCAGCAACTCATCAGCAGGTACAGCATCTCTTCTATGAAGACATCTTCATTCCTGGTTCCTGCTCCTTCCGACAAGACGACAGCCGAACCATCTGGGTCCACTAGTGTATCATCTGCAGAACTTTCAGTGGCTAATCGAGGTCGCTATGGCTGCAAGGACTTTGCATTCAAGCTTACTTCACGACGACACGACGATTATTGATGCCAGAATAGTTGGTTTCATGTTTAACGAAGAACTTACATTTTCATAAGGATGCACACTTTACATAGACGAACATAAATAATTTTGCAGTAATAAATGTTAATAAATTTGACAGAAGTAAAAACAATTATTTCAATATTTTAACCCTATACCGTTACTAGTCCGTTATAAATTGATTTCGTTAAAAAACACTATTATGAAGCAAATATTGGCTAACCACTATGGTTATAAAGTATACATTCATGGAACTATAAATTATGCTTGCAAACTGATTTTCACGAGCCTGGCTTTAAGAAATCGCAAATTATATTCACCTACCTAAATTACTATAAACATTCGCTTTCTTACAACTTGACTTGCGAAAAAATGGGGTCTGCTACATAATTATTTAAAAATAATATATATCGAAACAATCAATGATTCAGACCCCGACTGAAAATAACGAAATGTTTTTAATACAACATTTGCTCTTAAAAAGTTTTTGAAATGGTAAATACGATTAATTTAAACTGAAAAAGCTCTCCAATAAACGTGGTCATGAGTCATATATACATTGATTGAAAAGAAGTATAAAATAATATAACAAAATGTTTAATACACTAATACATTTGTACGAGGGAATGGAAGCCTCTTCGTTCGGTGTCTGTCATAGCAGATTTAAGAAATCCCTCTCATCGTTGCTCAAGTAGCTCAGTGGTTAGAGCACCCGACTACTGTTCGAGAGGTTGTGGTTTCAAATCCCAATTTATTTATAACGATTTATTTTTGTAAATGTTACCATATATCATGGGAAAGTATAAAATTTACATAATTAAAATTTTCTAAACCGATTTTGCATTAAAAATACATTTTTGATACATTAATATAATTTTTTTTAAATTTAGGCATTTTTTAAACAATTGAAATAAAATCATTGTAATCTATACTATTATAATAAAGCGGAAGTGTTTGTTTGTTTGTTTGTTCGAACGCGCTAATCTCTGGAACTACCAGTCGGATTTGAAAAATTATTTTTGCATTTGATAGCGCATTTCTTGAGGAAGGTTATATATAGGCTTTCAACATCACTATACAACCCTTACAAGCCGAGCAAAAAGAAAGAAATTCAGAAAAAACGCTAAGTGAAAACGAAGTAATTGCGCGGGCGGACAATACGATGCGTTGAGTCGGTGGCCGAGGGCGGTCACCCGACGAGAGCCGAACAAGAGCTGAACCGAGCATTACCGAGAACAGCCGAACTGTGCACGTCTACGAGGTACCATGCCGCGCGGCTCAGAGGCGTGGTCGGCTCCCTTCGCAACAGTCGTGTCCTACACGGAATTTGTTTAAGCTTATAGACGTTGGTTGAATGTTTTAAATTTTTTTTATTTGGTGGGTCAATACTAGAAAGTAGGTATTTAAAAATAGGTTTCATATTGCTTTTAACGTTTAATTTGTAAATACTTACATAAAAATACATTGTTGTATATATTAGACTTTGTATTTTATTTTTTTAGTTGGTTAGTACTTAGTAATTAGGCATGTAGGTTACAGTTTATGTTTTTTATCTGATAGGTTTGCAGTTCAGGCATAAGTATCACTACGTTCGTTTTTCCGAATTTCATTGATTTGTTTAATTTGTACTTAGGAAGTAACAATATAAAAGTAAGTTCATGGATAATAAGTTATTTAAAAATAGGCTTCACGTTGTGTTTAACGTTTAATTTGTAAATACTTAAACACATTGTTGTATATGTTAGAATTTGTATTTTATTTTTGTTTAGTTGGTTAGTTCTTAGTAATTAGGTATGTAGGTTACAGCTTATGTTTTTTATCTGATAGGTTTGCAGTTCAGGCATAAGTATCACTACGTTCGTTTTTCCGAATTTCATTGTTTTGTTTAATTATAGAATATTAACACTAAATAAAATTAAACTTTATTAAAAAAAAAAAACCCCAACAATAACAACAATAATTCTGTAGTCCACGCGAGCGGGCACAGCTAGTTATTTATAAGTGCATCGATTCCCATATGTTTGATCGTTCTGCGATTGATTTAACAAGGTGAGCCAGCTGCCTGACCTGCGAGATGGGTGAGNTGTCACACGCTGAGTCTGCTCGGGAAGTCAGCTAACACATCGTGACTGGAAAGTTGGCCAACGAGTTGGACCGCACTAAACGTAAAATATAATCAACAGGTTGAATAACTTTCCAACAAAAAAAAATCACGAAAACATGGGCGGGTAAATAACGATTTACATTAAACTTACCAACGGCGGTACTAGACGTTTTGTCACCACATAATTAATTAATTATCAGCAGATCTTAACAAAAGCATAGTCAACTACACGACGATAATTTCGTGAAGGGAAGAAGGTCACGTCAGCATCATAGAGCAATGCACAGGGAATGATAAATCCTCAGAGTAGTGGTTTCACAGAGGAACCGTTACTCGTGGACACAGTTACAAGTAGATTTACCAGTCATATTTGACTTTTTTGCAAGGTTTTTCACCAATTATTGGTTCGTGGTTTATTTTGGAGGCCTAACAGTAGATAATAATTATGTTAATGAAAAATAAATAATGTATTATACCACAAGTGCTGTTATCTTAACAAATTGAACAAAACACAAGACATGAGATACTCAACACACATTCCGAAAACAAATAACTGACAAATTAACAACACACAGTTATTTCGTACTAGAAGAAAACCGAAATGAACCAATTCTATGAAACAGAAAATCACATAATTAAACACATTACTCTTTAAGAATTTATACAAATTATGACAAAATTAATGTTTAATAACACCTTTTATAATACACATTTCAAGTTTAAGTTTGAGCATAAAATAAATAGTTTGCCCGCAGATAATTAACAGCGGGAAATTAAGGACGACAATACTCTGCCAAACAAAGGCGAACTTTACCTGAATAAGGGCAAAGACAAAAACAAAGCATACGAAAAACACTAATGGTGGCACAGAATGGCACAGCGGACGGCGTATAATATTATATTTGAAGTATGTGCCTACTTTCAATTAGCCTAAAATACAGGTTAATGATTTTATAGCACATAAACCCGAGTATCTTGAAAAAGGGGAGTCTCTCTCACCAGTGCACTACATAATAACGATGCTGTTTGTAAGCAGCTTGGAGATGTGTGTTACAGTGTATTGAACCTATATACTTAGTGATAAATTTCAACCACCTGCCAATAAAACTCAGCAGATTCAATTATTAGTGCAATAATCATTATTGGGGATAGGATTGTATACTTGTTTTACATAGGCTTACACTTTACGTCAACCGAATTAAAAAAAGTACACAACCACTCTGTCATTAAACATTACAATTAATTGTATGCATTAGGAGTGCACTCATGTTACAAAATTGAAGACACTGGTTTTTTTTACAGGTCCCAGTTTATTCAACCCTCCATGAAAATATCCACATTTCATGATATCACAAAGTGCATATATGTAAGGAGCCTAGGTAAGTGAGAAGCCTATGAATCGACGATGGTTACGTCTCTAAAGGGCCTACAGTGCTGAGAAGTTTACATCTGTGTTGCTGCAACTTCCATCATCAGCGTGATTGACAAAGGCAACATCGCTTCATTCCAGTAACTCCTGCGTTTCAATGCTTACAACGAGTACGAATGTATCACTCAGCAACTCATCAGCAGGTACATCTCTTCTATGAAGACATCTTCATTCCTGGTTCCTGCTCCTTCCGACAAGACGACAGCCGAACCATCTGGGTCCACTAGTGTATCATCTGCAGAACTTTCAGTGGCTAATCGAGGTCTCTATGGCTGCAAGGACTTTGCATTCAAGCTTACTTCACGACGACACGACGTTTATAGGTGCCAGAATAGTTGGTTTCATGTTTAACGAAGAACTTACATTTTTATAAGGATGCACACTTTACATAGACGAACACAAATAATTTTGCAGTAATAAATGTTAATAAATTTGACAGAAGTAAAAACAATTATTTCAATATTTTAACCCTATACCGTTACTAGTCCGTTATAAATTGATTTCGTTAAAAAACACTATTATGAAGCAAATATTGGCTAACCACTATGGTTATAAAGTATACATTCATGGAACTATAAATTATGCTTGCAAACTGATTTTCACGAGCCTGGCTTTAAGAAATCGCAAATTATATTCACCTACCTAAATTACTATAAACATTCGCTTTCTTACAACTTGACTTGCGAAAAAATGGGGTCTGCTACATAATTATTTAAAAAAAATATATATAGAAACAATCAATGATTCAGACCCCGACTGAAAATAAAGAAATGTTTTTAATACAACATTTGCTCTTAAAAAGTTTTTGAAATGGTAAATACGATTAATTTAAACTGAAAAAGCTCTCCAATAAACGTGGTCATGAGTCATATAAACATTAATTGAAAAGAAGTATAAAATAATATAACAAAATGTTTAATACACTAATACATTTGTACGAGGGAATGGAAGCCTCTTCGTTCGGTGTCTGTCATAGCAGATTTAAGAAATCCCTCTCATCGTTGCTCAAGTAGCTCAGTGGTTAGAGCACCCGACTCCTGTTCGAGATGTTGTGGTTTCAAATCCCAATTTATTTATAACGATTTATTTTTGTAAATGTTACCATATATCATGGGAAAGTATAAAATTTACATAATTAAAATTTTCTAAACCGATTTTGCATTAAAAATACATTTTTGATACATTAATATAATTTTTTTTAAATTTAGGCATTTTTTAAACAATTGAAATAAAATAATTGTAATCTATACTATTATAATAAAGCGGAACTGTTTGTTTGTTTGTTTGTTCGAACGCGCTAATCTCTGAAACTACCAGTCGGATTTGAAAAATTATTTTTGCATTTGATAGCGCATTTCTTGAGGAAGGTTATATATAGGCTTTCAACATCACTATACAACCCTTACAAGCCGAGCAAAAAGAAAGAAATTCAGAAAAAACGCTAAGTGAAAACGAAGTAATAGCGCGGGCGGACAATACGATGCGGTGAGTCGGTGGCCGAGGGCGGTCACCCGACGAGAGCCGAACAAGAGCTGAACCGAGCATTACCGAGAACAGCCGAACTGTGCACGTCTACGAGGTACCATGCCGCGCGGCTCAGAGGCGTGGTCGGCTCCCTTCGCAACAGTCGTGTCCTACACGGAATTTGTTTAAGCTTATAGACGTTGGTTGAATGTTTTAAATTTTTTTTATTTGGTGGGTCAATACTAGAAAGTAGGTATTTAAAAATAGGTTTCATATTGCTTTTAACGTTTAATTTGTAAATACTTACATAAAAATACATTGTTGTATATATTAGACTTTGTATTTTATTTTTTTAGTTGGTTAGTACTTAGTAATTAGGCATGTAGGTTACAGTTTATGTTTTTTATCTGATAGGTTTGCAGTTCAGGCATAAGTATCACTACGTTCGTTTTTCCGAATTTCATTGATTTGTTTAATTTGTACTTAGGAAGTAACAATATAAAAGTAAGTTCATGGATAATAAGTTATTTAAAAATAGGCTTCACATTGTGTTTAACGTTTAATTTGTAAATACTTAAACACATTGTTGTATATGTTAGAATTTGTATTTTATTTTTGTTTAGTTGGTTAGTTCTTAGTAATTAGGCATGTAGGTTACAGTTTATGTTTTTTATCTGATAGGTTTGCAGTTCAGGCATAAGTATCACTACGTTCGTTTTTCCGAATTTCATTGATTTGTTTAATTTGTACTTAGGAAGTAACAATATAAAAGTAAGTTCATGGATAATAAGTTATTTAAAAATAGGCTTCACATTGTGTTTAACGTTTAATTTGTAAATACTTAAACACATTGTTGTATATGTTAGAATTTGTATTTTATTTTTGTTTAGTTGGTTAGTTCTTAGTAATTAGGCATGTAGGTTACAGCTTATGTTTTTTATCTGATAGGTTTGCAGTTCAGGCATAAGTATCACTACGTTCGTTTTTCCGAATTTCATTGTTTTGTTTAATTATAGAATATTAACACTAAATAAAATTAAACTTTATTAAAAAAAAAAAACCCCAACAATAACAACAATAATTCTGTAGTCCACGCGAGCGGGCACAGCTAGTTATTTATAAGTGCATCGATTCCCATATGTTTGATCGTTCTGCGATTGATTTAACAAGGTGAGCCAGCTGCCTGACCTGCGAGATGGGTGAGGGGAGAAGAGCCGGGCAGCATGAAGGGGGTGCATGAAGGGGGTGGCGGCGTCGACGCTTTGCGAGATGGATTGGCTTTGTATTGGGTGGGGATCATGGTCGTATGTTTAGAGGATGACATATCTTGTGATGGTGGTGGGGGGGTTCTATGGTCTTGGGATGTGAGATGTGCAGGGTGGTTTGAGTTTCTTGGGGGAGGGGGAAATTTATTAATGCTCTCAATATAATTTCCGACAACGATTGGGACAGTGATATAAATCGCTTTAATTGTTAGATACTTTTATAGAAAAAAAAAGTTTTGAAAGTTGGATGGGGAGGTGGGTAGTGGGAGAGGGGTAAGGTGGGGGCTACGTGATTGTATAGTGTTTGAGGTGCTAGTGAGGGGTGTTGGTAAGGTGGGGTGATGGTAATGAGTTTTGAATATTTGAAAAAGGGTGGAGGGGATGGTAGGTGCATACCTCTTAAATCCAATATGGTGGTCCTGACACTGGGTTACATGGTCAATATATCACGATCATNAGTTTTGAATATTTGAAAAAGGGTGGAGGGGATGGTAGGTGCATACCTCTTAAATCCAATATGGTGGTCCTGACACTGGGTTACATGGTCAATATATCACGATCATATGCGCCTTGAAAAGACGAGTCCGGTGATATACAACACTCAATACTTACGCCTGTGAATATTTTAATTAAAAAAAAATATTAAAATTCAATTTTTTTTAAATTCATTTTATTTTTATTGGATTCTCAGATTCCTCATTGGGGCTGATATTTAGGATACCTCAGCCACAATGAGGAATCAGTCAGCCACATTGAGGAGCAAGCACTTTTTTCACAATTTTTTTTTGAAATTTAGAAGGGTTTGGAGAAAATTTTTTTTGAGACTGTGAAAAGTGATCTTTTGGGTCAAATAATTGAGTTATTAAGAAATTTTTTTTCGGTAAAACTAGTGATTTTGTCGGCACAAAGGCCACCCCAGGCCGCCGGCCGCGCTTGTGACGTCATAGGAGGCCACTCCTACCTCCTATCCTTGAACCCTGTGCCCGAATCATCTTTACCCTACTACTTACACAAATTTCTCGATGTAGTATTTTTATATACTGTAAGTATGAATCACAGTTTTAGTGACGTTAGTTCACCAAAATAATAAATCTAAGACATACAATATTCTATAGTTTACATAATCTCAAGTCATCTATGTAATAACAGGAAGGGCCAATGTTGCATTAGTAAAATTTTTTAAATGAAGGAAGTTGGCATATTTTCGAATTGTGGGTAGTCTCTGCATTGAACTAAATCACTTTTCCTACCAATATCTTATCTTAAAAATAATTAAGAGAATGCCTTTTAAATTCCCTTAATAAATATTTTTGTATGTGGTTTGGTTTAATTTATTTCTGACACAATAACATCATTGCTGTGAGAAGTACCAGCACAAAAATTTTAAACAGAAAAACATGAGACTTTCCGGGAATAAAAATGTGCATAATAGTGAAATTAATTTGGAGGACATGCAATTATTTTGGCATCCAGCATTTTGAACCATTTTAAAGGGAACTTGAAAACNGGTGAAATTAATTTGGAGGACATGCAATTATTTTGGCATCCAGCATTTTGAACCATTTTAAAGGGAACTTGAAAACTAATTTCATGCAAGCTGTTAGCTCGGAGGAGCGGAAATGCAGTGCTATGTCAGCGCAGCAAGTAACTGAATGACAGCTGTAGACACGTCATTAGAAAGGAAGTCGGAAACACTTGTACACGACAGATACAAGTGATTTATAGAGCCGCATGTGTCTTTAATGTTGGAAGTCAGCACGAATATACTGAGCGAGAGTACTGAGTCAGACAAAAATACTTGCTTAGGATCAAGCAAATCAATTATACATTTTTTCTCTAAAACGGAAATTTCCCTTAGCGTGATTAAATATCTAATACGGAAAATTTAATATCTGTATAACGTGCAAAACCACAGCAAAACCTATTGAAACTCTTTCATGGGAATAGTAAGTTTGCATCNATTTAATATCTGTATAACGTGCAAAACCACAGCAAAACCTATTGAAACTCTTTCATGGGAATAGTAAGTTTGCATCACCGTTTCGTATTCAATTTCGTAACGTTGCCGTAATTGGATTTTTGATCGTAGGTAAATTAATCTAAATGTGAAGATTGGCGCAAAGTCGCCTTTCATTATTTCTCTAAGTACCGCTGATTTTAGGAATTCGTGAAAAATTTTACAAAAATGTTTGCGACGCCTGGAGGTAGGCAACATTCGTTGCATTGGGACTGATAAGTGTGTGGTAAAACAGGGACACTTCTTTGTTAATGGCACTGCCTGCCGGTTGGCAGCTGCGGAATTATAATATGAAATCCAATGTTAAGAAAGTTTTCGCCCCAGTGCATTAATTTTAAAGATAGGCGTCTCAAACGAACTGTATTCTACACGAAGTTTTTTAAAAAAATATCCCTACGTGCGTATATTTTGAATATAGGCAGTATGTATTTTTTTGTTAAACATAAATTTTAAAAATACCTTGCAAAAAAGGCTATACAAGTTTTGGAAAAATTTTTACTTACGGAACTTTTCCTAAAAAATTCGTAAAGAATACAGTTTGTTTGAAACGCCTATCTTTAAAATTAACACACTGAGGCGAAATTTCCTTAACACGGGGTTTCCTACTTGAACTTCGCAGCTGCCAGCAGGTACTTAGTGTCCTATATATAAATAAATAAATAAATATATATGTGTGTGTGTGTGTGTGTGTGTGGGCGATATTCTCGAGAACAATGGAGCGGAGTGGAGAGATTTGGGCGGGTGTTAACATCGGTGTCTTGAGAACCGACGAGGGTGAAGCGAGGTGAGAATGGAGTAGCGCCGAGATACAAAGGCACGGAAAACGGGAGATACCCGAGAAAACCCAGCGACCAGTGGCATCGTCCGGCACAATTATCACGTGCGAAAATCAGCAGTGCCCCCGCCAGGAATCGAGCCTGGTTCGCCTTTCGGTTTTGAGTCGTAAAACAAGGAGAACTTCACCGTTAGTTTTCAAGTGCTAATTAACAATCTTCCTTTGAAAACAGATGCTGCTCTAATGTACCGACATTTAACACGAAATAAGGGTGTGATAATCCAAAGCGATAAACTTAATTTGAAGACAGTCAAAGTTTAAATATTCTTGGTTAGTTGAAAATTACCCAGACACTGGCTCCCGTATTAAAAATACTATTAATTTTTGTTTTTTCAGATAATTTCTTCGTGACGAAATGGCAGTTGCGATTTGTCGAGGTTATTGACCAGAAAACAAAAAGAGAAATATTTTTAATCCGTAACAATGCAGTAGCATATTTTTCAACCAGTTCTACGTGAAAATATAAAAACTTCTATAAGATACGTTTACTTTACAAATAGCTTACCAAAACTCTATTTAATAACATTTTATATGTAAACTGTTTCTTACTAGCCGTTGCCACTTAGCACTTCTGTAACTGTTTTTAATTTATTAGGATTGATTAAGAAAAAATACTATAATTTATAGATAATATACAGTCTATGAAAATGTTGCATTAAACAAAAAAAACTGTGATGTTAATAACCGTATTAAATTATTTTTGAATGTAGTTTGTTTAAAACATAGGTAAATATGTTGTATATGGTTCGTTTAACCATAGGTAGATATGTTAAACCTAGAACGATTTTTCAAATGTTTGTTTAAAAAAGTGTGAAGATACTGAGAATGAACTATACCAATTTAGAAGAAGTTCCTTGTTCAGTGATTTATTTACCATATGTCTATTTAGTAATACACATAAAATTGAAAAAAAAAATGGAACGTATCATATATATATATATATATATATATATACAGGGTGATTCTAAAATCATGGGACAAACATTGAGGGGTGGTAGAGCTCACTAAAACAAACAATTATTGTATAGGAATATATGGGCGGGAGTGACGCGTTGAGGCACAAACACAAAAATAACACATGAAATGCAACACAGTGTTTATTTACAATGTCGCCGCTAAATGCCTTTTTTACAGCAATGTTTATAATAATTGCTCAAAATTGCTACCACTGACAGTAATGCAAGCTTGGTAACTTCGGTGGAGTGATGCTGATGCAGCAGGTCATTGGCGCACCGTTTGAGTGCCCTCAACTATCGCCACCATTGTCAGCCAATCACGCCATATGTAGAGGTCGCCAAGCATGCGTGACTGTTGGTGGATGCATTTCCAGCAACTGTTTTAACATTTTATGTCCGGAATCACTCGTTAAGTATGCTGCTAATGAACATTTTATGTTTTCGTTAAAGTGTTATGTTTTCGTGTTTGTGCCTCAACGCGTCACTCCCGCCTATATATTCCTATATAATAATTGTTTGTTTTAGTGAACTCTGCCACCCCTCAATATTTGTCCTATAATTTTAGAATCACCCGTATAAAGAACAATTTTGATACCCAGAAGGGGCTGCATAAAATATTTTAAAATCACAGCCATAAATCAATTTTGTATATATTTCTTATATTTTTATGGTGGCAGGTTCAGTGCCCTGTGACGTGAAAGTGGCTCGAATAGAGTTTTACAAGTTATCAACTTTTTTAATTTATTAAGGACATCAAAAGGAAAGGGCGCAGAAAAAAAAAACGAAAGTCACCAAAATCCTAATTTTCTCAGGTCGTCAGGGAAAATAACGTAAAAATAATTATTTGATGAACTTTTACGCGTTCAAAAGATT
Organism: Clitarchus hookeri; assembly: GCA_002778355.1. NCBI lineage: Eukaryota > Metazoa > Arthropoda > Insecta > Phasmatodea > Phasmatidae > Clitarchus > Clitarchus hookeri. The sequence continues at coordinate 110,864 of NQII01003771.1, read as the reverse complement.
TAAAATAAAAATAATAATTTTTTTTACATTAAATTTTGTAACTTCTGTAAGGTACCTCTTCTTAAAGTCAAAATATTCTTAATTTTTACAACAAATTAAGAGACTTCTTNTTTTGTAACTTCTGTAAGGTACCTCTTCTTAAAGTCAAAATATTCTTAATTTTTACAACAAATTAAGAGACTTCTTGTTACACTCAGTTCACTAATTGGAAAGTTCAAATGGGAATTCTGAAAAGTGATTTTCCAGTTCTTCAGCTGCATGGCTGATTAATAAATATTTTTTCTATGAACTTCAGGGCGCTGCGAATAATTGATACTGTGAGTTCTGTTTAACGTTTTCTTATTTTCAAAATAAAGGAAGCAATACACAATACACATCGAGGTAGACTGGAGGCCCAATAATTCAGATTAAAATCATCTTAATTTCGTCATTAGTTTATAAATTATTTATGTATTTGTATTTTAGCATTTCCGAGGAGTTCATAATCAAACTCACCGCGTAGCCTAATTAAAAATCCAGTTCTTTTGTGAGATAATTCTTTTATCAAAGCACGTATTTAAACCCGAAAAAGACGCGCTGGATGTAATTCATTTTAAATTCCTTTCTCCCGGCCTTGGTATTATTATAGACTTCGCCACAAGGGTTTCGAGAAACTGAACAAAAGAAGTCTTGAGAGCAGAGGTCATTAACACGAATATCGCGTTCGATGAAGCACGCTAAAAGACGTTCTTCAAGAGTTTGCCAGAAATTTTTATGACACAATAAAGCATTTCCTTAAAGATTGGAAATTATTCATTAACGAGCGAGTAATATTACGCCATCGGAGCAAGTAAATACGACGACAATCTTAAATCTTTTCACCACTGGTATAACTTATACGGAATATCCTGAACTTTAGGTACAAAACTTGTGAGATAATTCGTAATAAGGTAGAGAACATAATTCGACTCATGACCTGACGCAATTACAAAAAATTGGGAATTATATTTTGCAAAATGTCCGGAGAACAGCTTGCCTGAAAGTGTTACACCAAGGCTATATTTTGTGTTCTTTTATAATTACTCATCGTTATTAAGTCATAACAATCAATAAACACCCTCGGGCAAAAATCTTAATTGTTAATAACATGGCATTCCTAATTTCCTAATGAAGGGCGACGTTATTATCCGCCAAATGTTCGCAGATGGCTGATATCGCGAATTTACTTCATCTCACGTAGCGCCTGACATTTTGCAAATAGCTAATTTTAATTCCCAGTTTTCAAGGGCGTCTCTTTCCTTCAAAAAACACGTTAGTTATAGGTCGTATTATGTTTTATATCCTGTTTTCCTTAACGAATTTTCTCACAAAGTTCGTATTTAGAGTTGAGAACTGTATACGGGGGGAAATAGCTTTTTTATAACCTAGAAGCTTATTGCACGACTCTCATCGTCGTTGTTCATGTTTGANTGTATACGGGGGGAAATAGCTTTTTTATAACCTAGAAGCTTATTGCACGACTCTCATCGTCGTTGTTCATGTTTGATGAATGTTGCTAAATTACCAAGCGACACGACAATTTTACACTAGTTCTGAGAGTGAAGGGAGGTTTGTACAATTACATGTACAGTGCCGATAATTCATTTAATTATTTTCAACGTGCATAACATTTTTTTTGTTCTAGCAGCAAAGTGTTAATAGTTTGAGGACTTGTCCGTATGTAGCTCTGCACGCTGCACACAGAAGATACTTTGTCCTTGAAAGTACTTAACACGAAAAGAGTTTCATTGTTTCGCTAATATTTATCATTCGAGACAATAATACTTCGCATTGTAATAACCGCAAGCTAGACTGCATAGTTCTCTACACACTGGAACAGAGCTAATTTGTACACAGACAGAACTCTCTCTCCTCCTACACCCGGACACACGGAGTGAACACACCACAAAGTTGACAGTTTTCTACAGGTTGGGATTGTGATTGTGATTCCTACAGGGTGTGTACGATTGGCGGAAGTATAACGACACATGTTACATACACAGTCGAATCACATTATTATGACCATCAGATGGTATCCAGACTAACCGCCCTTCGCAGCAAGGACAGCAGCTAGACGAGCTGGCAGTGACTCAGTCAGGTGCTGATAGGTCTCCACGGGTATCTGGAGCCATGCTATCTGCAGTGCGTCCCACAACTGTTGAAGGGTGCGTGGCGGAGAAGACAGACGGCGAACACGACGAACGAGGTGGTCCCACAGATGTTCAATTGGATTGAGATCGGGGCTGTTTGGGGGCGAGGGAAGAACTTTGAAGTCTAGATCGTGCTCTTCCAGCCACGTGCGGACACTTCTAGCTGTGTGGCAAGGCGCATTCTCGTGCTGGAAGATCCCATACTCCCGAGTAAAAATAATCATCATGTACGGGTGGACGTGATCGCCGAGGATGGATTCATAACCAAATCGATCAAGAGTGCCTTCCACACGGATGATGGGATCTAGAGAATACCATGAGAACATTCCCCAGACCATAACACTGTCCCCACCGCCTTGTGTTCGTCGGTTCTCAGACGTTTCTCGACGGACACGTTGACATCCATCCGTTCTATGGAACTGAAAACATGACTCGTTGGAGGCTACCCGTCACCAATCAGCAGAGGTCCAGTCATATGTCGAGCAAATTCCAGTCGTTTTTGTCGATGCACCTGTGTTAGCATGGGTGCAGTCACCCTCCGTCTACTCTGGAGCTCCATTCGCAGAAGTGTTCGCTGAACTGTTGCGGTAGACACGTGTCTGGATGCCCCCTGTTTCTATGGACGGTAAGTTGTTCCACTGTAGCCTGTCGGTTGGCCTTCACACGCCGTCGTAGTCGATGTTTACCTCGGACATCAATGGCGCGTGGATCTCCGCAGTTTCTACGACGGTTATTCCCAATGGCATCATTCGTCCACTCACGATACACCTTTACCACAGAATCACGCGAACAGTTCACAAACATAACTGTTTCCGAAATGCTGCCCCCCATGGCCCGAAAGCTGTTCCTTGATTTAAAAAGGGTGTGAAAAAAAGGGGGAAGGGGGGTGGTTTGCTCCAAAAATTATGAAAGATATGTACCCATTATATTTTAATCATTTTGTAATAAATATATATAAAATTGAAAAGTTTTTTGGGGGAAAACTGAAAATCATGGGATTTTAGTAAACTTTTAAATAGATTTTGTAATTTTGTAATTGGTATTTTTGTACTATAGAAAAAGGGGAAGATATATTTCGTGTAAAGACGAAATATTTTATTGTGGAAACCCACACTTATGATACTCTATGATGAAACACTGACGGGGGTCTCTATTACTTGAAAAACGAACATCTTCCTGAAGAAACAGAGATGGAGATCTATTTGCATGTGTCGGCAGAAACCCTCACAATGTACAGTACGCTCAACATTAGGAAATAGCCATTTTCCCCCTCGGCAAACAATCGTCTCTATTTATCAAGATTCTATAAAAGCACCACAGATCGTCAAAGTCACACGTTGTAATAAAATAAACATACTTTTTGTATGATTGTTAGATACGTGAAAATTTTGCGAGATCAGTGAACTAATTATAGGCTAAACTTGGCAGTCTTATATACAATCATGCGAATACCAACTGCTCAGTGGTTGTTTGCTGTCAAAGTGGAAAGTGATGTCTGGACCTGCAGTTTATTGCATGTTTACTATTGGCTCTGAGTTCTCAGTAACTGCCAAATGACGGGCAGATTAAGGGAATGCCGCATACCTGCCAACCTTTCCTATTTTTCCGGAAGTCTTCCGGGGAAAGCTGCCATATATTGTTTTCCGGAAATGTGTACGTTCTTCCGATTTTCAGTTACTTGATTCAGTAAACCCCTCCCCCCGGTTAAAACACGGAAATCGTAGTGTTGTGACGATATAAATAGATACTGATTTTGCCCGCATCCAAGAGAT
>NQII01003771.1:29854-104471 GCA_002778355.1 Clitarchus hookeri | reverse complement strand
GAATGTAAACATTGCATGTAAACATTGCCATGTGACTGCCACATGGCAATGTTTGTTTACCCTTTGGCAGAAGGATACGAAATGGGCTTGAAAGTAGATCTTTAGCAGGGCTTCAAGAAAGTCTCTTCCAGTCATGAACCGACTATAGTTACATCTTTAAAATTGATGTGCTCTGATGCTTCGTCTCACGTTCCACTGAAAGTGGAAAGGTAATAAAATATTAACATACTATGGTGTTTTAGCTGAGTTATTAGTGTAGTAAAGCGTAATGGGCCTTTTTCATGCTAAGCGGTAGTATGTACGGGAAGCCTGCATTGTTTAGTGTAATTTTTATTCAAAAATTTAATAATTTTATTGTGTTTACAAAATCTTCCTAATTATGATTTCCTAAAGTTGACAGGTATGTGATGCGCCACTGAAAATGCAAACATTTTATAGAATTTCTTATAGAACTTATTTTTTCAAAACTATAGTAATTTAGTATATGTCAGACACACAAATAGATAATTGTATAAACTTGTAAAAAATATATTTTAGTTGGTATATATAATTAAATATTTGGTAATTTCGATAAGAGCAACTTTCAAAATGTAATTTCCGTAAATATGTTTCTACGTGTTTTTCCAATTTAAAAATTGATATAACTGATGGATTACTAATGCTACAGGGATACAATATTTTACCATGCATTCTCGAGTACTTGAAATAAATATTTAGGCAGATTTATGCATGTAATTTTACTAAAAGTTGATATTTAAACATTTTTTTATGTAACGCAAACATTTTTTTAAAAACCAAATCCATGAGTCAGACTTGAGGGGTTGGGGATAGGGAAGGATGGACTTTGTACTCTAAAATCTGCACATGTTGACAATTTTATAATTTTACTCCATTTCTCCATTTGAATATTATATAATATTACAAGAACTGTCACCATTCAGATGCGTAATTCAAAGTAAATAATTTTTAATATAATGTAATTTTGCTTTTCAGTATACGTATATAGATAATATTTAATGTTTTATTTCCTTACCNCATTCAGATGCGTAATTCAAAGTAAATAATTTTTAATATAATGTAATTTTGCTTTTCAGTATACGTATATAGATAATATTTAATGTTTTATTTCTTTACCGCTGTAACACTATCTTTTCTTTTCCATTTTGCAATCCATTTTCAGATATGGGAAACACTTTTCTTTTGTTCGGCAATATTAATTGCAGGTAGTATAAACGTAATAAATTTAGACAAAACATAAAATTTTACTGTGCCATTGTCAGTGCTGCCACACTTGATGTTGAGAAATGCCCTAAAATAATATATTGTGTTCTTGCCAAGGTATGAAAATGTGTTTTCCCAGGATCTTTCTTAATAAATTTTAAATGCCTTACGTAAATAGACTGCAGCAGAATTACTGGAGCAAGGTTGAGCTCTTGGGGTTGGGGGGATGGCTTCCTTCTTCTCTCCTCCATGTCGCCGCTCCTGACCTGAGAAAGCTGAGTGTGACGTCAACCACACACACACACGCACACGACCACACGCACTCTCACACTCACTCACTCTCCCTCTCACACACACTCACGCTTACACTAACACACACACTCACACTATATAATGCTCACACTCTATAACGCTCACACTCTTACTCACACGCACTCACACACTCATTCACACACACACACGCACACACACACACACACTCACACACACTCACACACACACTCACTCACACGCACACTCACACTCACACACTCACTCATACACTCACACTCACACTCACTCACACACTCACACACACACTCACACACACACTCACACACTCACACACACACTCACACTCACACTCACACACNTCACTCACACTCACACACTCACTCACACACTCACACACACTAACACACTCGCACACACACTCACACACACTAACACACTCGCACACTCACACACTCGTACACTCACACACTCGTACACTCACACACTCACACTCACACACTCACTCACACAATCACTCACACACTCACTCACACTCACACACTCACACACACATTCACACACTCACACACTCACTCACACTCACACACTCACTCACACACTCACACACACTAACACACTCGCACACACACTCACACACACTAACACACTCGCACACTCACACACTCGTACACTCACACACTCGTACACTCACACACTCACACTCACACACTCACTCACACAATCACTCACACACTCACTCACACTCACACACTCACACTCACACTCACTCACACAATCACACACACACAGTCTCTGACGGGCCAGTGTGTCTTGGAGTGTCTCCAGCAGTGCTGACAGTGTCGAGCAGTCTCCAACCCTCCTGCCTTGCCTAGCCTGGCTCGGTAACACAATTACAAGCCTCGTCATATTGGCCGCACTGGTTGGCGTGTCGCCCGTACTCCACACCCCCTGAGGCGCAGCGACTTGCAAATCACATTACAAGTGACGCGGGCGAGAAGCCGCGGGCAAGCTACAGTGTCCGCCAGCTTAGTTGGCGAGCAAGCAAACTGCCTCATTACTTCTGTGCAATAACAGTAACATTTGCAGTAACAATTACTGTTCAAATGGGACTAATTTTCTTCTTTATGGGTGTACTAATTACGTGTGCCGTTGCTGGAAATCTTGCAATTTTACTCTCCCCAAGAATATCTGCAAAACACGTTAGACCTAAAACTTTTTATATGCATTGTTGACTATCATTAGCGAGTCATTAGAGTCGCCATATTCAACGTGTAGGCATCACTCCCGACCCCGAGAATGCATGTATGACGCAATAAGCCCTACCACCTTTTGTACGCATAGTTGGACATAATTTCCGAACTATTCGGATTAGGCCCATGAAATGCAATACGTAGGCTTTATTTCCGACCCCGAGAATGCATGGCACATTAAGGTTTACAACCTTTTATAAGTAGTATTTGTAGGTATAATTTATGATTCCGAAAATGGATGTATGGCACACAAAGTCTTACAACCTTTTTAATAATAGTAAACACATTCAGAACTATTCTCGAGTGCAGTTCGATCAATGCTAAATTTGGTGTCTTTGTCCTTTAAAAAAAAAAACTCACACAGATATAGATTCACTGTTCCGCTATTGTTCAACAGCATCTTATAAGATCATTACAGCCCAGCAACAATGTTATTCTTAACTACAAATAATAATTTTGTTAACAATTAGAAATGCCACAATTGTTTTGTAAAACCTTTTATACAATAAAGGAAATTTGATTGGGAGAAACGTTAATGGTGCCCCATTGGCAGATAAACAGTCAGTGATGAACATTTATACGAACCTGCAACCATTTTGGTTAAGCCCGTGAAGTATAGAACGTAGACATAATTTCCGATACCAAGAATGTATGTTAACACAATATGCAGTACCACCTTTTGTAAGTATAGTTGACAATAAGTTACAAACTGTTAGGATCAGGATTTTGAGACTTGGAATGTATGAGGCTAGCTCAATCCCATTGACAAAACCAGCCAACAAGGCCAACCAGATTAAAATGCCATACCAGCCAACCAGCTCAACTGACCAACAAGGCCGACCAGGCAAACAAACTACTAATATCGTCCATCCAAACAATCTGATATCAAAACAAGAAAACCAACTAACAAGTCCGATCATACCAACCATCAAGACCAGTCTACTTGACCACCCATAGCAATTGTCAAGACTGTCAAGTCATACCAACCGTACAGACTGAACATAGGCAATTACCATAGGAAACATCTATAACCACCCACCAGGCCAACCAGCCATCAATGTCGACTATACATACCAACCGACCAGACCGACCACACCAAACGCCCATAAAAACCGACCAACAAGGCCGATAGACCAGACCATCCAGCCATATCAACCATATAGCCTGATCATGCCAACCGACCTACTAGACTGACCAGTCCATACCAGCCGACCATACTAACTGTCCATACCTACGTACCATACTGACAGTCCTAAACAATCAAACCTCAAAATTCTGATAATAACAGACCTAAAAAATCTGACATAAAATCTGACCTCAAAAATTATACCTCACAAATCAGACATAACAAGTGAGACCTCAAAATTAGACACAAAAATAAGACCTCAGAAAGCAGACCTCAGAACCAAACTTCAGAAATCAGGCCTCAAAAATCAGACCTCAAAAATTAGACTTCAAACACACCACAAACAGTTCTCAGATATTAAGCAGAACTCAGTTGACTTTAAACAACTCTATTAAAACATAATTATTCGGATAGAATTACAGCCCCCCTTGTTCACTGGTTCGCAAAAATTTTACCTAAAAAACTCTTGAAATCGATTTTTTTACACCATGAATAATAAGTCTTGCAGAAAAGCAGTAGGGGTGGTGTAAGAAATTAAACATACTACTAGGTACACATAATTTAAATTTATTCTGTACCCTAGATATTTGCATTTCTCGGATGTTTACAGATAACAGACAGTATCTAATGGTCGCAATTGATATCCCCTTCTCTCATTTCACTGATAATTTAAGGTATCTTCTTAAAGTGCAACAAATCTCTACAATTTTTCAAAAAAATGTTTATTGAGGCCTTTAGAAAACAAGTATCCAATGTTCTGCATGACTCCTGTCGAGACTGACACCACCCATATAGTAGGTGGCATTCGAACGAATTAAGCAAGTAAGTTGGCTAGCAAAAACAAATGACAAAAGAAAATACACGAGCTGGTGGTCGAGAGATAAAGAAGATGGTGGCCAGAAACAGGATAGTGGACAAAGGTCTAAGTAAAATCTGATATGGCTGCCGTCTGACCATAATGGCAGAGCAGGAGAAAGCGCGCGCCGGTGACCCGGCCGCCCTGGATTCCGGGCTGCACCTTCACACTCCTGTGTCCCCGGATGCCCATTTCATATCTACTCAGGTGGTTTGACATTTCCGATGGCAAAAAGTAGCTCAGTGTTGGCGCTCGCAGACGCGTAACTGTGCAGGTAGCATGCGTGATCTACCCTACACGCCGTGTGAGTTCTGAAACTTACCGCTAGTGCCAGGGTCTGTCTGCTCGCCGTCCGCCTGGCTGTCCTCTCGGGTGTCCATCGTGTGCCTGTCTCTTGCAACGACGTAGTTAGCGCTCGCTGGATACTTACATCGCTACAGGCGACCAACACGCCTAGTCTGCCTCACGAGCATCCTCCATTCGCCCTCAGAAACGTTCACGTCGGCAGTTCTTTTCCTTTCCAGCGGGATCGGTAGGCCATGACAAAACTGGAAATAAATAAAATACATTTTAAATAAATATTTTGAGAATTATGCTTGCGGGAATACTTCCCTGTGTTATGCTTGGTTTACATGTACGCCGATTACACCGAACAGAGTGGAAAACTAGGCCAGCCAATCACAAACCGTCTTCCTTTTCCGCACGAGCCATGCCAAAATGTTGAGCTCACGCAGATATTTGGGCCCACGGAAAAAGCAGACTTCGCCGATATTTCCCACAAGTCAGTTGTTTCCCATATTTTATACTCTAATTTCTTCGATAACCTGCATTGGTATAATACTAAAGAATGGTTAAATGTATGTATCTATAATGAAATACGCGAACATAGACGTTCATTTTACTGAACACTTATATTAAATAAATGTAGCTTGGTAATTAACACATAGGTAGCGCTATAAAATATAATACAAAATTACATTCTGTTGAAAATCATTTAGTAAAAATTTTAATTAATAAAATAAAGTAGACACATGGCAGCATCTAGTTTTTAATCCGTCACTTATTTTGGAATCTTGGTGTTAAAAACAACCACCGGAACAGCATCTTCGTAAACGGCCTGCAACCAAATACCAAAATGGTGACGCAGAAAATTTTTCTCGTGTGAACAACCACAGGTTGTGTCCGCTGTGTCTGGTCGAAGTTATCGGCGTACATGTGTGTCAAGCTTAACTTTAACGCTTTGAGTGCTGCCGACTTCGTTTGAATTCTACAATGTTCACACGCATTTTGCCGTGGCGTTGCGACTCTTACATTCTTTGAAGACTATGGTGTTGCATTACTACGTAACTGAAGTCTATCCGCGGTTTCTTCACACTTTTTGAATCAAATCTTTGAAAAATCACTTCATATTTGACGTGTTTGGTTGTTTCCTAAGTATGTCATGTATCGCAAGCGTTTTATATTTCTGTTAACGTAAAAGTGGCTCAATTTTGTTTAATTGAACTACTACTTATATTTTATCTCTAAATTACAAGATTTCATTATAATATGAATAAAAACTAAGAGAATATATGTGTGTTGGTAATGCCTAGCAAGAAATAATTCCCATGCAAAATATTATTAATGTGATTGCGCACGGATGCGGTGCGTTGTCCCTTTGGTGTAATTTTCTAGAATAGTTAATATTTGTTTGCACGAGGCGGAGGGATAGCCTGAAAGTAGAACTTTAGCAGGGCTTCAGAAAAGTTTGCAGTAACCGTGACTGGACTATAGCAGTTTTCGTGGAGTCTGCTGCACTGTAATATTACATAGGTAGCACTCAGAAGTGTATACTTCTCAAANGACTATAGCAGTTTTCGTGGAGTCTGCTGCACTGTAATATTACATAGGTAGCACTCAGAAGTGTATACTTCTCAAATGAACAGGATAGTAAATTCGGCACTTCACTGTCTGACGGTTAGCTAGTAATGAAGGCAGCACAGTGCAGTGCAGTAGGAAGGAGTGTGACGTGTAGTGTAGCAATAGGAGTGCAGTAAGTGTGAATGCACAGACCAACATACTGATGTTCCTGCACTGATGGATATAATACAATCACTTCTAGCTTGTCTTCAATGTCTGTTAACCTGCGACATCAAAGTGTTAACAAAGTTTTTGAAAGCTTCACAGACACTAAAGCATTTCCATTTTTTTCTCGCTAGTGTCAGAGTTACAGAAATTCAAGTGGCGCCAAGCGGCGCCGTTAGTAGTGAAGAGATGATCTTCTGTACATACGTGCAGAATGTGGGCAATCCTGTGCCTGTAACCAAGGGGCAACACAGGAGACAACTTCCAGAACAACACACAGCGTGCACGGCGCCCAACACTGGATAACATCCAGGCCACAACGCCACTTCAGTCATTCAACTGAGCAGGTCCGTGCTATGCACACCGGCTAGGCCACAATCTTAAGTCCGTCACCAGACCGTAATATGCACCATCGTGCTTTAATTGGCTGCAGTTGAATGCAGTCCGATAGAAGGAGATCGCGCTCCTTCCGATCGCGGTGGGTTGGCGTGGATACCACCTCACCTGTCAACAGCACGGTACAGAGTTGAATCTGCACGCGCCACCTTGACGGGGCCGAGGACTATCCAACCTCTAGGAACGCGCTTCGTGAACGNTCTGCACGCGCCACCTTGACGGGGCCGAGGACTATCCAACCTCTAGGAACGCGCTTCGTGAACGAGTCCTCTTACTGGGCGGACCAGACTACCTGTGGTCGGCGACGCACCTCTTTGCTTCCCCAAGAGATACTCGAGCGACAAGAGACCACCATGTCTGCCGGGCTTACCTCCGCCGGGAATCGGAATACATTCATCATGATGGGAGGCGGGTGGTCTGATATCTGCATCAACGTGGCCCCTATTATCAGTAACAAACTTACTATAATAAATATTGCAACAAAAAAGTTTCAAGTGCCCTTGTGTACAAGATCGCTTCTAAGTTTAATTACATGGGCTAGGAAGGTTTATTCGGAACAGAGACGGCATATTTTCTCTTTACAACTTCAGAACAGCAAAACTACCGTTTTTAATCTCGCAGTATATTAGATTTCACCGTCCAATTACACACTAACTTGAAAGAACAACTTTGTCACGGAGAAGAAGAATATATAGCTAAGGGTTCTGGGTGGATGCTTGATAGCGTATACTGTCTCGAGCTGCGTATCAGCAGATTATATTAATGATGTGAAAATGAGCAAATTGCTGGAAATATACAGCATGTATGGCATGGAGATTGTGCGAATTCTGTTGATTTTTTTTTAATTATCGTAGTCTGGTGTGCGTAAAAAATAGTTTTCAATGAATAAACAAAAGTGTTTTATTTCTCGCCAGTGTTGGTGTACCTTGCCCTAACATGCCTAATTTACCTGATATAGGGAATATGGTAGCCTTGGTTTTCAGAACTGCCACTACAAGCCGATACTGTAAGTGAGTATGATAATAAAAATATATGTAATGATGTGGGCAAAATATGTTAATTTGAAAGTTAGTACTTCAAGATTTCTTGTGTAGGCCAATCACTGGAAGCGCATAAACAATGATAATGTAGCAAAGGTATATACTGAAGCGCAAAAGAAGAGTGTATTAATACTGTAACACATTCTCAGCAGGTTTGATTTTGCATTCTTGGAAGTAAGCTGTTGAAGTGTTAGAAATTTGCCTCTGTGACATGGAGGGAGGGGAGGGCGAGGGCGAAGATCTGCTTCAGTGCAGTACATGGCGAAGAGAGGTCATACATAAATGCCTACATGCCCGGTCCTGCTCTAATGCACCACAGTTACTTTTCTAGTAAACACAAATGACGAACTAAATTGAAGATCTTGATGGTTAAAGGACAAGATGACATGTTATAATCAAAGATTTCAGAAGTGATGTAATCCAATATGGTGGTTTGAGGGTACCAAGTAAACAGCAGACTACTAAATCGAGGTGTAATGACAGAGCATGAAGTATCTATATAGAATGATAGAGCATGAAGCATCTATATGGAATGATAGAGCATGAAGTTTCAAGATGGAATGACAGAGCATGAAGTGGAAAATTCTATATAGAATATGGCTGAAAGTATAANAATGACAGAGCATGAAGTGGAAAATTCTATATAGAATATGGCTGAAAGTATAAGGCACGGGCATGGAGTCGAAGGTCATGGGACACGGTGTTAAGTGTCTTGGGTCATGAGTCTTCGGTCTTGAGTCATGAGTCAATGGTCAAGAGTCTTGAGTCAAGAGTCTTGAGTCTTGCGTCAAGGGTTTTGAGTCAAGGTTTTTGATCCTATGGTCTTGAGTCAAGTGTCAAGTGTCAAGGTTTTTTTTAGAATTTGTTGGAATTTAAAAAAAAAATTCAGATTTTTATGTATTTTTAAAATATTTTTATAATTTTTTGGGTCAAGGGTGAAAGGTCAACGGGGTCACGGTCAAAGGTCATGGGTCAAGGTCATCGACATCTAAAATGGCTGACGAAATGGACACTCGCTGAGCTCGAGGGCCGGTCGTGTCGGTAGCTTAGTCGATCCACATGACATCGAACCTCCGGACATCCTACATGTACATCTTTCAATAATTTTTAAAAATATTATTTTAATTTTTTAAATTTTTTATATTTTTTGGGAATTTTATAAATTTTCTGAAATTTTCTTAATTTTTTTGAGTTCAAGGTCAAGGTTGAAGGTCAAGGTCACATGTAAAAATCGAGCCCCCCAAATCCTTTCAATAGATCGGTTTTGGAAAAAATGTGCTCGTTTTTGAAATGAGATGGGTGCTTTTTGAGGGATAAACGGGAAATTTTAAGGAAAAAAATGGAAATTTGAAAGAAAAATACAAATTTTGAGAGAAAAAAGGAAATAAGGGAAGTAAAAAATGGCGGCGGTCGGCGCCTGGCGCATATCCCAGACCCCCTTGCTCCACACTCAACATTTCGCTAATACTTATGTAAATACATTAAATACAAAAGGTAAAAAAAGCACTAAGTAAACTGTTTACCTAACGCTCTTAATTCGACTTTAAAACATGGAACTACTTTCCCTCCGTTTTTGCCGACTTTTGTGTGTCCATGCCAGCCAGTGTGCCCGTTAAATATAAATGCATGTATGGGCAGTGACATTTTTCAAAGGTTGATTACAAAAGTGCTCACTTTATTGTGAACAAGCTGTTTTTTTTTCTTTTCGTTTGAATTGTTGTTACTCTGTACTAAGAAAGAAGCGGTTTGTGACATTAAAGCTTCGTCCTTCCGGTAGGAGAAAATATAGAGAACTGCTCACATCCGACTCGCTCCGAAGAGAAATAAGAGACAAGTTATTGAAGAAAACTTCAGCGTTTGGTTACATGCGTCAATCTTCATGAGTTACATATTTGTAAGGAGGCGAAGATGTTGATTCCTTTTATGAAAAATGAAGTAAAAAAAATTATTACCACAATTTAACATAGTATGCAACAAGCCGTATACATATGAACATATTCANTGATTCCTTTTATGAAAAATGAAGTAAAAAAAATTATTACCACAATTTAACATAGTATGCAACAAGCCGTATACAGGTATCGGGCACACATTAATTTATGAGTTAGTGTTGCAACCACGTAATTTTTTTAATGCACTGTAATTGTGTCAGCAATTGGATTACAACCAGTGAACAACGTGCTGCGTGCTCGATAATACTGGCATCAACCACTCATGTCTAAGAGATGTAGACGGTTCCACAAATAAAGCCAGCCACAAGGTGATTGGGCACTGATAACTTGCTGTGCGCAGAACCTTTCATAAATATCGTTAATGCGCAACGTGTCCAGGATCGGAGAGACAGTCACTGAGAGGGTTAAAGGATTAAAGCGAGAAGAAAGTTTTATCTACATCGGGCAAGTGTACGCGGTGGTGTAGTGGTCAGACTACTCGCCTCCCGCCAAGGCGTAATGTGTTCGATTCCCGGTGGGTCTATCCATGATTCTCGCACGTGGGAGTCGTGCCGGTCGATGCCGCAGGTCGGCGGGTGTTCTCGGCGAGCAGTTCACAGCCTGGTTACCACACACACACACGAGCAGCGACGGCCATCGCAGAGACGAGTTATTGAATCACGCGCGCGCAAGAACAAGCGGCGCGAGAGTAGGTGATGTAGGGGGGAGGGGAGGGGGAGGTTGCCAGCTCCCAAGGACGTAAATAGACGCTGGATTCAAAAGCTGTGGACTCCGCTACCCTCCTCGGCGCTGCTGTTGATTAGGGTCAGGCAAGCGCGGCCTTTGAAGTATCGTCCGGCGCCAAGGGGAAGTGGCTACGTGTTGGATAGCTGGTTGTCGCCACCCCCTCGCTTCCCCTCCCCCCACACCACACTAATTAGATTAGCCGCGCGAAGAGGCGGCAGCCCGGAATGCCCACCAGCTCCCGGACATGCATGGCGAGTCAAAGAGAACTTCCGCTCGTCTCGCCAGATGAACCGTGATCGTGAAAAATATCAAAATATATAAGTGTGCACGATCTTCTGCCGCCCTCGTTCGCTACCTTCGCCGACGCGCGACTCCTTGGATCTTGCTAGCAGGAACAAACGTGTGGCGAGTCCTTCTGTACGGTCTGGTCCATTCACATCAAGTGTACAAAATGCGCATAACCCACAAACAGGTTATTTTCGGTCTGTACTGTACACTGCAAGGCTCGGTAGGGGCGCCTGTTTTGCGCGAAAATATTTCACGATAAGCTATGTTAAACAAACTTTCTTTCAGAATCACTTTCGAAATTGGATCATTTGAATTGTCACGCGTCTGATCTGTCTGCCCGCGAACCACGGGCGGTAAGTGTCGGAGAAAAGTAATTCTGATTGGCTCGCTCATGTAAGAGACTGTCTTCACACAAAGACAAGCGGTCAATATTCATATGAAGATCTTAAGTGTGCACATAGTATTGAAGTCTAGCCTCCGTGTAAATGTTTTCGCGAAAAACTAATGTCCCTACAGATTAGCAAACCACGTTACTGCCCTATGTCCTGGCCGGTTCATATCACTCGTCACCGAACACAAAGCATACAGCTTACTGGTTGCGATAACTCAAAAAGTTCTTTTGTTATCTGAAGTACTTCACGCATCAATAAATTTCCCATTTGCAACACCAGAATCAATGAATCAAAGTGGGAGTGGAAGGGTTAATACGAACCAGTTATAGTAAGCAGTATAAAAAAACTTAACAGCTTGTGCAAGGCACAATCATCAAATAATTGTATTTACACATAAAACTTGTAGCTTTTTTTTATAATTGTTGCCTGATGTGTACATAGGACACCACGAATTCGATGATTTAGCAAAGTGTTAAGTTTTCGTACCCTAGCGGAGAAAGTTTTAAGGACGGCAGTAACCAAACTTAAGCTCTGGAATCAATTTTAAAATGGTCTTTTAAGTTTTCCTGTTGAGGTATAAATGGTAGGATTTAATGGGGAACTTACGTTTGAATATCCTGTTCACAGTTAATAGACACACAATGAGAGAAAGGTTTGTCCTAGTCAACAAAATATATATTAAGTAACTTCAACAACATATTTTAATGAGTTAACAAAACTTGAAAAGCAAAAAAATTTATTTTGTTCATTTAACAAAATACGCTTGAATAAACAAAACCTCTGTGTTGGGCCAAAAATAAATTTAGACTTAAAAAAAAAATTTATTTAATAATTTGTATGCATTTGCATGGCCACTCATTTGAATTCCTTCCTTCAAAGATACATCCTGAGAGTTTGTTTGTAATTTATTCGACAATTAGGACAGAAACAGTATTTGTCAGTGTATATATTGATTCTTACTAATGGTATTAAAATTCTTATAAAACAAGTTCAACATAAATCTAAACAATAGAGCTGTTTTAAAATTTGAAATATTTATTTACGTACTTTGTCTAGTATTTGAACTGCAGGTATTTAAAAACCATTACATTTCCACTAGTTGATGTCTCTATGGCGTCGTGCCCGGGCGCAAGCGAACTGAGTTGAAATTTCGGTCGGTATTTCAGTTTTTTATAATAGCTGAAACCTTTTAATGTAAGTGGAGCCAAATCAATGTTTAGTTCCACCAACAATATCCTACAGTTTGGGGCAAACGTATAAAAACAACTAAATAATGTGGTTTCAACAAAAACATATTACATTGTCCCTATAAAAACAATTAACTTGTTTACGCCATCCAAAATTTGTTTTATAAAAATAAAATTTATACTGGATGCAATTGAAAAATAGCTTTCAAAAATGAAAAATGTACGGAATTGTACATATTTTAATGCAAGAACTGGTTGTAGCTCCACAGAAATGTTGACAGTAATTCCTAAACACAGCTTTATTAGAAATGTAATGCCGGAACTGATAGTTTCCCACGCTATGTTTGTAAACGCCCGAACGATACGTGG
Organism: Clitarchus hookeri; assembly: GCA_002778355.1. Lineage (NCBI taxonomy): Eukaryota > Metazoa > Arthropoda > Insecta > Phasmatodea > Phasmatidae > Clitarchus > Clitarchus hookeri. Next base: position 91,331 of record NQII01003771.1, on the reverse strand, counting down.
ATTCATTTCAGGACAAGCTTAGCTTAAAGAACTCGTATACGTATGTTAATTTAGCAAGTGACCCACGCGTTATTTGACACTTGCTGTATTACTATGAGTCAATAGTAAACGTGCAATAAAACTCAGGCCATGCCACCACCTCCCACAGTGACAGCAAGCAAACACTGGGCAGTTGATTCTACTTAAACAATATGTAAACTTTTACCTCTAATTAATGTATGTATTACTTGCGATTGTTCACGGTAAACTGTCCACTCCTGAAAGCCCTGCTTAAGAAATACTTGTATGCGTATTGCGTATTCTTCCAATTAAAATTTGTTATAGGCATGATCACTTTATTCATATGTTGGTCAAGTGAAACTGTAAAATTGATACAAAAGTTAAACATTTTATATTCCTGCTAAATCGCACACTTCTACTCACGAAAAAAAAAAAACCCCAGAAAGAAAAACAAAATCGTTTCATTGTTTACCACATACATTTAATAAATCCTGGCCATGCTAGTTGACTGTGTATCGGTTGATGTATTGAGACATATATGTAACACGTTTTCCAATCCACCGTGTTTATTGGAGAAATTATTAAAAAATACCATTTTATTCTTATAAACTGAAATGTTTCCTATAGCCCATTCGCGGTATTTTCACACTTTTTTAATCAACGCAAGTATGACGTATTTGGCTGTTTCCTGAATATGTTATGTATTCCAATTGTGTTATACTTAGGTTTACATAAAATATCTCATTTTCCATTAGATTAAACATTTATTTATATTTTGTTTCTAAATTATAACGTTACATTTACAACTAGTACGAATAAAAACGGGGAGAAAATATGTATGTTGGTAATGACTAGTAAGAAATAGTCTTCATGCAAAATATTATTAAACTGAGTGCGCACGAATGCGGCGCGTTGTCCCTTTGGTGTAATTTTATAGACTTAGTTAAACTTTGTTTGCGTGAGGCAGAGGAATACCATGCAAGTAGAACTTTATCAAGGCTTCAGTAAAGCTGGAAGTAACCACGAATGGACTATAGATAGTATTTTTTAATTAGATGCTGGCAAAGTCTAGCGAAACCGTACAACTATAAGCGCGCGTGTCTTGTTTTCAAGAGAAAATAAATGTCCATATAAACGCAGCCCCGATAATATTCTCCTCAAAGGGATAACAGCGAAGTATTTAGTGCCGTTGAGAATGAAGTGAAGTGAAAATGGAGCAGTGGTGAAATGCATTGGGGAGAGGTAAACGGGAATGGCCCGAGAAAACCCGCCGGCCAGCGGCAACGTCCACCGCGTTTCCTACATGCAAAAATCCGGGTGATTGCGAGGAAGTGGGTTGCACTAAGAAAACGGTTTTGTTGAATCAAACAAAGTTTGTTTCGCGCAACCAAATTAATTATTTGTATAGGGTAATAAAACATTTTGTTGTCGAAACCAAATTATTTTGTTGCTCTTATTTGGTTACCCCAAACAAAGATTTGGTTGATGCAGCTAAAGATTTGTCTGGCTCTAGGTAAATTAAACGGTTTCGGTTAGTACAAAGAAGTCGGAAGCCCAACCGAGAATCGAACCTAGCTCATCTGAGCCGGAGCGATACGCCTTAGCAGCCTAAGCTAAAGTGGCCACTGAAGAAGTTGGAATGTTTTGTGAATACATGCATTTCTCACAATGGACAACGTTCACAAATAAGTAACTCAAGTTTTACAGAATTTCTGTTCAGTTTCCTGTAGAACGTGTTTTATTAGGATGTTTATTCTATTTTAAAGCATCACTATGTCCACTAACAAACACTATTACTATCATAACTGTCACCAATAAATGCAAACACATGACCTGAATTTTCGAACGAAGGCAATCAAATAAGTGGTCATATGTATATATATTTGGCCACTTAGTATATATCGTATATATACCGTATATGTATATATATACGGTTGATTCAACAAAATATTTTGTTGACAGCCTGATTTCTTTTGGCCCAACACAGAGGTTTTGTTTGTTCAAACGGGTATTTGGTTAGTCGAAGAAAAATAATTTTGCCACTTTTTAAGTTTTGTCTACTCAAAATTTTTCTTCGGTGCAACTAATAATATTTTTAACCATATGCAAATAAATTTTAAGTTGGCTGTTCTGTCAGCGTGTGTTCCTCGGGACTGAGGTCATGACTCACTCACCCGACGTCGGCGACGCTACCCGCAGGAGGACGCTGCTCCGACGCTAGACGTCAGCGACTACGCCAGTCGCGGACGTACCGCGCTAAGCCTGCCGCGGCGCCATGACGTCACAGATCCTGTTAGCGGCCGCTAAAGAGATTTGCTATCGAGCTCCATAGTCACCTCGCAGGCCTCTAGCCACTGCGCACACAGGGCCCCTTCCTGCTCTAACGTGTTACACCCTCGTCCCTACACATTGTCAGTAGGACCACCTGTTGTCCGCTAAGGGATTCGCCCACCAGTTGTACTCCGAAACACAGTAGTTGAGGTCACACCTCGTGATTGGATGGTTCTAACTGTGACGCGTCTCTAGCATCTGCCATCTAATCACTAGTACTCAATACCAGAGCAACCGAAAAGGGGCATCCCGCCGTTATAATTGTATTCTTGGTTTTTATACCTTGTTTATGTTCAAAAACAGAAAATTCCGAAAGTGTCACATATACCCAACTAGCTATTGACCTTGCACAGTAGCAGCGGCGTTTGATGAACTGTTGCAAGGTAAGCTGTGTTTTTCTCTGTACTATACCTAATCGTTTGCTAAGTTACACATCGGCCACTTAAACTTAGTAGTTCAGTTGACGTCACAGCACGTGTGTAATGGCAGCTCTCTTGTGAGTGGCCGCAGAATATCTAGTTTCTCCCGGCTCCCGTCTGGTTACTGGTACCTGCTGCGTGCGTCCAGTGTGTACAACACTGAGAAAGCAACAGCTTACCATTCAACACTTCACCACACGCCACTGCATAGCAGTACAGACAAAACAAGGGAACTGCGAACTCACAATTAAGTCACAATATTAATTATGCCGAAATTTGGCAAAATCAATATTGTTACATAAATAAGAATTCGTAATTCACTCGTTTTGTCTCCACTACTGTGTAACGCCAACAGCTAGTTGGTTATATTCGCAATTATCTTTTTTAAAACATAAAGAAGGAGGAAAAACCAATAATACAACAATGACTGTGGAAGATTCCTCTTAAGGCTCCCACCTACCTGGAGCATTTTTCCACGTTCGAGGCAGAAGGCGCTGGAGAGATAAGGACGACAGTACCTCGCGCATCAAGTGCGCCATCGCCGCTAAGCGCAAGGGTTCTGAATTGGCGTGCAGTGTTCTGGTCGCACTGCGTGTAGGTACTTAGAGGACTTTCAGCGACGACTCTATTATTTTATTCGTGGAAAGTATGAAGGAATGTTCGTTTCAGGTCCCTTTAGTAGTTTTGTATTGATTTGAAGCGCAAATTGTGAGATACAACGCTTTGAGGAAGTCGCTTTTAGCCATTCTGGAGTACTCTCAAATTGTGTTTCTAATGTGCACGAAGTCTTGAAAGCACTCAACAGCCCTCGTCTGAAAAGTGTGTTCTTTCGTATTGGATTAGATAAGGCTTATTAACGTCCCCCCCCCAGTGTTATGCCTGAAGGCTTATCAGGGGACGGCTTACAAACTAGCTTATGGCCTAACGTAAACTGACACCCATGCCTTACCTGGTATTCGAATCCAGAACCTCCCGCACCCTGTTCTTTTCTAAGAGCAGTGCATTGGGCTCACGTTTAATAGTTTCGCAGAAAAACGTGAAAGTGAGTACGTCTAAGGAAGTGAGAAACGAATCGCAGCTCAGTATCTCGTGACTCACCGAGTCGTCATCAATACTGTTTCGTCTAGAGACACCGTGAACGGTGAGCCGAGAGTCAGCCGTTCTTGTGTTACGATTCTTTCGGACATTTCACTGAATGGTACAGAGTTCCGATTCATCTACACAGTAGCCCAGACTTCTCTGGAGCACACGACAGTAGGAGATGGTAGGTGGCTACTAGAGCCTGATACAATAGGCGCACTGTGATGTACAATACTGAACTACGTTATTTTCTTAATGGGACCAATTTTGTTACTTTACTGATTAATTGAGTAATGTTTTATTCTGGAAATCATTTAATGTTTTTTGCACTGAGGGTTATACTGCACAGTCTTGTTAACATTTTTCAAGTGACCAGTAAAATAAAATGTTACATGCAGGAAAACTTTATAAGCAGGAAATAATATTACACCGGTAGGAACACACGAAACGAAACAAATTTCTAACATGATATTATATTAATGCAAATAGCCAGACAACAATTATTTAAGTGATTTTTGCTATGTACGCTTTTTAAGATAATTTATTAGGCACATTACATACATATTGAGAAAAATTATAAAATAAAAATATACTGCTAGCGTAAAATATAGATGTAATCTCCTTTGAAATATAATTTAATTTTCTAAAAAAAATTAAACAAAAGCTTGGGTTTTAGCTGCCACATCTAAATATTTATCATTGACAGAAGACACTCATAATTTATTTAGTTACATCAGTTTGAGTTTTCAACAAAATTACATTTAGCTTGAAGTGTTTGAGAGATCTAAAATTGAACTGGAAGCCCTTCCTTATCCCCTCAAGTTCGTCAACATCTTCATCTGAATTATGTGATGAAAAATTATGAGTTATTTGAATTCCATTGGTCGTAGAATCAGCAACTTATGCATGTATCCATGTAAACACACACAGTTAAGTGCATCTGGACGCTTGCCCAGTAAGCTGCTGTTGATCAATATCTAAGACATTTTCAGACTCATCAACCTCAAAATCCCTATACACACTGGTATTCCAAACATAATCAGTTTTCTGTATCAGTTTGTAGGCTACTACTTTGTTAGTACGTCTACCCAAGAAGGAAATTTAATTGGATTTAGAGCAAAAAACTAAACAATTTCTGATGCAGGAAATGAAAAATATGAACTTAGTTATAGGCACGGAATGAAACCATTAAGCCTTGTGGGGAAATTGTGGCACTATGAAATAATAGTATTATATGCAAGGAAATTTTATGTACAGGAATGTTACAACAGGGCTGTGCTGTAATAAAGTGAGTGATAATACACTGTCAGAAATATAGCACTATATATTTTTGTAGTATTGTAAATACACTTGTAAATTAAATTTGTGTCTAGGACGTGAGTCCGTCATGAAATTGGCCACACCCAGGCATTTGTAACAGGGATCACGATTGGCTCAGTCGTCAGTACACTAGCCACTCACACCTGGTCCTTCAGTTTCGCCTCAGAGAGAGGGAAGTTTTCACGTGGCAGTGTGGCGACACTGCTTTGGCGTGGGTTTTTTGTTTCGGGGTTCTTTTTTTTCTGCAGCTGCTCCCTCCTTATCTCAAATTGGTGCAATTCATTCCCTGGACAGACCAGAGCGACAACGTGTCTCACAGCAAACTGCGCAGCCTGCTCCATNCAAATTGGTGCAATTCATTCCCTGGACAGACCAGAGCGACAACGTGTCTCACAGCAAACTGCGCAGCCTGCTCCATCCATGCCGACCCTGTAGACGAGAGTAACGTGCCGACGTACAGCTGCATTGGCATCAAACCCGTTTGCTCACGCAGCTATCTACGAGAAGTGTTGTAATCGTGTAATATTTTGGCTAGCACTGTACTTGTGTGAAGCGTGCTTCCCCGTAACAAGTGAACAAAGTGCTGCGTGGCACTAGTCTTATGGAGAAGACCAGAAATCAGGTAAATTCCAAGGAAGATACTCAAAGCATCGGCTCAGATCCCTCAGTACTGGCCACAAGCATCCTTCATGTGGAACATAGCGTGGACACTGATTACACGTGTCAACCCCTTCCTACCCAGTGCAGACAACAGCCTACATGTTGCAAAGGAAGTCTATACTTGACCGGTACTGCACACTGCGATGCTCAGTGCCCCGTGATATTCCCTGTGGCCAACAGATTAGTAAACTATGGCTGGTTCATATCACTCATCACACAATACAAAGTTAGTTGTGGTAACTAAACGAGTTATTTTTTCAGCTTAAGTACAGCACGCGTCAAGAACTTTCTCATTTTCAACACCAGAAACAATAAATTAATATGCGAATGAAACGGTAAAGCCATAACAGTGTTGGTATACGCACTTTTTTGTTATGTCGAGCGCCTCCGAAACAATATTTACAACTCACAAGAAATTTCGAAAATTGCGTTCGGTACTGGTAATGTTTACTCTACTTACGTTATGAACAGAAAAAAAACTACTTGTGGGAGAGTTTGACATAGGAGAAATTTTTCGCCGCTGGTGTTTCAAAGAGGTTGCTTTTAAACTTGCGGTGAATTGAGAAATTAGATTTATCTGGGTCTAAAAGTTTGTTTGGCTCGAATTATGATGTATACTCGCCCCAGCCAAAATCTCAAGTATATTTCATTTCGTAGTTAATTATCCACGCCCACCATTGGTGTTAACAAAAGCACAACTGTGTTTGGAATTGAGTGTTCATAAGCAAGCTTATTTCAATGGAAAAACGTTACGAATTTAAGTGTGAAATTAATATAGCTGTCAACAGATGGAACTTTGCACTTTTATCCTTCCCATTAAGAAAACTGCACAGTAAAGATATAAAAATGATACTTTTAACCATTTCACTATTTTGTCGATTCAGTTGTATTTAAATAAAGTAATTGTGTAAGTTAACGTTTTGATAAATATAGTTTATGACAGGATATTAAACAACGTGCGAACATGTTTCGTCATAAATCAACTTTAGTGCGAAGAAAAAAGTTTATTATTTACGTACATTATGACATAATACGAATCGGGAGAATTTACACAAATATACACATTTTATGAGAATTACAATTATCCCATTTACTTACATAAAGAAACGGAAAAATCCTTTAGACATGCGACACCAGTGCACACTGACGGGGAAAATGTTTAGTTGCCAGACTAAAAGCATTGAGCTTCCCAACCTGGGTGTAATAAACCTTTGCTGTTATCAAAAGGAAAATAAGCCGTCGGCATGTTGAGGAGTTTCCTACTTTGCCACTACTTTCACCCGCCAGGTACGCGGCCGCTCGAACTGAGAACTAGCAGCTAAATATATGGTTGACAAAACTTGTTACTGCAGGAGGAGATACTGAGGAAAATGGCAACAGGCTCGTCCTTCGCTTGTCGGGAGAGTAAACACAGCTGGATAAACACAGGTTCGCCCTACCTTCAGTCCTCGACATGCTTTGTCGCTACAACTAGTGCGAGTGATAATACGAGCGGATGACGTGTCGTGATGTTGGCGATGGTTCCCCGCTTCCTTCTGCAGAAGGAGCACCAAGAGAAGCAAGCTCAGTACGCTGCTATACGAAGTCACGGCAACCGAAACGGACGTGGGTGTGACATTAAAGGAAAGCAGTTCTTATAATGAAACAACACTAATTTAACAATTCCGTTATTATACTAATATATTGTTTCTGGTGTTGCAAGTAAGAAATATTTTGATGAGTGTTGCACTTAGTCTGGCGAAGTACTAGTTTAGTTATCACAATCACTGAGCTGTATGCTTAGTGTTCGGTGATGAGTCATGTGGACCAGCTATAACATAGAGCAGTAGCATGGTTTACTTATCAGTTAGCTACAGGGAAGGTCATTGGGCACTGAGCCTTGCAGTGTACAGTACTGGTAAAATATAGTCTTCCTGTGTAACATGTTGACTATTATCTACANTAAAATATAGTCTTCCTGTGTAACATGTTGACTATTATCTACACTGGATACGGAAATGTCGATCAGTTAAAATCAGTATTTTAAACAGTTCTAATATAATTTTATTTCAGGTTTAAAAAATTGACAGGTCAGTTACATATTTAATATTAGAGCAAGCTATTTGGAGGAAAGGGGTAGGGGATCATGGTCCCTGCAAGCCCCCCTACTCTCTCCCACCACCTGCATCCGTCGCAACGTCTGNGCGAGTGATAATACGAGCGGATGACGTGTCGTGATGTTGGCGATGGTTCCCCGCTTCCTTCTGCAGAAGGAGCACCGAGAGAAGCACAAGCTCAGTACGCTGCCATACGAAGTCACCGGAACCGAAACGGACGTGGGTGTGACATTAAAGGAGAGCAGTTCTTATAATGAAACAACACTAATTTAACAATTCCGTTATTATACTAATATATTGTTTCTGGTGTTGCAAGTAAGAAATATTTTGATGAGTGTTGCACTTAGTCTGGCGAAGTACTAGTTTAGTTATCACAATCACTGAGCTGTATACTTAGTGTTCGGTGATGAGTCATGTGGACCAGCCATAACATAGAGCAGTAGCATGGTTTACTTATCAGTTAGCTACAGGGAAGGTCATTGGGCACTGAGCCTTGCAGTGTACAGTACTGGTCAAATATAGTCTTCCTGTGTAACATGTTGACTATTATCTACACTGGATACGGAAATGTCGATCAATTAAAATCAGTATTTTAAACAGTTCTAATATAATTTTATTTCAGGTTTAAAAAATTGACAGGTCAGTTACATATTTAATATTAGAGCAAGCTATTTGGTGGAAAGGGGTAGGGGATCATGGTCCCTGCAAGCCCCCCTACTCTCTCCCACCACCTGCATCCGTCGCAACGTCTGAACAACCACCCCGAGAGATCTACCGTATACGCGAGTACACCAGAACTGTTGAACACAATAGGTCTCTGCGCATGCCCACAGCACCTAAGGACGTCCCTACAAAGAACCGTTGAGAGCATACACTAAATATGAAGTAGACCGATTATTTGTCTTCTGTGCACGTACCTTACCGGCTTTACTGGATGCCCGTTAAAACATGTGCAGGTATGGGCAGTGACATTTTTCAAAGGTTGATTTCAAAAGTGCTCAGTTGACCGTGAACAAGCCTTAAGGCTGTTCACGATAAAGTGGGCACTTTTGAAATCGATCTTTGAATATTGTCACTGCCCTTATCTGCTTATATTTTAACGCAAACACTTGATTGACTTGCGCCTAGTAAAGTTGGTAACGGCGGAGGGAAAGTAGTTCCATGTCTTAACGTTGAATTAAAAATATTAGGTAGACTTTTGGAAATACATAAATTATTTATTTTTCTTTCATTTTATTTAATGCANAATATTGTCACTGCCCTTATCTGCTTATATTTTAACGCAAACACTTGATTGACTTGCGCCTAGTAAAGTTGGTAACGACGGAGGGAAAGTAGTTCCATGTCTTAACGTTGAATTAAAAATATTAGGTAGACTTTTGGAAATACATAAATTATTTATTTTTCTTTAATTTTATTTAATGCGTGCAAATGTGTAGAATATTTAAGTGTCTATTATTTTTAGCTTTACTCCATAGTCGCGAGAAGAAAGTGATCAGGCATATGGAAACGTTAGGCCCAATGTTAAATATGGTGTAAGAATACACAACGTGCTTGCAAGTAGATCTTAAGCAGGGCTTTCGTGAGTGCTCAGTTTACCGTGAACAACGTATTTATACATCACCGCCGACAACGGAAATTGAAACGGTCCCGATTTTGTTGTCTGGTGTGTCGTGGACCTGAATGTTTCTTCCCGACATCTCGCAGCAGGAAGGAATCAAGGACAGGAATATGGCAGGTGATGGGGGACCCTTAAGGCATCCTGCACCGGAAGTGTACGAAGATAGTACTTCCGGGGTACACACGTAACTTCCTCCATCCGGTCCGCTAATTACAGTGTCTTGTGGCAAGTGTGCTGCTGTGTTGAGTAGAGGGGGAGCCTCGTGGAAGGAAATTAATTTGTCGGGCGGAGAGGCCTGGCCCCGGAAGGGCATCAGCGGAGACACATCTGGAGAGAGAGAGAGAGAGAGAGAGAGAGAGAGGACACCCCGCAATGAGGAGCAGGCGAAGGAAGAGGCGAGAGACGAGATGAATCTCGACAAGTTGCGGCTGCCAGCTCGAGTGGCGTTTTGCACAAGCTGAGGAGTGGAGTAGCCACTTTATGCTCACACCGCACCCATAAAAAATAAAATTTCGATGAAACTACGGGAAAGTGCTGGTAGGAATTATTGTCCAGGAATCTTCGGAAAATTACGGGCACTCCGTTATCTCGTTTTTAAGAACTTTTTAGTGTGGTGAATTCACGGAACATCTCGCAAATTTGCTAGTTCATTTTCCAATATTTGCAGCTTATAAAGTCATATTATGAAAAATGTAATTTTAGTAATGTCTGCGTCCCGCTACGTATAGAAAGCATTTCTAAAGGAAAGGCAAAAAGAAGGTACGGAAGTCGCCCGTACCGCTTCCTCGCTTCTGGGCCTTGGAAGCGCAAAACAACTTGAGGTACATAAACGCGTACAGTCCCCGTGTCCACAAATGTGGACACGTTGCATATAAGTGATACTTACGACGGGTACTGTACACAGCAAGGTATCAGTCCCTAGTACTTCGAGAGTCTTCCTTGGGCTAACGTGGTTTGTGGACATTTCTGCATATATTTGATATGAATGGTTAATGTCAATATTGTCGAGAAGTTAGCAAGTTGTTCGCTAGTCGTAAGACAAGTGCGTAACACAAGTACAGCGCTTACGAAACAATTATTTGTTTGGAACGTTTGAACTCAGAAAATAATGAGAGGCCGAGTGGTGCTGCAGTGCGTGCCCGGCTGTAACTCGCATGACGTCATAGTGCATTGTCCCACCTCACTACTAGTAAAGTGATATACAAATGAGAGAATAGTGCTCAGAAGTCTAAAACGCCTCGGGCGTGTTAAGAGAGTCCATTGCCGTTGCACGAAGGGGTGGGGTTGTGAAGTTCGGTAGTGACAGCGGCCAAGTGCCGGTAGGTGAGAGCTGCTCTGCGTGTGCATATTGCCTGTCGAAAAATGTAAGTCGCTCATACGCCGTATTTAACAGCGTGGTAGTACAAGAGAATGTTATAGGCTGCTCACGGTAAAGTGAGCCCTTTTAAGGCCATATTTACTTTTTTCCTAGCAGCTATTTTCTATCCTTCCACCACTTAAAAAAAAAAATGTTGTCGTGTAAGTAATAAACACATTGTATAAATTTAACCGGTCTCGGAAGTTAACGTAAAAGCCTTCAATAAAAAATATATTTATGGACTATTATTCAAAATGAGAGGTCTTCCAAAAGTACTCACTTTGTTGTGAATATCCTATAGCAGTGTATTATGTACAGCGCCAGTGGTGTCACGTGGTTCCCCCCCTCCAGCAACAGGCATTCGAGAGAACCGTCCTCTACAATGTCTCGCCTACCACAAAGCTGCAGCAAGATTGTTTTCTCATTTGAAATTGACTATACCACAAAGAATGGGTTTCGCCGTGCCCGCTCCAGGTCTGGCCCACACGACGCGACGGCGGTTACAACTCGGCGGAGGGCAGGTGATATTAGCAGGCAGTGAGGCGGGCTTGTTGCGCGGTCAGTCTAACTACCCCTGTGGGAGGGTCATCACTCCTGTAGACCCATCAGTCCTCCCCCGAGCGACACACATACACGTCACCCTCAACTACCCCTCTACTACCCTACACACCATCCACACCGTCGTCGATGTATAGTCTGTTCGCGATCTCTTCACACTTTTTGAATAAAACCTTTTAAAAATCATCCCGTGTATGAAGTATTCAGTTGCTTCCTATATATGCCGATTATCACAAGCGTTTTATATTGGTGTTAACGTAAAATTATTGTTACAGGTGACCGCTCTTTGAGCGTGCGAGGCACGGATGATTTATTGACGCGCGCGCTATCAGTTGCAACCGGAGACGCAGCGGCTTTTCACAAAGCAATGTTCACAAAGCGTGCTTGTTATGCCTATAAGGGCGCGTGCCGCTCCCGACCTTGGGTATCGGCTGTTTTTGAGACATCTTAAGAAAACTCTGGTTAATTACCTCATGTATCTCAGCTAGACTAGGAGTGTGGCGAACCTTCCAGGTCAAGGCCAGCGGCTATATAAAGTGCCCGGGCCTCCGAGCCGGCAGTTGTTGAATGGATGAGTTTCAGCGATAGACGACCAGCGAGAAGAGAAGCGCGCGGTGAGAGAAGTGACCAGCGGAAGGAAAATCTGCTACCGCGAACATCAGAGCAGTGAAAAGTACGACTGCAGGCTGGACTATTGGACTGGATGCAAGAGTGAAAGGTGTTAAAAATTATGGCAAAAGATAGACTGAAGGTGTGTTAATGATGAGTATGTGTTAATTGACAATAACCAAACAGAGACATAAGGAAGGATGTTAATTAGATTTGAAATATACGTTAAAAATTGCGCTCACTGTGAAATAAAAGGAGTTATAGCGGAGACATATAATTTAATGCTGTAAATAAGAGCTGTGTGAATAAATTAATCAAATTTAGTTCTTCAATTTTTATTAAGACCTCCATCGCTCATGAACTCAGATACGCCTCCCAGGCATTCATGTAACAGTATCTTATATTTCGTTAAATTGAACTATACTAATATTTTTATCTGTAAATATTGGTATTTAATTTTTAATTTATATGAACAAAAACAGAGAAGTAGGTGTATTGGTAATTCCTAGTGAGAAATAACTATTACGCAAAATATTATTACACTGAGTGCTTAATTAAGCTTTATTTACATAAGGCAGAGGAATGTTCTTGAAGTAGAACTTTAGCAGGAATTCAGAATAGTTGGAAGTAACCGTGAATGGACTGTAACCTCACACTCGTGTGCACCTCCCTCGCTCATGCACACTCGCTCGCTGTTCACGGTAAACTAACTACTTTTGAAATCATCGTTTGAAAAAATAAACATTACTGCCCGTTAACTGCATGTATACATTTCAGTACACATTTGGCATGCGAGTTCTCTGTTAAATTCGCAGCGAAGAAAAAAAATAGTCCTAAGACCCATTGCAGTTTTGCGAACGTTATGTTTAAGTTCATGTCCAGTGAGGTTAGTGTTTCTTGTTTTATTCACTTTGTAGTTAAATTTGCAAATAAGTAACACATTTACATGCCTAACTATTCCACAATCTCACTTAGACGATGCACGGCTAAAGTGATCAGACTCGCGGCAATGTTATCCAGCTCGGCCACACATTTATCTCTAAGTTCAAAAGTTGCAATCACGTAATTTTTTTTTGGCACGCTAAGTACTTGCGTTAGCTTTTTTCTTACAACCAGTTAATAAGGTGCTGTGTGCTCAGTGATATTGGCGTGTCATAGTGCTGTGGACAATTACACAAATCACATTGGCCACGAGGAACACTGGACACTGCCGCCTCGCTGTGTACAGTCCAGGTCATAAGTGTAATTCATTTGCAACGTGTCCACAATCGCGGACACGGTAACTTAGCGGGTTAAATTTACGTTTGGTGGAAGGATACAATGTAATTAAAAAAGTAGATCTTAAGCGGGACTTTCAAAAGTGCTCTGTTTACTGTCAGCAGCCTATAGACCTTCCTGTCCCACGTAGTCTGCTGCAGTCCACTCAGTGCTTTTAAAAGCCCTGTCTACGGCCGCAGACGGAAAATATGGTAGAGTGCTCGTACGAGCTGCGCGTTAGTCACTCTCCGTGTTCCATCACTGAACTGATTTTCTGCCAATATAATTATTAAAAACGAGTTGGATAGGACTCTAGGTTGGAACACTGTTTAAGTGTTGTTTGAATGATTCATGCAATGGGGGTAATTGATTGTTTGAAAAATTGGGGATATACGCCGTTGCAAACACTTAGTTGTGGTTTCAGAAAACTTACTAGGTTAGTAAGTTTCCTGGGACTACAACGAAGTGTTTTCAATGGCGTATGTATGTCCATTATTGTTCAAACAATCAGCACTATTTATGTAAGGAAGTTCTTTCAGATGTTTGAATCACGTGCTCTCTCGACCGAAGCAACTCAATCCCGACTGGCGCAGGCAGGTAATGCACTATCTTATCACAAATACACGCCGTAGTAATGAATGCAGAGTATCGAAGTCGAGCCTGCGCGTTGATATTTTCGCAAAACCAGGTGGTTCTGATTATGCACAAATGCACCGATACGACAAAAACAATTTCACTTGTATCTATCCACCACGCAGAAAAATTCGTTTCGATAAGATTAACTTTTCCCCTTTTTTTAATGTTATTTCTCGTAGGCGCGCTTGTGTTTAGACTATCTCGAAAAACAACTGACGTGCGACAAAACCGAAAAACCCAAATATGCAGACCGATTATTTCGTCTCTGTCCCTTAGTTTTAATCAGAGACGAGGAAAACAAATGTGGCCGCCTAACAAGGACGGCAATAACCACACGGAACAGTAATTTGTCGTGCGTAGTCCGCACAATTGTGCATACAACGGCCGAACGTGATAAAATGCTGATTTCAAAAGTACGCGATTGTCGGTAAGCTAATCATGCAATGAGCGGGTAACAACAGACTGTAGTCAGCGTGTTTCAAAGTTAATTTCAGGTGCACCAGTTAAAACGCTTGCGCGTTAATACCAGAACGGCGGTAAGTAGAGGGAGGGCGGTGGTCCGGGGACAGCGACTGGCTCGTGTAATGGAATGACGGCAGGGCGGTTTGTCTCGGCAGTGGACGGCGAGTCGAGACCACAACACACGGCGCGCGCGTTTGGCGGCAGGCCGCGGCGCTTGTAACGGCTTTCTGGTGGCGCGCTACACTGCTACCAACTGCGAGCCCATAATCCAGCGACAAAGCACCGGCCAACCTGCAGCGACGGGGGCAATCGAGAGCTTTCAGAAACCGACTCACCACTCGATAGCTCTAGTACATTAACGAGCGAGTAAACAATTACAAAACTCGCCTTATTATTGAGCGGCAGGCTAACCACCAACATTTCGCACGATTATTTGTCTTCTGCAAATTCGCGCATGGCTCAGTTGAAATTATGTTAAAAATTTCAGCGGATATATTTTTGGAAAAATCAGGTAACGCTACCATTAGAACAATGGCATCACTATTATATGTGTGTAAGCAAATAAAGTTCACCATGCCCCCAAATAATAACAAGAATACCTGTATACAAAGATGTTATTTAAAATAAATCTTTCCTAAGCGAAGCGATATTTCCTTCTCATCGCGTCACTAGTGCTGGGAATCTGAGAGAATGTCGAGCTTTAACACGAACCTTATTGTGATCGAGTGTTCCTATCGGAAACGGATACAAATAATTATCTCTCTTAGCTGGGCAATATAAAATCGCGGCCAATTTCTAAAGCTTACTTTATCACATTCGGTAGCTGTATCCATATCTTTGGACGTGTTGCAGTGGAAGGATATTTACGTCCAGTGCTGCACACAGAGAAGAATCATAGCTCAATGCAGGTTGTATGGTTTGTTTCGTCACTGCACTTTGCTCTGGGAATGGTTGGTGATAATGAGCACTGAGCACAAAGCACTTATTTCTTCCTTTGCCTGATACTAGTGCAGTACACGCCAAAATATCACTTTGTTGCTATTATTAAAATATCATTCAACGTGATACTAATGGACGTAAACTCATTATAGGAAAATGTGGTGAAAAAATATGTATATTTTTCTAGTGATAGCACAGTGTTACATCGAAGCATGAACACTTGTCGATAGAGTCATTATAAAGATAATTAAAACGTGTCTAGCAGACGGATAGCAGAAGAGGAGATGGAATAATCTAATCAGTACTGAACTGTAAATTTCACGTAATCATCTGGTACATAATGCTAGATGNGTCTAGCAGACGGATAGCAGAAGAGGAGATGGAATAATCTAATCAGTACTGAACTGTAAATTTCACGTAATCATCTGACATAATGCTAGATTTAACTCGTACAATCCCGCTTTAATTTACGAACTTAAGCATTGCAATCTTTGAAATACTTTGATGTGCATTGTAATTCAGTGGAGCATGCTTCTCACAACTAGTGAACGTGTTGCGTGTTAGTTGATCTCAGATTGACCATTCAAAAAGGAGCGGTGCAAAAACTTCAACATATCAGATTTTTCACAAGGTAGACGTTCAAAACACCGGCCACTGAACTTTGTCGGGTACAATGCCAGTCATAAATGTCATTACCCTGCAAAATGTCCTTCCACGTGAACACGGGGACTGAAAGTGTCAATTGTCATGTACACCTTCATTGGTTGAGTTGAGTTGAGAGATTTGGGCGGCTCTTAACAACGAGGTCTTGAGAGCCGATGAGAGCGAAACGAGGCGAGTATTGAGAAGCGTCGGAATGCAAGGGCGGGGGAAAGAGGGAGATCCCGAGAAAAACCGCCGTCCAGCGGACTCGTCCAGCACGATTCTCACATGCGAAAATCCGGGAGCGAGCCCGCCGGAAATTGAATCCGGTTAGTCCAAGTGGGAGGCGAGTGGTCTAACCACTACACCACCGCAGCCGCTTGAAACTCTGGGAAAAATTCTTAAGACTCGTGAGGGAGAGTCAGTGAACGACGCTGCAGCCTGGCGAGGGGTGTGGGGTAGTCTCCGGACGCAGAAGGCTTTGTTTACGACTGTGGCGGGGTTGAAGTTGGAAGTCGCCGCGCTGTGGGGCCCAGAGGAGAGCCAGGGAATGGAACACCGGGGGAAGGGGGTGTTGTGACTTGTGCACTCCCTCACCACACCCTGGTACCATCCCCCAGTAGACCTGCATAATGCACGTCCACCCCTAGCACTATCTCACTCGCCGTATTAATATTAACTCTCTTCTGCTTCTTTGAGTATCCCCTCGCGACCTCCACTGCCTCTCTAGACACCACGCCACGGCTGTGCTTCCACAAACTGCCGTAAGTTTTAATAATGACGCCCCTCATAATTACCGAATCACTGCACAGCTCCTGCTTGCTTTCAAACTAATGACGTTACTTTCCTCTTAAGGCGGCGGTTTATCTCCCCCATGTGATGTTCTCGCTACGCACGACTTTGAACAATGGAAGTTCTTTACAGCCCGCACTAACATAAACACACGAATATCGTAGGCACTGACGACATGCGTGTGTTTCTTCTGTCAGACAGACATTCTAGAAATATAAAATGATGGCAATAACAATAATATAGATATAGAGTTGAGATTTACTTGAAAAAATTTCATGTTATACCACCAACAACAAATATCAAATTATCCTTAAATGCGCCAATCACAATAAGCAGGATTCAGTATCGGCAGGAATCTTGGTGTTCAAATGCACCGCTGTGGACCAGATATTTGTTAGTCAATAACAAAAGAGGGTTTTATTTCGTAATGTCAACTAATTTTTAATGAACGGCTGAAAGCGATTTCATTATATATATAAGACTAGCGAACCGGTCCGGCTTCGCCCGGGTACAATTGAGTTTCACAGTGATACCCTAATAAAAATTTGGGAAAAGACAATTCATTTATGTGAAAACAGAATTATAAAATTATACTATGTTGGCCTAGGTTTTTAACTGATTACGCAACCCAAAAGGAAGGAAATATTTTTTACCCGATAGCCAAGAAGTAGGGTATTATTTTTCGAGTGTATCTGTGCAACTATCGCGTAGTTACCACATTTCCGCTTTCCAGTGTCGGTGTATGAAAATCAAAACCTGAGTTTCATCAAGGTGTAGTTTTAGAAATAAGTGCACCTAAGTAATACGTTTTGTGCTTGGCTGAGGGATTTTAATCGATCACCAAAGTTAAGCAACGTTCCCAGCGGCACACATTTGTATGGGTGACCGTTTAGTGGTATAACATCTGAGCACTTTCGGGCTTCGGAGGGTGCGTTAAATATGCGGTCCCTGTTGTTATCGATTGATGGCAGTCGTTAAGCCATTTCAGAGGTCCCTGGGCGGCCTGATAATCTCTGACACCCGAGAAAAAAAATGTTTCGGTCACGTTCCCAGCCGTTGCAGAATTACGTTTTGTTGTTATTCCACAGGAACCGTATAATTTTCCCGGATAAAACGTATCCTATGTCCTATTCCAGAACCTAAAGTACGTGCATGCCAAATTTCATCAAAATCCGTTAAGCCGTTATGGAGCTGAGTGGTAACAAACATTCACACAGACTTTCGCATTTATAATATTAGTAGGATTAGTAGGATTAAGAAACAAAATTGGTTAACTCTTTTCCCTACTTTGTTCTTTCCTTCAAGGAAAAGTGGATACGTATGTTTGTCGGCATATTGTTTTTGTCGCAACACCACATTTACACCGGTTGAGAGAAATGCTTGAAATTTAGCCAGGCACATCTTTTAGGAAATACCTGAAACAACTACTTCATTTTAAAAAAAATGAAATTTAGCCAACGTTTTCGACTTTCACTTTTTATGGAGATCTCGAAAACAGTTGGTCACACATCACTTTTCTTGGAATATTTGTCTGTTGGTCTCCTCTGGTTTTTACTTTTATCTTAATATCCTTCAAGATTGTTACTAGAGTGTCGATATCCACCAACATGGTTCGCACCGACATTATATAATAATACAGTTTTTGCCATATTTGATACGTATACAAAGAAGTAAGCCATATGCAGCAGGAAAGCAAAGCGCTAAGTTCAGAAAAATAACAATATTACGTAAACATAATTGTAAACAGAAAAACAACACTACTACTTTAGTACTTAAGTATGTTGATTATTAAAGAATAGGAAATTTTGCGGATAGATTCAGCAGCAAGATGGACTTCACAATCCTTTGTGCATTCAATCATCAGTTAGTAGCTCATTGACTGTTGCTCCAGTTTAACCCCAGACAAGACAGCACGGGGTTGGTCCTTATTTTCCTTGCAGGTTCGTTATTGGTCGAAAGTCGTCCGGGGGGTGTCTTACACACTGTGGGCCGATGTAACAACAAACACGTATGTACACGTGGTTGAAGCTTAACTTGTCAGCGGGTTTCCTCGGAGACCTCCCGTTTCCCCCGCCATTGCATTCCGGTGCTGCTGCGTACTCACCTCGCTCCACCCTCATCAGCTATCGAGAGCGCGATGTTGACAGCCGTCCAAACATCTCCACTGCATTACAATGTACCAAAGACAATATTGATTTTAATGTACCTAAACAAAAATTTTAATATATTATTAAATTATCATTTTTAGTAGTGTAGTACCTGACTATAGCACAGTGGTAAGGAAACGAGAGTTTATTATAATTAAAATTTCTCTTTTATAGTTTTTTTGTTTTAATTCCGTTATTATTTTGTAACCATAACTGGAAACAGAATTTTCCTTAATTGGATCAGAAACTTTGTCTTTATAATTCCTGTAACTACTTTTTTCTCCCTTTGAACTAGGTGGTACGTTTGCAGACACAACGTAAGTTTAAAATTATAATTAATGCATAGGGCTATAAGAACATTTCTGACTGAACGACGCTGGATTAGACTTTATTTAAAGATAATTTTCTTCGATTAAAAAAAAAGAAAAGAGAAAGGTTTTTTTTTTTTTAGAATTTACAAGTAGATTGATTATGAGGATTCAGGCATAATGTATTTTAAATGGGGCACAAAGGATTCAGGAGTAGGCGCCAGGCTCCGTCCATCATGTTATGACATCACCCAACCGCCATGTTGAATCTGTGTGACCTTGACCCCGTGCCCATGACCTTAAACGACCTTAAACCCAACAAACTAGAAAAACCCAAAAGTTTATTTTAAATGTATTTGAAAAATTTATTAAAATCATCATTAAAAATGTATTTAAAAAACTTACATTTCCTGAGGTGCCTCCACCACTGCCTTAACCAATATTTTTAATTGGTTATTTAATCAGCCAATTACTCACGTCTGTTAATTATTCGGCAGGCCTCCACCTTCTTCCAGCCCCCTTCCGCACAATACAATAGCTACTGTCCATTAATATTTAGTATCGCCCACTAGAGCGCACTGGTAACTCATGCTTCAACCACGAGAGATAATTTAGTCTCGGCAAGAGTGCTATCGACCTGTACCGAATGGTGACGAGGTCATTTAAATTGTAATATTTAATTTATTTATTTATTTTTAAATGTAATTATTTCCATTTAAATATTTTTAAAGTTATACTTCTTTTGGCGCGATAAGGGTAAAAGTTTTGTGTGCAACGGAAGTTGCGCGCGCACAGTGTAACGAAATTCGATGGTGAACGTGGTAGGGGTATGACCCAACGTGCATGCGCGTATCGTCTAGCTATATACAAACACCAGGTACACAACATCGTACGTGGTTATATTTAAAACCGACAGAATATCAGTTCATGTAATAAGCAAATTGAAAAAAAAAAACATTTCATTTATATTAGTGATTCATTGTGTGTGTGTGTGTGTGTATATATATATATATACACACAGAGGATGGACAAAATAATATGAACACCTGACATATACACAATATTTATTAATTAATAAGGTGTTGGGCCACCATTTGCTTTTAGAACACCTGCAATTCTTCGCGGAATAGATTCGTAGAGTGTCTGAATAGTTTCCAACGGAATGTAGTCCCATTCTTGTACCAAAACTTCCGCCAATTGCTTCAATGATGTTGGAGATGGAAATCTGCTCCTCACTCTCTGCTCTAAAACTCCCCATAACTGTTCAATTATGTTGAGGTCTGGCAATTGTGCTCCTCAAACCAAGACTGAACCTTTTTGGCTGTGTGTATGGGCGCATTATCATCTTGGAATATGCCAGTGTTTGACGGCAATATGCTAGTCATAGTAAGAACTTCATCATTGAGGATGTCGAGATATTCATTCGCAGTAATTCGGCTAGTGATGTGAATGAGAGGATAAGCTGAATACCACGATATAGCTGCCCAAATCATAGCGGAACCTCCCTCATGCTTGACTGTAGGAAGCAGGCAGTCCGGATAGTAGGCTTCTTTTGGGGTTCTCCATACGTAAACCCGGCCGTTTGTAGGAAAAACGTAAACGATGATCCATCGGACAATACCAAATTCTTCCAATCATCGAGTGTCCAGGTTTTATGATCGTGGCATCACTTCTTTCGCAGCATAGTGTTGGCTTCCGTTATAAAGGGTTTCGCAATTGCAGCCCTTCCATAAATGTTAGCTTTGTGGAGCTTCCGCCGTACTGTTTTTGTCCTAACAGTATTACTCAAGTGAGTGTTGAGTTCTGCTGTCACTTTGGCGGGGTAGTTTTATGTTGTCTGGCCACAATTCTTTTTAATGTTCGTCGGTCTCTGTCAGTTAACTTTGGGTTTCGCCCATTGTTCCTCTTCGCCGATGATGTTTTACCATGTTTAGTGTATGCTGCCATTACCGTGGATACTGTCGCTCGTGAAACGTTAAACAATTCAGCTGTTTTCATCACAGACGCTCCCACTAACCGAGCACCAACGATTTGCCCTCTTTCGAAGTCTGAGAGATCACACATTTCACCGATCGCTTGTTTCAACCGTCGCAGAACAAAGCGTATAATACACTGAAATATAACCTACAAGACTTGGCACGTAAACTGTGCAATACATACGCGTCGCAATATTTACACGGAAGCAGTGTTCCCAACATGCAACAAAATGTACTATATTGCATGGTGTTCATATTATTTTGTCAAGCCCCTGTATATACATAAAAAAATAAAAAATAAATCAATATATATATATATATATATATAATTAATTAATTTTACTTACATTGTGCCGTGAAAAGTTTGTTAGTGACAAAAATTGTATAATACAATTTTCAAAGTGTTTTCAAGTATTTGAGGTAAATTTTTTGTTAGTATTATTCTCAAACCTTTGTTTATTAAATCAATAAAACTTTGGATATTTCATTAAATCAATAAAACTTTTGATAAACACACTATCATTTTGTTTGGTCAAATCCAATAATATTATACATATCTCTGTATTTTGAATACAATTTCTCTGCAATAAATTGTATGTAGACATTGAATAAACAAATGTTCAAATATTTTTCAATGAAATTTTTAAACTATGTTTTCTAATTTAAGCGTTACTTATGTGTAATTTTATTTCTATTCTAGTTTTTGCGATGACCAAGACTAACGCTGAAATGTGTCGGGCGAATCGAGAGCGGAAAAAATCTGCAAACCCAGCTGAAACTCAACAATAAGGAGTTTCTGTGCCAATTAAAAAAGCGATGACAGGAGCAGAACGCGTTCGACTTTGTAAGCTACGAAAGAAAAAAATTAAAATGATTTTGAATTAAAGTGAATCATCAAATCACGAATCTTCCAGTGTTTTAGCAAATCCAGATATGTATACTGCGACTCCTGAGCCATTACCTCAGTCAGTTACCACCACTACAAGTATAAATTATTCAAAATTACCCATTGTGTCTAACACTATAGTGGATCAGGTTAATGAAAACGTACGCGATTCATCTTTGTCCGCTGTAACACACACGATAATCGTAATTTTATAATTGTGCAAGCTCAGGTACATGGACCAGATTCTTCCCTGTTCTATAATGGCCATACAAAAACGCTTACTGCTCCAATAACAGCAACAATTTCAATGGCAAAATATGTATTCATCGGTTGTACTTCGGCAGAACAAACTACTTTTGTTTGCCAAAAACTGCACAAAATGTCACTAATTGATACTGGAGGAATGCCTTACGAAACTGTTTTTGTGGTGGATGTCTTCTATGTGATAGCAACGAACATAGATGTGTCAGATGGCTCAGCGAATGGTGCTGTTGGGAAATTAGTTCATATTGAATATAATGAAGAAGGGGAAGTGAATGTCGTGTAGCTTGACTCACCAAAGAGTGGCCAAAAAATAAGAAAAAAAGTTGCTGGACATGTAGCTGCTAAACAGATTAGTAAAACAGCTGCACCTATCGGAAGAAGATCTTCGACTATTCCTCTTAACAACAACAAAACTATTAATGTTAAGCGTTCACTTTTACCTTTAGTTTGCGCTTGTGGGATGACTATTCATAAATCTCAAGGGAGCCCGTACCCCGAAATTGTTTATGAATACGATAAAAAACATCCATTATCATTAGTTTATGTCGCTTCGACACGGGTAACAAGTCTTCAAGGTTTGTACATTACCACAAAAGACAATGACAAGACCTTTTATCATGGCCGAAGAGCATCAACTACTGTAGTTAGTCTACAGAACGAATTTCGGAGACTCGAATAATCGTTTAATGACTATTAGTAAAGATGTTATACATTTTGTCAACCAAAGGAAATGATTGACAGCGTATTCATTTATTTATACAAAACTCACAAATTTTAATGTTAAATGAAAATTGGTCACACGATAATGAGTCAATTAGTTTACCAAATTTAAATNACAAAACTCACAAATTTTAATGTTAAATGAAAATTGGTCACACGATAATGAGTCAATTAGTTTACCAAATTTAAATAGTGTAATTCAGTGTAAACGATCAAATGTTCGAGCTGGAGGAGTTGCTATATATAATAGTGTGAACGACACTACAAACATTGTTTCTCCGTGTATCGATATGATTGGGAAACAGTCCGAATTTGCAAGTTCAGCGATGTCATCAGTGGGTGAATTTTGTATAGCAGAATGTTAAATGGAAGATGGTAAAAAAATGGTTTTAATAACAAATTTACATTTCTCCAAATCAAAAAATTAGCGATATTATTCATTTTTTTTAAATGGACACTATTTCCGTATACAACAGTTGGAGGGGCATATATGNTTGTGTAATTCAGTGTAAACGATCAAATGTTCGAGCTGGAGGAGTTGCTATATATAATAGTGTGAACGACACTACAAACATTGTTTCTCCGTGTATCGATATGACTGGGAAACAGTCCGAATTTGCAAGTTCAGCGATGTCATCAGTGGGTGAATTTTGTATAGCAGAATGTTAAATGGAAGATGGTAAAAAAATGGTTTTAATAACAAATTTACATTTCTCCAAATCAAAAAATTAGCGATATTATTCATTTTTTTTAAATGGACACTATTTCCGTATACAACAGTTGGAGGGGCATATATGGGCAGAGGTGAGGATAAGTTACCAATGATTTTAAGTGGAGATTATAACGCCAATTTTAGCTTTGAAAATTCTTGTCCACTATTTGCACGAGGATTTACATCTATCCGTAAATAATGATCCTACAGTTTCTACAACACGACACGGCATCATCATTGATGCTGTATTTACGCGATATTTGCATAACATTTCTAAAAGGCTATTTGTATCATATTTCAGTTATCACAGACCGCCTGCAACTCATGCGCCCATTCAATCACCATCAGAAGAACCAATGGAAATAGATTAATTTAATTTAAATATATTTGACTCAGTTTTATATGGCAATGAACATTTTAACATTTTTTAAACGGTATAAAAATAAATATTATTTTAATTTAATTATGTTCTTTAATCAAACCTTTATTAATTGTATTTAATGTCTTACTTCGGTCATTTTATCGTTTTCCTATTACATAAATTATTTGCGTACGTAATACAATTTTATTTAAGTCACGCCAAAGAAGTATTACTTCTAACGCGCGTACGTAAGTATTTATATAAAGCAGGGTTTTTTTATTAAACAAATAAGACAAAATTTTTTTACGCAAAAGTTGTTTAGTTAAGTACGAGTTGAGTAAACACATGTACAAAGGTATATTAATTGCAATCTTCGGTGTTCACCGCTCGATGTCCGCATCGGCGACCCAGGAATTGTAGTGGGCTGGGAAACCCCACCACTTGACATACGACTGTCCATTACGTCGTTTCAGCATCTTCTCGACCAAATACACATCTGGAAACTTTGTAGGCAGGATCTCCTCCGCGTAGAAACCTCCATGGATTGGAACATTATTCAGATCCTTGAGAAAGTAGGTCCTCGGAGCATAGTTGCGTATAAGTCGCACACGAGAGAGTTCGGGGCTTCCAATTTGCTGAAAACCCTTTCTCGAAGATGCCTTTTTCTTTGGAGATGCGCACCGGGTCTCAAACCTTGGCTTTGGGCTTGCTTGGGCCCCTCCTCTTCGGAATAGCATACACGGCTCGAAGCGTGGATTCGTCCTTGATGTCTTCGGGCTTCATGCTAGTGGTAGAATGAACAGTAGAATTGTACTCGCGTACGAGTTTTGGGAGCATATCCAACAAGTTGTAGTTGCCATTCGCAGCGAAATGCATCCCCATCTTGCCCTTCCGAGTTCTGTTGAACCTCTCGACGATAGAAGTTTTCAGATTGCTGTATGTAAAATAATGATTTATGTTATTTTTATTCACCAGGGCCTTGAACTTTGCATTGTAGAATTCCTTGCCCTGGTCAGTTTGTAGATTAGTCGGGATGCGTCCTTCATGCAGCACATCAGCCATGGCCTCGGTGACATCATGGTCATTCTTCGACTTGACAGGCCTGGCCCAGGCGAATTTGCTATATGCATCGATGACGGTCAACATGTATTTATAGCCCTTGTTGACCCGAGCATACGGAATCATCTCGACGAGGTCGGCTTGAAGTAGGTCGTTCATCCCACATATCATGACCTTGGGGCGACGGCAGTTGCGTCTTGCTGATGTATGCAGTTCATTGCCCTCCTTCAGTTCTTCCATGATTGAAATTATCTCGTTAGAGTGAGAGTAGTTTCCAACCCTTTGCGAAGCGAGCAGTAGTCGTAGTCTATTGACCAGCTCGTTCGGGTCGTCCTAGAATATGTAGCCAGTGTTCTTTTCGTCGTATATCTTTTTCAGACCTTCGCCACTTTTCAGTGCTAGGCCGCTGAAGAGGTCTGCGAGAATGTCGATTTTTTTTCGTGATCTTCCTCCTTATAAACACCTGTCTCAGGATTGTTATCTTGGTAAAGTGCATGCATGAGTTCGAGTAATGTCTTGTATTCCAGCAGGTCGGATTCTGTAAACTCTCTAGGATTCTTGCGAAATAGAAGTTCGTAAAGCCTGATGATACTAAGTAGGTACTACAGGCACATTCAGAGAGGTTTCACTGCAATGACCAACAGGAAATATAAAAATATGCAGCAAAAATTCTGGTCCCTTACGATATCTATACAAAACATGTTACCAGCTAGAACGCACATCACTTTGTTGCTTCTTCTGCACTGAAAGGTGTAGAAAACACTTAGTGTTGTAATTTAGTAATGTGAACTTTTGTATATTTAGGTTGCTGAAGTTTACAACTTTATTTTGTTCCGGTGAAAGGCTTTTGTAACATTTCAGTTTTAAACAGAAGGCCCAATGTTGTGTTCCTTCTTTAATTTTCTTTTCGTCTTCTCACATAAATTATACACATTATTTTTTTATCTTCTCAACAAAATTACAGTAAATACTTTTAACTCATTCTTCTTCATCAGTGTTAATATTTATATTGTTCCATATTATATCATTTTTTGTAATTAATCTCAATTATCCATCTGCCTTTTATGGCGGTAGAATTCTTTCTGTTAGTGAAAAACATTCAACGTAAAACTTTTTCTGTACCTCTTTTGTTAACAGCTCTCTGATTGGCTGTCGGCTGACCATACCACAATCCTCCTCAACTCAGTAATGGTGAAACGAGAGCCAACCAGGATACTTTTCTTTCATTCACATGACTGAAAAATTTCAATACAGACTTCCCTATAAGGCCAAATTAATAATAATAATGATAACATGAAATATTTAATCTCTAAAAACCAATGAAAGATAACCTACACATGATCTCTATGTCAATAAACTAATATGATAATCAAATTTTACCTTGTGCTTCGTTTACATCACATAATACATAATAAAGCTTAATTCTAAATTTATATTAAATTAAACGTAAACATAACCATATGGCTTCGTGCTCAAGGATATCGCAGTGCCCTACGACGATGGCGAAACACGCACATGCTCCTTCCGCCTCCCTTATTCGTGAAAACTGTTGGACGAGAGAGTAAGAAAACAAACGACTGGCTAACCAAGTACTGCCACGGACTGGAGTGGGGTGAAGGCAAGATTCTGAACCATCAGATGGGAAATGTGCTGCTACACTTGGTGATGCAGAACCCGAAGGCTCCGATTTACGTAGCAGGACCTGAGCAGAAAAAATGGCTTAGCGACTTGTGTGAATTTGAAGTGGAAATTATCAATGTGCAGGCCGAGTATGGATGCCCTTCGCTTCGCAAGCTGACGTGGCGATTCGCATCGTCATGTCTGCGAGAGGTCAGATCCTGACTGGGCCTGCGCACTGAAGAACGTGCAGCTGCTGTACAAATGATGTGCCTCGTACTTTGACCAAGAATCAGCTGCCTACGACTAGACACGAAGTCACCCGATCTTCTCGACATGGGAGAGAATTTATTTTTTCTTATGGTGGCATACCTGATCGACATCCATATTATATATAAGTGGGAAAAATCGACGAGCTCGTTTAGTCGGCGCCTAGAGGTCTGATCATCACCATCACTACATTCTGTCCTACGAACATTTATGCAAGCACCAAGCCAGACTATGGTAGCATGGAGTATAGTTTCATGGCAGAAGATGGATATTTGCGCATCTACACCGAGACCTGCGATGGTAGCAGCATGCAGCACTAGCGATTCGCACATTTTTCAATCGTCTACGAACCAAAGCAGTTTCAATTGGACTGTGCGGGAGCATCGGCCTGCATCGTGTTCCACATGACGCCACAGACGCAGTTTCCCTGCACCGCGGACCAAATCATCGCCCCGGCACAGACTTATGCTACCATCCACGCACCAGACTGTGCCGTGGATTCGCTCCATGCGGGGTACGAACCATCGGTCCACTCCCAGTAACCTGGGTCCAAGAAGGATGCCAC
Source organism: Clitarchus hookeri (assembly GCA_002778355.1). Classification (NCBI taxonomy): domain Eukaryota; kingdom Metazoa; phylum Arthropoda; class Insecta; order Phasmatodea; family Phasmatidae; genus Clitarchus; species Clitarchus hookeri. The sequence goes on along the minus strand of NQII01003771.1, from coordinate 63,667 downwards.
CAGACAGACGGCCAGACGCCGCTGAGTGCGTCGCCGTCGACAGGAACTCGTGTCAGTACCCATCACGGTTGATTCTGTCCCAAGTTCCACAGGAGGAACGTGCACCCACTCGTCAAAGAGCAGCAATGTGTACTCCAGAGTCTGCTAATGGTGGTTCTGGTACCGACAGACCTGGTGTCGGTGAGCCAAATGTTGGTACTAGTATCATAGAGCCATCGATAAAAGAGGAGTCAAGTCTAAACTGCAATGATAATGTGATGGATGGTGAATCGGGGACAATTACTGTTGCAGCTTTTTGTGTTGAAGGTCTTCGTAGCGACCCTGTGATTTGTGCAGCCCTTCATAGAGAACTGCTGCTTACCACCATACATGAATTGCTCAGCCTTCTACGAGATACACAAAAATAATAATTGAAGACTTGCCGATTAAAATAATATGTAAATTGGACTCTGTTAGAAGAAGATTAAATAAAAACTATTGCATTTTGGCTGATTATGTATATTTTATTGTGTGTACAATACACTTTGTTTACAAACATGTTGTGTTTTATTTATTTTAGAAAACTCGCTTTATATAAAATATATTTTAAATAAATATAATTACACAAAAAAAAATTACAATTTACATGACCTGATCGCCATTCGGTACAGGTCGATAAGACTATTGCAGATACATAACTATCTTTGGTGGTTGAAACATGAGTTACCAGTGCACTCTAGTAGGCGATATTTAAAATAAATGGACAGCAGATGTTGTATTTTGAGGAAGGGGTCTGGAAGGGGGTTGAGGCCTGCCAACTACTGAACGGACGCGAGTAATTGACTGATTTAATAACCAATTAAAATATCGATGAGGGAAGTAGTGGAGGTATCTCCGAGAATGTAAGTTTTTTTAAATACATTTTTTGAAAATTTGTTATAATTTTTTTAATACATTTAAAATAAATTTTTGAATTTTGAAAATTTTTTTTTTTGGACTTTTCGAATTTTTTGGGTCCAAGGTTATGGGCACGGAGTCAAGGCCAAGGTCAAAGGTCAAGATCACACAGATTCAACATGGCGGTTGAGTGACGTCACAACATGATGGCCGGCGCCTGGCGCCTACTCCTGAATGCTTTGTGCCCCATTTAAAATACGCTACGCCCGAATCCCCATTATCGTTCTACTATGGTAAACCAGAAAAATATCCTAACACAAGTATCGTTTCAGGATATATATACGCATTTGTATTGTACTTTCGTAACAATGCATTGTTGGTTGGCATGGGAGAGACAGCGAAAAATAAAATAATACATTTTCGCAACTGTGAATAACATGGAGTATGCGTGGGCAAACAGTACGAGCATAAATATTCGACTCTCCAAATCTTCCCACTCTTACTATAGGGACAATCATATTTAATTCTGCAAAAAAAGATCACCCGACTCGTTAAAAAAAAATGTTGCATTGAACGCAACATAATACATCACCAAATAATGGAATAAACACGGCCGTTCCAATTGTGTGAACGCAATACCTATTTCTGTACGCCTGCCAGGAAAAAATATCCTATATATTCAAAATGAAATAGAAGCTTTATTCGCGATGGTAAAAATGTGTTTTGTTCTGGTCAACCGTAACTCTATAGCATATGTCAGGTCTAAATACAGGAAACAGCAGTACACACGTTTTGAAGAGAAACTTCTAGTATTTTACTTTATTTGAACTCCTAAAACAACTGACCTTCTAAAATGTTTCTCCAGACAAAGTTTTTGTTAGTAATTACAAAATACTGGAAACCGTCAAGAAATGCCGCTGTAACGTACATAACATACCAACGGACTGACAATATTCGTCTGTGGATCACTGCTTTAAGACTGTTTTTGAAGTTAAACTGCAATGGTGTGGTAGAACTTAATAAAAAATCTGAGTGGACATTCAGTGCCTACAATGACTACGAAAAAGGAACGTGAAAACGAAGAACACAATATATGTATCATAAAATTGTTCATGGTAAACTGAGCACTTTTGAAGGTCCTGCTTATGATCTACGCATATGCACATTAAGTATCCTTCCATAGTGCGTAAAATTAACATGCGTCGGTCAACTAAAATTGCAAAATTATTGGAAAAGTATATACTTCAAATATTTGCTAATTATCGCACTAATGCGCATTGAAAAAAAAAAACAGAAAAAAAAAAATCCGTATTCACAAATGTTTACTTTACTTTTTTAATCCAACATGAACACATTGGACTACTTTTCCTCCGTCGTTACCAACCTTACTGGCCGAACACCAGCCAGTGTGCCTTCTTAAGTATACGCACGTCAGAGCAGTTACGTTTCTGAAAGGTTGATTTAAAAAATGCTCAGTAAACCGCGAACAGACCATGACAAGACGCAAACACACACATATTGAGTAATACGTCAGGACTCTTCGATAACAGCGATCTGCTCCCGTTCTCGAGTGATTACACAATGTGTTCGGAAATAAAATGTGGAGCATGGTCCATTGATGGTTACTTCCAACTTCCGAGTATTAGCATATACCTGAGTTTGTTGTCGTGGTGTAGCGGTCTCCGCTGTTTCCTGAATGTGTTTTGGTGACAACCATTTGTACTGGTGCTGCCGTTGCTCACGATGAAGCAACTTTAATACGACGCATTAGAATATAACCAATTTGTCTTTTAAAAATGGCATTGTCTTATATTTCACTAATTTTGTACCTATCAAACTTGTACAGGAGATTGCACAGAACTTTGCTTGAGAATTACGACCATAATTTTATGCTGAATAAACTTTGCCCGCAGGGATTAAGCTCCCTTTATGTAACTTGGGTTAAAAATTATAACAATATTCTGATATACCTCACGGGCAACGATTTATTCATATTGCCGTACATGTGAAATATTTCACACACGAACGCAATTCTGTACTTTAGCCTCGGAAACTATACGTGTAAAATAGCAAAGTGCCATTGAAAATGTATCGCACGGCGCAAACATTAGTTTGACTAAGAATGCGCAACTAAGTGTGATTAAACTGATAAACATGATCGATTACTATAGGTAGTGTTGTAGGTGGACGTGAATATGGCCACAAGCTCGAACACTGCGAGTCAGTAGCAACCATTCATCGCTACACCTGGAGAGCTCTGTATGAACAGCTGCTATAAATACATTTCTCCCTAACCTAGCCTCATCTAAGTGTTGAGTGTACCTCCGAGGTAGGGATGGGAGCTAAGTGCATCTTAGGGCTGAGCCCCATATGTCTACAAAGGAAGGGAAGTCATGCAAGGCGGCATGCATCGTGTCAGATGGACATTGGGTAGCCATGGCCGCAATTGGGGCCATTACTACCTACCTGAGTGTGCCTTTAGTTAACCTATAACCAAGAAGAGAGAGAGGGTAAAACCGTAATGATCCTCGCCATAGAATATATGTTAACATACCATGCATTAGTAGACATGCTACGGGAAATGAAGGTTGGGAACCATGTTCTTTATTAGTAGGAGGTAGTAGAGAGGGGAGGGACCTTGTTTCTCCCATGTATTGTGTGGCGCTGGTTTAACAACATAGCGGGAANGGGGGGGGGGTACATCACTGTGGTGCGAGGAATGGCGCTATTGGCCCAGTCTCCCTCCCCCTCCACTACAGTGGATCCCTGTTGTAAATACATGGCTGTAGCAAAGTTGAGCAGCCCATGAAATGTTCAACGACTCGCAGGTACACAACAGATGTTTAGCACGTGGACTGGCGGAGACGATGATTTCACCGAGTTGTGAAAGCGGACTTCATTTGCTGCAGACTTTGTCGTGTCGCGGGTTGTTGTTTACAGAGATCTTGTCCAAGATAATGTACCAACCTGACGCAGACAATTAACGATTCTAATGGCCAGTAAAAAAAGCGCTGAGCACTAAAACTTCCTCTAAAAATAAAATAAAAAGAAGAGAATTGCAAACTGTTGCTCACTAAACTTGCTAAATCTCGGTAAACAACCAACAATAACACCGCTATTAAAGTAAGCCAATGTGAGTATAACATTGATGCTCGCATCACGAACAAAACCAGATGCATCCGAGATTTCTGTATATTTAAAAACATAGAATTTTTAAAAAAATTTTATTTATTCACTCCTCAAGATTTTCGGTATCGTAAATATCATTACCTTACCGGCCAAATTTTAGCATATTTTCCGTTATGTTTTCTCTAAGTCGTTTAAAAACTAAATACACTGTAGTAGTGATTTGGAAAAATCTTAACAATATGAATATTTTCAAATTACAGCGCAGAATGATAAACTCTATGCTAAGTTGTAATCAGACAATGTGCGCTCCCCAAAGAACCTTCCTGGCAACCGCTGTACTAACACTTTAATTATTTGAAATCGAACCTGGAATGCAGTATGCTACCCCCCCAACTTTGATCTTAGTATATTTAACTGTAATGCGAGTTTTATAAATCTGCTGTGGCTAATGAAATTCCAAATTTACGTGTGTTTCATTACAGTGAAATACCCTCAACCCTTTCATTCCTACACTAATTTGTTGTACCTGGTGTTGCAAATAAGAATTTTTTTAAGTATGCTATACCTAAGCTGACGAAGCTGAAGGCTTTGTGCTCGGTGAAGAGAGATATGAACCAGTCATAACAGAATCGCAACATGGTTTACAAATAAGTTAGCTACGGGGAAGATCATTGGACAATGAGCCTTGCAGTATAAAATAGCCTTCGTGTGCAACATGTATAATTGTCTGCACTTTGTATGGAAGGGTTAAATACTAACTACCTCTACATATACACGACGCTCAGAAATGTGCTTCTTTCTTGACGAACCGCTGTATCATACTTTGTGTGCGTTAGTTTCGATGTTGCTTGACTACAGATAAATGCTTCCCTTATTTTTCGAAGTTATTCGCCTGATCTTGATGTTGGTTAAACTAATGAGTAATTGCTGGAAATATTGATCGACCCCTAACTTCTCGGTTTCTTTTCCTGGTTTTATCCACGTACATAATTTTACAATAAAAACTATCTCTTTATTGAAATGAGTTCACGGATGCGTTGTCATTCTTACCCTGTCTTCATGATGCCGTGTGTTACTAATTAGTTGTGAGCTTCAGCGCGCGGTAGCTCTGCCCTCAACGCCTGCAGCCACGGGGTTTAGCAGGGGAATCAATGCTCAAGGAAATTCCATATCAATTCCCCAATTTTGAAGATATTCTTTTTTAAACAAAACGCATTGTACGTGACATTTCTTAAGGAATCTTGCCCATTTTTATTTTTAGTAAATATTTTTTTATTTACAACAATAAAAGTTTTACAAAAAAAAAAACAATTACTCGATAAGTTGTTCTGGAATTTTCTTAACGTGCCTAAGTGATCTCAAGTGGAGTACGTTATGTTTGAAACGGTTATTTTTACAGTTGATGCATTGAGAAGGGATTTCTTGAACATTGTTTCCCTATNGAGTACGTTATGTTTGAAACGGTTATTTTTACAGTTGATGCATTGAGAAGGGATTTCTTGAACATTGTTTCCCTATTTAAACCCCGTGGTTGCAGGCTTGCTAGGCAGAGTCCTCAACATGTAGGCCAAATAAATAAAATTAATCTACATAGTTTTTACTATCGTTAATACTTCAACGCTAACCAATATTCCCATTTTGCAGGTGAAAAAGATCTGGAAAAGTATGTTTTAAGGAACTACACTTTGTATTGTTTCAAGGCTGTTTAACAAATTTTTACGGAGATCCTTTAGAGCGGGTTATTTTATAAGTGCGTCATTGTCACTAATAAACTAATCAGGCAGAGAATGAGCTGGATATTAACCATTATAATGAGGTGATCAGAGGAGGAAGGAACTTACAGATCGAAATATGAACAATTTAATCAGTAGAATTTCATTTAAAGATACCTGAACAATTCGCGGATTAATTTCGAGACAAGCTAGCAATCAAAAAAGTAAACTTATGTGTCACTTTTGCAATTGGTCTAGTCATTATGTAACACCTCCTTCAGATATTTGGGCTAATAACAATTTCACAACAAAATTCACGGCCAATCAACGCCATCCACCGTGAGAGTAAGCAACCAAGCTTCAAGCATGTGACTGTGAANCACAACAAAATTCACGGCCAATCAACGCCATCCACCGTGAGAGTAAGCAACCAAGCTTCAAGCATGTGACTGTGAATTTTAACCTGCAAGTAAATTAATTTGTGAAATTTTCATATTTCTATAAATTTTGCATTTTCATTTATTAGCAGCCTAGACTTCACACTACTTTACTTATTCGCACCACAAGTGTTTATACATTAACTTCTGCCATTGTGCGAGGTTTGGTTTTTACTCAGCTTGATTACACGTGTAATGGTCACATTATTCATTCCCATTCGTTATTGGCTGAAGAGTAGTATAGGATGTGTCGAAACAAATGTGGTTCAATAATGAAAGGAACGTCAAGAGAGTTCGCGTTTGAAGTCTAGTCTGCTAGCGAAAGAAATTGCGATATTGACGTGCCTCTATTAACACTTAGAGGTTGGTACAGATTTAATGACAAGACAAGTTATAAGTGAGCACCCTATATTCACGACAGCATGGTCATCAGTTCTGGTGGTCCCTGCATTCCCATTCACAACTGTCCTGCAAGTTCGCACAACATCGGACTCACTTACTACACTGTACAACGTTAAGTACAAGCCGGCTCTCTGACTATATCATGCCGAGTGGAAAGTGTCTCAAAAGAATGTCCTTTACAGCATTGAATAAAATGTACATTCCTTACAGTTCATTTGAGTAATTTACACTTTGAGTGTTTCTGACGTAATGTTACGTTTCAGAGAACCTTACTAAAACTGCTGGCGGAGTGATATTTCTTCGTCCACGTATCTAAAGAATGAGAATCTCGTATATTAGGGTAAACTGTTTAAAATTCAGATAAATTCAGCTGGCGTAATATTACTTCCGAAGCACTCAAGGTGTTGATAAGAAACTGCGTCGACACAGTCCAACCTTGTGTTTGGACGTTGAAGACTGACGCAGACGTCTCCCGTCGACGGACGGCTGGCTCAACTGAGTCTTCAGTGCAGAACGCACGTAGATCTGAGTGTACCAGCGCGCTCTGCAGCATCTCCACAGCACAACCACTAACTCGCCGCTACTACAAGGGAAGAATGCTGATACCTCGGAGTGATAGTCTNGCAGCATCTCCACAGCACAACCACTAACTCGCCGCTACTACAAGGGAAGAATGCTGATACCTCGGAGTGATAGTCTGTCAAGTATCGGTAATCACTGTTTAACGCAAGGATGGTACGCGAACACAATTCAGGCGATACGCGATCTTGTTGAAAATATTTCAGTTTTTTGCAAAAAAAAGTTTAAAATTACTCTTTTTCCCCTTCAAAATACTTAGTTTTTCCTTCAAAAATCCCTGTTTCACCCCCCACAAATTTTTGTCTATCCATCAGAACCCCAGACATTCACTAAAATGTGGAGAAAATAATGCTTACTCACCACACATAATGACCATAAAATTGCGAATTGGTACACTCAGTGACGAAAAGGCGGAGAACCCATGGTTCAACGTGCTGTGAAATTATTTTTCCGGCCTAAACACGGACTTGGTCTTCACGGCGCCTTCAACTGGTCTGCGTTCTGGGCGGCAAGTCGGCCGTGAAAGCCAGGAGTCCATAAGGTCGTGAGCACGAATGAGGCAAGCCAGTGCACTTGCAAAACTCCGCCGATCTTCCCGCTAATAAAATGAAATGGCCACTGTTTTATGTCCCTTCCGTGCAGCGGAGATGCAGCACGCAGTTGAAATAGATAAATACTGCAACTGGAAGTGTCGTATCATTGCTGAATTACAGACTTTTGTTGATTCCGAAAATCGTCATCGTAAATATATCGCATCTCTTATTGGACGCCGGCAGAATGCTTCCGGTGCTACAAAGCTGAATACTTACTTCAGTCACCATTAATGGCGATTCCACGCGTTGTGATGACTGCAGGAACCTTTATGTCTGTGACTCTCTATTCTGGTTAGAAATACGTTGCTTTCGTTTTTGGAAAACGCAACACTTCTATGAACGGCAGTAGTTACTACAAACCCAAAACAAGAAATTACCGATATAACTAATGAGCCTACTTTACTCAACACGTGTGCAATTAATTATTAAATAATTTCATAAAAGCTGAGTTGGTAGAAAGGACTTCACATCTCTTTGAAAGCAATAAATTTAGAAATGAAACTAGAAACTTATTCAACAGTAATGAGACAAATACAAATAAACACATGTCTTACTCAGGAACTGAACCCAGAAAGCCTCGTATTATAAGCTAGCGTGCAATCCGCTGCATTATGGAGGTCGGGTTCGGAGCATCAACTTCGGATTTAATAAGTCTAATGTTTCGAATGATAGGGTTTACTGACCTAAAATATTTGCAGGGCGTTTATTTTGAAAATAAGTGACTGAGCCACATAAAAAATGTAAGTTTACATGACCTACTGTAGCGCTACTTGTGTGAAGAATTTAATGGAAATAGGTTTTTTAGTCCCTGAGATATGACATAAAAACTTTGTTTTCTTATTTGATGCAATCGTAAAAAATTGCCAGAAAAAGAAGCTTTGTATACGATGCTTCTAATGTCTACTGTGTACATAAAAATGTTGGTTGAATTTGGTAAAATTGTTTTATATAGACCAAACTTAACTAAATTATTTATGGAGCCACTATTTTGAACATCGTTGTCTGGCCCATTTAAATCAATAAAGTTTACATGGCCTTCTGTAGCATTTATGGTGTCCGCAATTTGGTACAAATTTATTTAAAATGTTCCAGTGTAACATTTGGTGGGAATAGGTTGATTGGCTCTCGAGACATGGCATAAAACCTCCATAATTGTTATGTGGCGGTCTTTATAAATGGAGGGCAAAAAAGTAATGTCGTAGTAATTTCTATGATTGTATACTGCCAGTATACATAGTAATGTAAAACAAATTACATAGTTTCGTAGATATCACCCACAAAACTAAAAGGATTTCATAGCTGCTATTCTGAATATAAATGTGTCCTACTTTAAAAAATACATTTATTATGGCATACAACAGTACATATTCACCGCATTTTCGAAGAATGGGCTGATGGTAGGGCTATCTTACAAAATGACAGAGAAATGAGGTTCTGCGTGGACAAGTTTGATGGTTGTAATAAGTACTGCCAGCATAAAATGGTAAGTTGGAATTTGTTTCGTTAATAAAATATACAAAGCTAAAATATTTATATAGCCACCATTTTGAAAATAAGTACCTGATCTACATGCGACATACCAGTTTACACCACATGCATCATTACTATTTGTTGGCCAAATTTCGAAGGAATCTGTCAATTGTTTCCCAAGATATGGCAAAAAAACCTTATTTACTCGCATGGCGCTATCTTACAAAATGACAAACAAAAATTGATTTACGTATATGCAGTTGATAGTTATTATATCTACTGCCATCATACAAAGTATAGTTTAAATTGATTACATGGTTTCGAAGATATAGCATTATAAGATAAAAATTGCTACATGGCCGCCATTTTGAAAATAAGTGTCTAATATGTTTAAAACATCACTTAACATAATCTGAATCAGTACTACTTGTTGGCAAAATTAGGTAGGAATCGGTTAATTATTTACTTAGTTATTACATAACTTTATTTATTCGTTCAGTGCTATCATCCAAAATGGCCGGCAAAAGTAGCTAAATTGTTGGTATATATAATTCCCTAATATATACTTCAAGTATACTAAATTTGGTTGGGATTTGTTAAATGGTACGGCAGATATACTAAATAAACTTAAAACATTTGTATGTCCGCCATTTTGAAAATGTATAACTAATCAAGTTCATTCACTTGCGTTTACATGTCCTACCATAGTATTACTTACATGTCAACTTGGGTGAAAATTGGTTGAATAGTTTTCCAAATATATTGTAAAATATTTATTTTTAAATTGGTGCTATTTTCTAAAATGGCAGACCAAAAAATTTTTTATCTCAAAATTTAATGCTTACACGAAGCTCTGCCAACATAGAAAATTTGGTTTAAATAGATTGAGCTGTGACATATCACCCAACATTTTTTAATGGCCGCCATTTTGAAAGTAAGTTTCTGACGTGGTCGAAAACTATAAAAGGTAGGTGTCCTTACTAAGTATTATAAGTGTACCAAGATTGGTGAAATTCGGTTGACGCGTTGAAAAATTGAAAAGGAGGGAAACACACGCTTAGACACACACAGACACATACATACACAAAGTGACACAAATACATACTCAGACACACATACATACACACAGCCACACACATACACACATACACACAGACACACAGAGAGAAAAGTGATCTTATAAGACTTTCTTTCCTTCGGAAAATAGGCTAATAAATGCGGCGAGATAGGACNGAGTACGTTATGTTTGAAACGGTTATTTTTACAGTTGATGCATTGAGAAGGGATTTCTTGAACATTGTTTCCCTATATAAACCCCGTGGTTGCAGGCTTGCTAGGCAGAGTCCTTAACATGTAGGCCAAATAAATGAAATTAATCTACATAGTTTTTACTATCGTTAATACTTCAACGCTAACCAATATTCCCATTTTGCAGATGAAAAATATCTGGAAAAGTATGTTTTAAGGAACTACACTTTGTATTGTTTCAAGGCTGTTTAACAAATTTTTACGGAGATCCTTTAGAGCGGGTTATTTTATAAGTGCGTCATTGTCACTAATAAACTAATCAGGCAGAGAATGAGCTGGATATTAACCATTATAATGAGGTGATCAGAGGAGGAAGGAACTTACAGATCGAAATATGAACAATTTAATCAGTAGAATTTCATTTAAAGATACCTGAAAAATTCGCGGATTAATTTTGAGACAAGCTAGCAATCAAAAAAGTAAACTTATGTGTCACTTTTGCAATTGGTCTAGTCATTATTTAACACCTCCTTCAGATATTTGGGCTAATAACAATTTCACAACAAAATTCACGGCCAATCAACGCCATCCACCGTGAGAGTAAGCAACCAAGCTTCAAGCATGTGACTGTGAATTTTAACCTGCAAGTAAATTAATTTGTGAAATTTTCATATTTCTATAAATTTTGCATTTTCATTTATTAGCAGCCTAGACTTCACACTACTTTACTTATTCGCACCACAAGTGTTTATACATTAACTTCTGCCATTGTGCGAGGTTTGGTTTTTACTCAGCTTGATTACACGTGTAATGGTCACATTATTCATTCCCATTCGTTATTGGCTGAAGAGTAGTATAGGATGTGTCGAAACAAATGTGGTTCAATAATGAAAGGAACGTCAAGAGAGTTCGCGTTTGAAGTCTAGTCTGCTAGCGAAAGAAATTGCGATATTGACGTGCCTCTATTAACACTTAGAGGTTGGTACAGATTTAATGACAAGACAAGTTATAAGTGAGCACCCTATATTCACGACAGCATGGTCATCAGTTCTGGTGGTCCCTGCATTCCCATTCACAACTGTCCTGCAAGTTCGCACAACATCGGACTCACTTACTACACTGTACAACGTTAAGTACAAGCCGGCTCTCTGACTATATCATGCCGAGTGGAAAGTGTCTCAAAAGAATGTCCTTTACAGCATTGAATAAAATGTNGATTTAATGACAAGACAAGTTATAAGTGAGCACCCTATATTCACGACAGCATGGTCATCAGTTCTGGTGGTCCCTGATTCCCATTCACAACTGTCCTGCAAGTTCGCACAACATCGGACTCACTTACTACACTGTACAACGTTCAGTACTGGCCGGCTCTCTGACTATATCATGCCGAGTGGAAAGTGTCTCAAAAGAATGTCCTTTACAGCATTGAATAAAATGTACATTCCTTACAGTTCATTTGAGTAATTTACACTTTGAGTGTTTCTGACGTAATGTTACGTTTCAGAGAACCTTACTAAAACTGCTGGCGGAGTGATATTTCTTCGTCCACGTATCTAAAGAATGAGAATCTCGTATATCAGGGTAAACTGTTTAAAATTCAGATAAATTCAGCTGGCGTAATATTACTTCATAAGCACTCAAGGTGTTGATAAGAAACTGCGTCGACACAGTCCAACCTTGTGTTTGGACGTTGAAGACTGACGCAGACGTCTCCCGTCGACGGACGGCTGGCTCAACTGAGTCTTCAGTGCAGAACGCACGTAGATCTGAGTGTACCAGCGCGCTCTGCAGCATCTCCACAGCACAACCACTAACTCGCCGCTACTACAAGGGAAGAATGCTGATACCTCGGAGTGATAGTCTATCAAGTATCGGTAATCACTGTTTAACGCAAGGATGGTACGCGAACACAATTCAGGCAATACGCGATCTTGTTGAAAATATTTCAGTTTTTTGCAAAAAAAAGTTTAAAATTACTCTATTTCCCCTTCAAAATACTTAGTTTTTCCTTCAAAAATCCCTGTTTCACCTCCACAAATTTTTGTCTATCCATCAGAACCCCAGACATTCACTAAAATGTGGAGAAAATAATGCTTACTCACCACACATAATGACCATAAAATTGCGAATTGGTACACTCAGTGACGAAAAGGCGGAGAACCCATGGTTCAACGTGCTGTGGAAATATTTTGCCGGCCTAAACACGGACTTGGTCTTCACGGCGCCTTCAACTGGTCTGCGTTCTGGGCGGCAAGTCGGCCGTGAAAGCCAGGAGTCCATAAGGTCGTGAGCACGAATGAGGCAAGCCAGTGCACTTGCAAAACTCCGCCGATCTTCCCGCTAATAAAATGAAATGGCCACTGTTTTATGTCCCTTCCGTGCAGCGGCGATGCAGCACGCAGTTGAAATAGATAAATACTGCAACTGGAAGTGTCGTATCATTGCTGAATTACAGACTTTTGTTGATTCCGAAAATCGTCATCGTAAATATATCGCATCTCTTATTGGACGCCGGCAGAATGCTTCCGGTGCTACAAAGCTGAATACTTACTTCAGTCACCATTAATGGCGATTCCACGCGTTGTGATGACTGCAGGAACCTTTATGTCTGTGACTCTCTATTCTGGTTAGAAATACGTTGCTTTCGTTTTTGGAAAACGCAACACCTCTATGAACGGAAGTAGCTACTACAAACCCAAAACAAGAAATTACCGATATAACTAATGAGCCTACTATCCTCAACACGTGTGCAATTAATTATTAAATAATTTCATAAAAGCTGAGTTGGTAGAAAGGACTTCACATCTCTTTGAAAGCAATAAATTTAGAAATTAAACTAGAAACTTATTCAACAGTAATGAGAAAAATACAAATAAACACATGTCTTACCCAGGAACTGAACCCAGAAAGCCTCGTACTATAAGCTAACGTGCAATCCGCTGCATTATGGAGGTCGGGTTCGGAGCATCAACTTCGGATTTAATAAGTCTAATGTTTCGAATGATAGGGTTTACTGACCTAAAATATTTGCAGGGCGTTTATTTTGAAAATAAGTGACTGAGCCACATAAAAAATGTAAGTTTACATGACCTACTGTAGCGCTACTTGTGTGAAGAATTTAATGGAAATAGGTTTTTTAGTCCCTGAGATATGACATTAAAACTTTGTTTTCTTATTTGATGCAATCGTAAAAAAATGCCAGAAAAAGAAGCTTTGTATACGATGTTTCTAATGTCTACTGTGTACATAAAAATGTTGGTTGAATTTGGTAAAATTGTTTTATATAGACCAAACTTAACTAAATTATTTATGGAGCCACTATTTTGAACATCGTTGTCTGGCCCATTTAAATCAATAAAGTTTACATGGCCTTCTGTAGCATTTATGGTGTCCGCAAATTGGTACAAATTTATTTAAAATGTTCCAGTGTAACATTTGGTGGGAATAGGTTGATTGGCTCTCGAGACATGGCATAAAACCTCCATAATTGTTATGTGGCGGTCTTTATAAATGGAGGGCAAAAAAGTAATGTCGTAGTAATTTCTATGATTGTATACTGCCAGTATACATAGTAATGTAAAACAAATTACATAGTTTCGTAGATATCACCCACAAAACTAAAAGGATTTCATAGCTGCTATTCTGAATATAAATGTGTCCTACTTTAAAAAATACATTTATTATGGCATACAACAGTACATATTCGCCGCATTTTGGAAGAATGGGCTGATTGTTTTCCTATATACTAGATAAAAATCATTATTTTTATTGGTAGGGCTATCTTACAAAATGGCAGAGAAATGAGGTTCTGTGTGGACAAATTTGATGGTTGTAATAAGTACTGCCAGCATAAAATGTTAAGTTGGAATTTGTTTCGTTAGTAAAATATACAAAGCTAAAATATTTAGATAGCCACCATTTTGAAAGTAAGTACCTGATCTACATGCAACATACCAGTTTACACCACATGCAGCATTACTATTTGTTGGCCAAATTTGGAAGGAATCTGTCAATTGTTTCCCAAGATATGGCAAAAAAACCTTATTTACTCGCATGGTGCTATCTTACAAAATGGCAAACAAAAAATGATTTACGTATATGCAGTTGATAGTTATTATATCTACTGCCATAATACAAAGTATAGTTGAAACTGATTACATGGTTTCGACGATATAGCATTAGGCATATAAGATAAAAATTGCTATATGGCCACCATTTTGAAAATAAGTGTCTAATATGTTTAAAACATCACTTAACATAATCTGAATCAGTACTACTTGTTGGCCAAATTTGGTAGGAATCGGTTAATTATTTACTTAGTTATTACATAACTTTATTTATTCGTATAGTGCTATCATCCAAAATGGCCGGCAAAAGTAGCTAAATTGATGGTATATATGATTCCCGTAATATATACTTCAAGTATACTAAATTTGGTTGGGATTTGTTTAATGGTACGGCAGATATACTTAATAAACTTAAAACATTTGTATGTCCGCCATTTAGAAAATGTATAACTAATCAAGTTCATTCACTTACGTTTACATGTCCTACCATAGTATTACTTACATGTCAACTTGGGTGAGAATTGGTTGAATAGTTTTCCAAACATATTGTAAAATATTTATTTTTAAATTGGAGCTATTTTATAAAATGGCAGACCAAAAAAATTTTTATCTCAAAATTTAATGCTTACACGAAGCTCTGCCAGCATAGAAAATTTGGTTTAAATAGATTGAGCTGTGACATATCACCCAAAATTTTAAAATGGCCGCCATTTTGAAAGTAAGTTTTTGACGTGGTCGAAAACTATAAAAGGTAGGTGTCCTTACTAAGTATTATAAGTGTACCAAGATTGGTGAAATTCGGTTGACGTGTTGAAAAATTGAAAAGGAGGGAAACACACGCTTAGACACACACAGAGACATACATACACAAAGTGACACAAATTCATACTCAGACACACATACATACACACAGCCACACACATACACACAGAAACACAGAGAGAAAAGTGATCTTATAAGACTTTCTTTCCTTCGGAAAATAGGCTAATAAATGCGGCGAGATAGGACGCCGGAGTTGATGATGTTTTATACAAAATACGCTGTCAATAATTGATAGGGCCTACTTCAATATGTTCGTTATAAAATCTAAGAATAAATATTAAATGCAGGTGAATATTTTTCGAAAGATTTCCTGCGTTTCAACAGCAAAAATGTCTGGCAAAAACTTATTTTGTAAAAGAACAAGAAAATGTTTTACTGCGTGTAAGAGCGTGCGCTCCATCGCTTCTGAAGACGGATGTGTCCTCCTCTAATTTGGATTTATTTGCATCTCTCTGAAATAAATTTTTTAGGTCCATTATTTAAACACTAGGACCCTTATTTATCAGATCAAATCTTTANTTGCATCTCTCTGAAATAAATTTTTTAGGTCCATTATTTAAACACTAGGACCCTTATTTATCAGATCAAATCTTTATAGTTATATTGGAATATCCCGTTTGAATGCTATAGTTACCACCTCTTAACCTGAAATAGAAAGTCACGTAATACTTNCAGTTATATTGGAATATCCCGTTTGAATGCTATAGTTACCACCTCTTAACCTAAAATAGAAAGTCACGTAATACTTGTGATATTGTTACTTGGCACAAGAACACGCGGAGAAAAGACAATCAATAAAGTAATTCACGGAATTTTATTAAGCAGTGCTTTATGCAGAAGAGTATAATTTATTTTTTAGCACTGAATGGCAACGAATAGTTGCGAAGGAATACGTCTTCGACCTAGACAGTATGGATCTGTACACCTCGACTTTTGTGTCGACTGCTCCGTACACGCAGTCCAAGAACTCAGTAAGACATGTACTGTGCACAGCAAGGTCGAGTGCTGTTAGCAGTCTTGCCAAACTGTGCGGAATTCCACAAAATGGTGGAATTTCTGTGGAAGGAATGACTGTGGTTTTGTGTGCAATTTTAACCTCAAACTGAAATGTTACAAAAAGCTAACTGTCTCGCAAAATGTACTCAATATACATTTTTATATGAATTGAGTTGGTCAGTATTTCTATCTTTGCATCTCCCGGTCATTTTATTTGAGAAAGAAGTCGTTAATAAATTGTACAATGTTGGCAACAAGCTCGAACTAAACTACGTTCTTAAATGGACAACATGAAATTCTCAGAAAATTGGCGTTGACTGAAAGAAAATTATGTAAGTATCTTTAGTAAAAGTTTTGTAATATAAAATTGTGCATGATAATGTGCAACGTTGCATACTAGAGTTGTGTGCAATTGTGTGTAACACTTGTGGCATCTGTGGATTTCGGGGTGGTTGATATGGCAACACTGGTTTGTGTCTTCCCTATAGGTCACCTTGTTACTGCTGTGCTGTATGAATAATTTATATCACCATCAACAAACATCAACTCCGCAGCTGAGTGGTTCTCACAAAGGAACAAGTTTTTCGTCAGCTCAAGTATAGCTATATTAGAAGTATTAGCAGTAACTGGAAATTAAATCTGTGCGAGCATTCAAGTTCTGATATTTTATTCTTTCATTTTGACGAACTTTCGCNAGCAGTAACTGGAAATTAAATCTGTGCGAGCATTCAAGTTCTGATATTTTATTCTTTCATTTTGACGAACTTTCGCGTGTTTAAAGCATATCAACAATTATCCAATTAAAATAATAACCAGCGGAACGATAACTCGCATCATATTTTTCCTCTAATTATCATACAATTTTATATTTAAGTATTACGTCAAATATATTTCTTAAAGTTAACGGAACACAAATGTTATACTGAGTTTAAATGTTTATCGGAAACATAGGATGGCCACAAAGCAATTGCCTTGTTGAAGTGCGACCGGGCTCAACTACGAGAGCTTACCATCTGGCGAGTTTAGCTTTGGAACCACATTATGCGGTACTAACAAGCGTGATTTTAACATTCCAGTAACATTAAGATCATTTTGAGTCGTAGCCAAATATTTTACTTTGGCACAATCAAAATTTTTTTTGACACAGTAAACCAAATTAAAATGTTCATAGCTCGTTGATTTTAGTTTTGGGAANTGGCACAATCAAAATTTTTTTTGACACAGTAAACCAAATTAAAATGTTCATAGCTCGTTGATTTTAGTTTTGGGAATTAATTTTTACTCCTTTTCAGTATTACTTTACCAGTATTTATCATCTTACCACCAAAATATAAAATATCATATGCGTAAAGAAAATAATTACGGACAGTTGGACAGCAGCGAGGCAGCTGCCTTCTTAGGGCGCCGAACTATGAGTAGAGTTTCAATAATGGTTCCGTTTTCGAAGCTGCTCAATACGTCTAAGCGTATTTTCGGGTGTCATGTGCATTTTTGAAACTGTATAATAAAAGCTCAACAAAATTTCGTACTAACGGTATTCATTTGAAGCATCAATTATGCGTACAGAAATTCCGTTTTGCAGCCATTTTGTAAAATAGCGCCAGGTTAGAAAATTGAACATTTTGATATATTTCCGGAACCATTCAACTAATTTCCGCTAAATTTCCCACACCAGTAGTGCTACAGAAGATCGTGCAAACTTATATGAACAAGGCTGGGTCAGAAACTGATTTCCAACATGGCGGCCATATAAATAATTACAAAAGTTTGTCATATCTGTTACACAAATTAACTTTGTGTGCTAACTGTATCTATTCGAAGCGTCGTATACAGAACCTCATTTTTAGCCAAATTTGTACGACAGCACCAAAAAAGAAAATAGTTTTTATGTCATATCTCGGGACACAACTAATCGATTTTCAGCAAATTCTTTACACATATAGCCCTACGGTATTCCGTGTAAACTTGCGTCTTTTAAGTAGCTTAGACATTTATTTTCAATAAGACAATTTCATAAACATTTCTCGGCTCTCCAGACCTCGATGCTGAGAGCCACCCAAATATCTAGTGAGTGAGTGAGTGAGTGATATAAGTATTTCAGGTTAGTAAACCCTACCATTCAAAACATTAGACTTATTACATCTGGAGTTGATACTCGGAATTATACTTCCGTAATACAGCTGATTGCAAGCAATCTTATAGTACGATGTTTTCTGGGTTTGAGTCCCGGGTGAGGCACGTGTGTGTGTNAATACAGCTGATTGCAAGCAATCTTATAGTACGATGTTTTCTGGGTTTGAGTCCCGGGTGAGGCACGTGTGTGTGTATTTGTAATTGTCTTACTACTTTTGCAAATGTTTCTGGTTCTATTTCTAATGATACTGTTGTCAACGGGACGTCAAGGCCTACCTACCATCTAAGCTTTTAAGAACTTCATTATAGTCCATTCACGGTTACTTCCAACTTTTCTGAAGCCCTCTGCTAAAGTTCTACTTCCAGGATATTCCTCCGCCTCATGCAAAACGAAGCTTAACCGAGTCTAGAAAATTACACCATAGGGACATCTCACCGCATTCGTGCGCACTAAATGTAATAATATTTCGCATGGGGAACTATTTCTTACGAGGCATTGTCAGCACACCTATTTTAACACTATTCTATTCAAATTAATTGTAAATAAAATATTATAATTTATATATAAAATATAAGTAAAAGTTGAACTTAACAAAACATAAGGTACTTTTTGTGTTAACACGCGTATAACACGCATGTGATACACAGCAAAGTGAGGAAACAACCAAATCACTTGATGTGATTTCTCAAATGTTTCATTCAAAAAGTGCGAAGAAACCGCGAATAAACTATGAAAATTTTGCATCAACGTAGAAGAAAGTACATAAGCTATATCAGTAACTTCTTATTTATGGTGTGCCTGTCGGTATATTGGAGGGACCGAGCTTCCTCTTGACTATCATAGCATTTAGGGGAGGGGGGAGGGGGCAAAACACTTGTTCTCCTTAAGTCTGTGNAATACAGCTGATTGCAAGCAATCTTATAGTACGATGTTTTCTGGGTTTGAGTCCCGGGTGAGGCACGTGTGTGTGTGTATTTGTAATTGTCTTACTATTTTTGCAAATGTTTCTGGTTCTATCTCTAATGATACTGTTGTCAACGGGACGTCAAGGCCTACCTACCATCTAAGCTTTTAAGAACTTCATTATAGTCCATTCACGGTTACTTCCAACTTTTCTGAAGCCCTCTGCTAAAGTTCTACTTCCAGGATATTCCTCCGCCTCATGTNTCTGCTAAAGTTCTACTTCCAGGATATTCCTCCGCCTCATGTAAAACGAAGCTTAACCGAGTCTAGAAAATTACACCATAGGGACATCTCACCGCATTCGTGCGCACTAAATGTAATAATATTTCGCATGGGGAACTATTTCTTACGAGGCATTGTCAGCACACCTATTTTAACACTATTCTATTCAAATTAATTGTAAATAAAATATTATAATTTATATATAAAATATAAGTGAAAGTTGAACTTAACAAAACATAAGGTACTTTTTGTGTTAACACGCGTATAACACGCTTGTGATACACAGCATAGTGAGGAACCAACCACACACGTCATACTTGATGTGATTTCTCAAATGTTTCATTCAAAAAGTGCGAAGAAACCGCGAATAAACTATGAAAATTTTGCATCAATGTAGAGGAAAGTACATAAGCTATATCAGTAACTTCTTATTTATGATGTGCCTGTCGGTATATTGGAGGGACCGAGCTTCCTCTTGACTAGGGGGGAGGGGGCAAAACACTTGTTCTCCTTAGAGTCGGTGCCTATGCTATTTAAGGCTCCCGCCTACCTAGCGCTTTTTTCCGAGTTTGGGGCTGATAAGTGCGGGAGCAATAAGAGCGACACTGCCACGCGCATCAAGTGCGCCATCGCCGCTAAGCGCAAGGCTCTGAACTGGCGTGCAGTGCTCTCATCGCACTGCGTTTACTTATGGGACTTACAGCGGTGACCCTCTTTATTTTATTGGTGGAAAGTCTGTAGGAAGCATCGATATATGGCACTTGAGTAATCTTGTATGTATCTAATGCTTATATTTTGAGACACAGCACTTTGAAAATGCCGTTTTTAGGCATTTTGGAGTGCTCTAAAATGGGGTTTCTAATGAGCGCGACGACTTGAAAGTACTCAACAGCCCTCGTTTGATGTGTGTGTACTTCTCGTAGATCAGCGCATTGGACGCACGTTTAATAGTTTCGTGGGAAAACGAGTATTTCAAACTGAATGCAGCGCAGTTCACGCACCGCCTTAAGGCTGTTCAAGTCCCTAACATTTTTATCTGCTTTTTAA
Organism: Clitarchus hookeri; assembly: GCA_002778355.1. NCBI lineage: Eukaryota > Metazoa > Arthropoda > Insecta > Phasmatodea > Phasmatidae > Clitarchus > Clitarchus hookeri. Next base: position 42,967 of record NQII01003771.1, on the reverse strand, counting down.
GATATTTTGCGGTTTTGCGATACAATATCAATAACTATGTCATAAAAATTCCAAATCAGTTTAAAAATAACCCGCGTACGTTTTTGGTAGGATTATCAGCATTTTAACCTTTGAATTTATGCCAAACAAAATAAAAAAAGTTATACAAACATAATGTTTAATTTCAGCTGAAATGATTCTTGTGTTAAGATTTTAGGAATGCCTGCGATAAGGGTNGCGCATTGGACGCACGTTTAATAGTTTCGTGGGAAAACGAGTATTTCAAACTGAATGCAGCGCAGTTCACGCACCGGGTAGGCGGGAGTCTTAAGGCTGTTCAAGTCCCTAACATTTTTATCTGCTCTTTAAGATATTTTGCGGTTTTGCGATACAATATCAATAACTATGTCATAAAAATTCCAAATCAGTTTGAAAATAACCCGCGTACGTTTTTGGTAGCATTATCAGCATTTTAACCTTTGAATTTGTGCCAAACAAAATAAAAAAATTTATACAAACATAATGTTTAATTTCAGCTGAAATGATTCTTGTGTTAAGATTTTAGGAATGCCTGCGATAAGGGTTNTTATACAAACATAATGTTTAATTTCAGCTGAAATGATTCTTGTGTTAAGATTTTAGGAATGCCTGCGATAAGGGTTTAACTTATAGCTACTTTGGATTTCAATTTTAATGTAAAACTTTAAATAAAATTATGGCCGAACCACTGGAAGAAATTCCATGAAATTTCATCACGTGATTCTAATGGCATTAACAATTAATTTGAACTGTAGCCGTACATGATAATTACGTAACATTCAAAAATTTGTAATTAATTTTTGTAAATTAATTTTCCAGGGTTGTTGATACTTTTATCAATGTACCGCTTTGATGTTATAAAATATAATGGTAAAATATTCTAAATGTATTGAACACCATTTTTGGCACTTGAACACCCTTAAATGTGAATCTGCCGTTAGCGTTATCTGTCGGACTCTGTTGAGTGCGGCGTGGTAGGGCGTACAACCAGCACCCAAGGCGGTTGGGTGTGGTGGAAGGAGGGGGCAGGTAACGGGGTGTTTGTGCGAGCTGGTTGGAGGCGGCAAGAGGAATCGTTTCCAATCTGCGGCGCCCATTCACAGCTAGCAATTGCTGGCTGGCGCTAGCTGCCTGGAGGGATTAGCGGCGAGGCGAGCCTGTGTGCCCCGGGGGAGTGCGGTGTTGTGGTGCGGCCACAGAGCCCAGGCCTCGCCTTTCGCCTGGCAAGCCACGCCGACTAAACAACGTCGCCTCCTCGAGAGGAAGAGACACTGCGCTGTGTTTCTTGTGCGTTCAAGTGCCAACAAAAAATATATACTTTCTATATTTGATGGGTGTTTTATAGTTCTGCGCTATTACATCAATCATCTCGTGAATTATAAAAAAAAAAAAAAAAACGCGTAAAAATTAATTTACAAAATGAATTAACGGAAGTTATGGGAATTTATAATTTATATATTTTGCAATACAAATTTAAAAATTTTGCATAGTTAACCTGTTTCGTCGAAGATCAAATTAATTGCTGATATAATCAGAATAAGATAAAAAATTGTCGTGGAAATTCGGCAAGTCGTTTGACCGTAATTTTATTTTTGGTGTTACCATTAAATTTGCATTCAAATTAGCCAGAAATTTAACCCTAATTAAAGGCGAACAAAATGCTCGACATTCGAGAAAAGAGTCCAAGAAACACTTCATCTAAAATCAAACATTGTTCTCGTATAACTCTTTGAAATTTGTTTGGTACAAAACTTAACGTTAAAATGCTTTTAATTACTTTTAAAAAAGTAACGAAAAGTTATTTTTTCAACTGATAAAGTATTTTTATCACATTGTTATCGATGTTGTATCCCAAAACCGTGAAATATATTAAAAACACAGAAAAGATATCTAGGCACTTGAATAGCCTTAAGGGGGATCAGCCCTGCCATCTTGGATTTTTCGAATTTTCGCAAAAACCTGAATTATAAATTTTTTATTGAATTTTACTGAATGACACGACCCAAGACAATGCTTTGTACATTTTCTGAAGTTGACATTTCTTGACTACAATGCCTAGTTTATGTGCTGTAGTCGCCCTCACGTAAAAATAACATACTTCTTCCCAGCTGTTAATAGCAAAACATTGTTAAAGTAATGAAAATGTAACAACTTGAGAGGGCTTCAAAAAGTATTATTTATGTTGCGTCGGGCGAAAAATTTCGCTTAGTCAACTTAACTATAAGTTATGGCAAAAATGGATGAATTAAATTTGACGGGAACTGATCTCCCTTAACCATTATCACTAAGCATGCGCCTTCCCACCTAGCATTACACAACACTCTGTTATGATTTTATATATTTTGATTAGGGATTATTTAATGTTCTGCTGTTGTAGATGATAACTAAACTGATATTATTTATGAAAACTGAACAGGGATTTAATAGAATATTTTAAGTTATAGGGACCACGGGGGTATAGGGGTTAGATTACTCACCTCCCGCCTAGGCGAACCAGGTTCGATTCCCGGCGGGGTCACTCCCGGGTTTTCGCGTGTGGGAATCTTGCCGGATGATGCCTCTGGTCGGCGGATTTTCTAGGGGATCTCCCGTTTCCCCCGCCCTTGCATTCCGGCGCTGCTCCAAACTCACCTCGTTTTACCCTCATCGGCTCTCAAGACATCGATGTTAAGAGCCTCCCAAATCTCTCCACTGCACTCCAATCCACTCCATTCTACTCTAAGTTACACTAAATATAATTTATTGGCGAGGGAAGTCCTATTAGTCCTTTGGTCAATTAGTATCTGGTATCTATCGTTGCAGCAGGCTGACTATTATGAAGGTAATACCCAAGCGGCGCCAAGCTGCATCTTGAAGGTTGTTCTCGGTGTGGGTCCACAGGCAGACTCCGTACAAAGTGTTGCCAAGTGTTATATAGTTCCTTGGTGGTGTCATTGTAACTTACTGTGCCACCGGTAGGGGGAGATATACTGGCGCTTCGCTGGTTTATTTTACGAAAAATAATGTTTTGGATTATGCGCCTGGTCTGGTTCCCGAAACATCGCTGCAGTTCGCTTGGTTTGTCCGCGTTCAGTTGAGAGATTTGGGCGGCTCTTAACGACGAGGTCTTGAGAGCCGATGAGGGTGATGCGATGTGGGTATGGAGCAGCGCCGGAATGCAAGGGCGGGGAAACGGGAGATCCCCTAGAAAACCCGCCTACCAGCGGCATCGTCCGGCACGATTCCCACTTGCGAAAATCCGGCGGTGTCCCGGCCGGGGATTGGACCCGGCTCTCTTTGGTGAGAGTCGAGTAGTCTAACCACTACACCACCGTTGCCCCCGGTTCGTCTACGTTTACTTAATCATTAACACCATTAATTTCGTGTACGTAAGAGACGTGCACATAGAAGATTTACGAAAATGTGTGGTTTATAGTGAATGTAATATTCTTGAGTTAAATCAATCACTCGCGACTAAAAATTATCTTGATTTTTGTGACATAGAGATTTGTTAGCAAAACAAATCTTGCGTTTTATTGTATTTTCATCCTTTTTTCTGTCAGTACTTACTGCGCAAGATTTGTCAATAGTATAGAACAAAATATGATAATAAGATACAAAATTAAAATGCAAATAATCATCACATGCAATTTATACATATATATTATTATGAGTACGGGACAGTAGTAAAAACGTAAGTTTTCTTTTAAATATAATGCATTGTATTAAATGCAATAAATGACTTGTTATTCTTCTTTTCTTCTTTAATTATATTGGTTGAAGGCCTTATATACTCGATACGAAATAAAATATCGTAATATCCTGCAAGTCCACACGTCGAGGATGCTGCTTCACGACTTATACGGAATGACCATGTACCATTCCGTCAAAATACCTTCCTTCATTCTGAAACGTGCATGTTCATTACGTACACGTTTTTCAACGTAAACTGACATTAAAGTCCACATGCTACGGCTTATGTTTCCTTGGAAGATTCTGTGCAAGTTTCCGTGTCCACTTGTATGGATGGTTGTATGGAAGGTTGGGCCAACTGCTGGCCGTTTTTATGGACGTTTACGATGTTCATAGTATGCAATTTTCGATGGCAGGTTTCCTGCAAGGTTGATGTTTTAGACAATCGGAGAGAGGGCGGTGGAGTGCGGTATTTAGAGTATGAACTTGTATATTGGTAATACACTTACATTGCTAACATTTCCTCTGTTTCATTTAAACGGCGCATTAATATGGTGGTCAGGCCCATGGCAGAGTCACTTCTACATATGGCGGAATTATACTAAATGAGTTGTTAAAGTATATCCTAAGCAGAGTTTCGAAATTGCTCAATTAACAGTGAACAACCAATTACAACAATTTTTTACACGATTTTTTATTATTAGTAGCCATAACATTTAAAATACTTGATACTTAAACATACGAGAGTGAAAAACTCTTTAAACCCACTTAGCCATTAGGCCTTCCGGGTCTCCTTGTTTGCTACTATCATATCCTTGTCTTAATGTTCTTGTAATATAGTTGTTTATTATCTTTTTATTGTGTTAATATATTTCTCACTGCCAAGGCAACGCTTTAAACTTTGTCAAGATTCCATATTTGAGTTTTAAATTGATTTTGAACCATTATATGGTTTAATTGAAGTTAGTTAAATTAATTCTTACTTTAAAATTGTTAAAATTGTTTAAAATGCTTGGGAATCTCCAGCAGGAGGAGCGGTGACCATCAGCCTGACATATGTCAGTTACCGCGGGGAGCCACGGGGAGGCTGTCACCCAGACCCTTGCTCCTCCTGCGATCATATTGCCTTGTTATACTTCTCTTTTTAAAAACACAGTATATTTAAAATAAAAACTTATTAAAACTATATCTTTAAAAACGTTTTATTCGCCGTTACACTTTTACTTTCTTATAATTCTATAGTTTAATAAAATTACATGACACATTATTAATGATAAATAACATATAATTGTAAATATAGCTATGTTACAAATAGCCTTAGAACCCTTAATACTTTATTATAAAACCATATTCATGTTAAAAAATAAAACTTNTCTTCTTTGTAGATCTCCTTAGCTCCACATGGACAGCATCTTCGAAATTGTCTATTCTTCTTCCTTACGATCTCTTTCATTGTCTTTAATTCTTTGTTCCACCACCATACATTGGTTCCTTTTATTTTGTTTGTTTTAGGTCTAACTTTCTGCCTACATGCATCGTTAATTACTTTTCTTAACCGGTCTATCTTCTCATCTACGCTGTCATTTACTTGATACTTAAACAGAGGTATACTTGTGCATAAGTTACTTATTTCAGTGTTTTTTTTTACTTTCACAGCTGCATTTGTTTAACGTGTAAATACCAATGGCCAGGCCCACGCAGTGCAATGAAATGTTTACATGTGATAGTGGAAGGGATACATTGTTGGCAGTTAAGGAAATGAGCCACGCCTTAAAATGTGCCGAGGAAACAGTATTTATTACGTATCCTTCACTGTTACTTAAGTAAGTAATCAACAAGCATATCAGTTTTCTGTCAGTTATTTAATAAAAATGTTACATAAATTTTATATACAACATATACACGCACTCTTAGATCTAATCCTGAAAACATAAAGTCTGGGGTGGTCATACGGACCTGCCAACTTCGCTGGAATTAAAATAAAAAGTACACGCATTTTTAATGCAACACTTTAGATTCAGAAAGTCCTTCTAAACACAGGGTTACGATGAAAATTAAGCAACGGTGCCAAGTAAACAAACCTTACTGTGGGCGGGAATGAAGTTACAGATATTCACTGAGCGGCAACGAAGTTAAGACAACTCAGTTAACAGAATTTTCGAACAATAAGAACTCGTGACACGTGTTACGTATAGTCAACTTGGACTGTGATTTACTAACAAGCTGAATTGTCATCAATTATATCACACTCATTTTTTAAGAGTATCATAAATGTTAAGACACCAACCCAGACCAGCAAAAATGAAAACAAGTTTTTAAGAGCTTTCGGAATTGGTTGCGCTTGATTATAATTTGACATTGTGCGCACGATGAGTGCGCACGCCATAATTATTCTCAGTTCATAAGCAGAGAAGGAAACATTTCTGTAGTTCGGTGTCTTCCAGGTTAGCCTCAATACATTTGTTTCCTTGCAGCCTTCTTACTGGCTCACGGTTCTCCAGGGCAAGTTTAATAAACCTTGGTACAACTGTAAAACTATTTTTAATGGGTTCAAATAATCACGAAATAATCCAAAAAGACAAAAACGTTTAGTTGAAAACTGTAACCTTTCTGTAACCAAATATTTCGTCAAGCTTTGAATTTCTGGCTGGTTACAGTAAGGGCACCATTCGTGAAAAAAAAAAAAAAAAAAACATTACTACTGAAAACTGTGCCAATGAGGAGATCCGGTTGAGTTTCTGCAATTATGCATATTACTTTGATAGGATTACTAGTGATTTGAACTGTCCTATAGCTCATTTGACGTCTTTTTGAATCCCGTGGATATCCATGCACTGAACATCAGGGGATGAAATAATAGTTGATTTAAGTTGAGAGCCTTGGAAAGACCTATTGATATAAAAACTCGCGTTTAAAGGCATTCCATCACCCTCTCGTAACAGAAGTTCAATAAAGTTTAGAAGTCGCTTGGTTCACAGAGATAATATAATCAACTGTGCACACAAGAAGTCAACTGCTGTTTTCTGCAGATACAAGCAGATACAGCAAAATACGTTTTATGTTTGCAACATGTGCATATAGTTGTTCTGGTGCTCGTAGCGAGAACTAGCATATACATAACTCTAAAAAAATCTTAGCATCACCTGTAATTGGATACACATGGAGGATGTTCGCTGGATCAGTAGGCACATGAGTAAAATACATTCGGCAAGTCTGGCTGGTTGTTCTGTACATACTGTGTATTTTCGTCCCATAATTTCTGTTGGACCATGATAAATCTTATAACTCAAAAACCCCAGTGGGGAAATTTTTTTGAGGCGTGTATGTACAGATCTATAGGTGTTTACATTTTACACCAGAATCAGACAATGTAACACTGTGGCAAACTTATAAAATATATGGCGGTAGCTGGTTTCGGTATTGTAAAATATTTTTTTCACTCTCAGAAACAATGAGAAACTCCTGTGGCTCCATGAAATACAGGATGTTGTCAGCAACGAAACTAACAGCTAGAGTATGCTATCAACAAATGACACTGATAAAGACCAGAATAGTTTGTGGAATTATGTAGTGTCTTGATGGACATTAAAGGAATTAACGAAATTTTATTTGACACTTTTACCAGAATTTTAGGCCAATCGAACACCTCCACATAAAAAGCATGAATCATGTGCATATTAGTTCCAAATCAACAGTGGTCTCCCTCTTCTCAGTAGCTAATGAAATCGGGTCGAGCATACACAGAGCCCACGTCACCGAAATTGAGAGTTTTTCTGTCCCGTGGTCTTTGGTAATTCGGCAGGTTTTTGAGTGTTTAATGGTGACATCCTATCGTTTATAACATATGTCATGCATCTATTAACCCAAAAACATGCGATTATGTGGTCTACAAGGAGCGACGGAATTTAAATAACATATTACATTTTTGCACCAGCTGTTACTGTTTAACCACCTCAGCATACACTTGTTAGAGAAACTGAAATTTCGTAGATTCATTCAGTATCAGGCTAGACTTGAAATGATTGAAACACTGTGGTGGTTCCGCGCTTTATCAGGTACGCACTGTAGGGACCTACATTGGTTGAATTCAGTATCTGAAAAAGTAGTGTCCCACTAAGAGGCATAAAGCCCAAGAGATGAAGTCGCCTCACTGCGACAGCAATCATTAGGTTCGCACCTGTGTTTAGAGGACTGTTAAGCCTGGCATACTGCCAGCTGCAATCACGAAGTTTTCGAGGGTATAGCGATGTCTAGACGAGCACAAGATATATTCGACGAGTGTGTAGCGATAGTATCCAGAAATAGCGACGAAACTGAGTGAAGCTCCTGCTACCGGATGTCACCAGTACAGGGGCTCTAGCACTCCTGGAGTATATCCGAGGATCAGGACTCCATGGCAAGGACCTTGGGACCCGTGTCCTCTGTCTGCCTGGCGGTGCCTCGAGGCACGAAGGGCAGCTTGCACACCTCCAGTTCCACCGTCCTGTCCCTCACCTTGGCCCTGAGGAGCGTGCCCTTGGCGCTGTGGTCAGTCTGCACGTAGCCCATCGCGATGTTGACGTCGAGTGTGGGCGACGGACCTCCGCTAGTCACGTACCTGCCACACACACGTTCCACGACAGTTTTAACACTACACTCTCTGTGTATATTCACATATATTACTACGTATAGTTGCCGATCTCCCGTGGCGCAGTCTGTTGGTGCACCGCCAGTCTGCGGTACGGGAGATTCTGGGTTCAAATCCTAGGTAAGACGTGGGTGTTAGTGTAAGTTAGGTCATAAATTAGTTTGTAAGCCATCCACTGAAAAGCCTTCAGGCATAACACCAGGGGACGTTAATAACCCTTTTCCGATACAATACATAACTACGTTTAGAGTAACATTTCAATCCGGATTGGACTCGGAGTGGACTGAAGAGCCCCGATTGAAACTTTTCCCTTAAACACACCCGGACTGGGCTGAAGTATGACAGGAGTGAGATAATCCAGTCGAGTCTCCAAAATGGACTGGACTATAGAATCCGGATGGAAAGTTTACTCTAAACATTGCCATTAGGAATGGACAGGGGCTGGAAACAAAACATATAAGGTGTCATTCTGAAGAAACTTTCTTAACTTAAACTCTTTGCGTGTAGTTAAGTTGACTGAAAATGTGCTGCAAGAAAAATGTCAGATAGATAGACAGAGAGAGAGAGAGAGAGAGAGAGAGAGAGAGAGAGAGAGAAATTGAATATTTGCTGAATGTTTGCTTTTCTAAGTCGTTTGTTTTTTAGATTAGTCAGTCGCCAATGGACTGATCAACACAATTGCCAATTCACTTTCAATCCAAATTCAGTCGTGTTTACACTTCAGTCCACTCTCAAAACTTTACCATAAATGCTTACTTTCGGTACGAGTTCGCTACGTGTTGACTCCAATCCGAGTTCGGTCCAGTTCAATTTTACTTCAAAAGACTGCATTTCTTCCTCTAGGGGCCTGCGGTGGTGCATATGTCAGTCTGCTAGCCTCATACCTAGGCGAACCAGGTTAGATTCCCAGCGGGGATACCCAAAATTTTGCGTGTGCAGAACATGGCGGAAACTGTCGTTGGTCGGTAGTTTTTCTCAGGATACTCCCTCTCTCCCCGCCCTTTCATTGCGTCGCTGCTCCGTGTTCACCTCGCCTGACCTTCCACAGAGCTCAAAATGTGGCTGTTCAACGACGATCACAACCTCTCAACTCAACTGTCCTCCCTCTTGCTCCTATGACTGGAGTATGCACACAGATCAAGATACACGTCACACAGACGAGAGAACACGAGTGAGCAGTAGTCACTTGGGGTAACCTTGAAACAATTAAGGGTAAAGTTTTCAATGATATATAAGTTATATTAAGAATTGTTATATTAATTATAATAAACAAAAATTAATAATATAATAATACAATAATTATAATAACATTGTAACAGTTATGGGTAAATTTAAAAACAAATTCTCAAAAGCCGCCCACTTTGATGTATATTACATGGCTACCACTTTCTTGAAAACAGAAGAAAGTAGTGTGCATGAATTGCTCGAGAATTCATTGGCAATCAAATGAGGTTACTGGTAAAAATGGCATTGTTTGGTTGTAAAAATTTATCAAAAACGACAGTATCTCGAGGTGGAGGGTGGCTACATACCCGATAATGTCGTCGCTGTGGCCAAGTAGGCGAGCCCCCGCCCTGACCGGGGGGCCATGTGACGCCCTGAGTCCTACCCTCCTCCGGCTGGGCCCATCCTTGAGCTGCTGCAGGATTACCTGGGCACCAGGGAAATCCCCAGCCTCCCGCCGCCTCTTCGCTGCAACACACATCACACACTCCAGCCACAACCACAACCACACTATACTCTCCACCAGCACCCACACTACACTTTCCACCCGCACCAACAACTGTCGTATGGCTTGAGGTTGATGCATGAAAATAAGTGGGAACTCACCAAGTTTTCCTTACACCATAAAAATGTTCTGTGTGTGCCCATTTGATCACATACTGCACGTCCAAGCGATAGCCAAGTTCTGCCCATAGTTTCTATAGAATTTCAACATCAACAGATATCACAGCAGCACTGAAGCGTTTCCTTAGCTCTGCCAGTGTTGTAGGCTGCGATGGGTCGTAAACATGATCTTTTTCACATACCTCCAAAGGAAGAAATCACATGGCGTCACATCAAGAGACAAGGTCAGGGGGNCATCCTGACCAACACGCCCTATTCAGCGATGCGGAAATTCATCATTTAGGTAGTGACGAACATTGATTTTCCAATTGGGAATTAGGAGGGAGGGTTGCGCCATCTTGTTGGAAAATGCAATTCGAGAAGTCGGCATTCAGCTGTGAAAAAAAAAACTACAACATATCCAGGAGATTGTGGCGAGCTAATGGGATTTGGCATCGGACTGCAGGAAGCATTGTAGGATGATGGTTTTGCTGCAAATTTGATATTCACTGATGATGCAATGCTCCATTTATCTGGAAAGGTTGACTGTCACAAAATGAGAGTGATGAAATTTGCATCACTGGATTGGGCGTGTTGGTCAGTATGGTATAGCTAGCTCTGTTCGCATGACTTCCAAGTCTCCTGATATGATGCCATGTGACATCTTCTTTTGGGGGTATGTGAAGGACCGTGTTTATATCCCACCCCTGCCTGCAACACTGGTTGAGCTAAAGGAATACTTCAGTGCTGCTGTGATATCCATTGATGGAGAAATGCTACAGTAGGTATGGGCAAGACTTGACTATCGCTTGGATGTGTCATGTGATCAAGGGGACACACACAGAACACTAAGCAGTGCGTGATAAAAACTCGGTGAGTTTCCACTTCTTTTCATGCATCTGTTTATTATTAAGCTAAACCTTCTAGTAAATCACAGACATCCATTAGTGAAGGATACAATGGTAGACTAAAAATATATGCTTTAAGCGCATTAATAGATCTCCGTAATCCATCATTAATGTATGTTTCATGGCTGATAACAGGGACCCATAATTAACGTAATTGTCACAGGTAAATCGCAGAGTAGTTGCTTCAAACACGATTCACAATGGATCACTGCGATTTGTCATTAACCTGTGGTACAGTTGGTGGTAGCGATTGATTATTATCCTAGGATCCATGGGTTGATCAATAAGATCGCGATAGAACGCAGGTTACATTACCAACTTACGATTCACAAGTACATATGGCGCATTAAACTAGGATACTTGGTGAAAGCGAGGGTTTCATATTTAACCTAGGATTCATATTGGATAATCAGGATAGTCCAGAACCAACCGTAGATAAAATATTGATCACGGATGACTCTATTTAATCGACAATTCGCAAGTGAATTTCAGGTGTGCATTATTAATAAAGGATACAAAAGTTGTTTTACTAACTTAGGATCCATGAGTGAATCAGAGGGTTTTCCTCACTCTTGTTACTTAGCTAGGACCCATCACTAATGGTGGAGTCTCAGGTAGGTACCATTAAGATAGGTTTAACGATTTTGACAAGGATCCATCATTGACATAGTATTCACTTGTAGACCACAGAAAGCAGTTTCAGCTTAGAGAGTACATATAAATTACATGTGATTTCAGGTACATGTAATGAATTTAAAAGCACGTAAAATTAGGGTCAGATATTGGCTCGGGCACGTTCGTGTCATACTCTCTCATGCTCATACAAATATACTATGCGGATATGAGATATATTATTTCTGGGTTGCTGCTGCTTATGTAAATATTTAGCAACGTAATTAAAAACAAATAAAATATTTCGAGCTCTTTTACAATGTGTGTGGAACGAGAGGCTATAAAAATGCATCAGTACACCTTAAAATTTTAATAATAAAACTTAATGCAGTATAATCTATTATTGCATAAAGAATTTTTACTATGTTTTAAATTTACATCTAATGTTACACTATAAAGAACTAAGTTTTTTGTAAAATGATTTGAACAAATACCGTAATTTTTTTAGAAACTGGCACACAGTTAGAAAGGCAACATAATTTACCTAAGAATTATTTTGATTTATAAAAATTAAAATAATTGACATTTTGAAGCAATGCTGAACGAATGCCATTTTTTAAAACAATTTTTACTCCAAAATATTGTAGAAATCGTTCATATGCGAGTAATTCATGTATCATATTTCCAAAATAATGTCCCAACGACTTTATATTGCGCAAAATTTAATAATTTTTGTTGTTGAAAGATTAGCGATACTAAGCTTAATTTCCCTGTTATTGCTAATTACAACTTTTAGTAATAAGGAATTTCCTAGCATTTACAGCGATTTTATTGCGGGTGACTTGTATTGTTCTTTTAAGAGAGAATAAAATTAGCAGTGAAAAAATCAAAATATTTTTGTGTTATTAGCTTTTAATTGCAGATAAATGTTATCAACGCCTTAGCCCAAATTATGTTGTTACTTGGCCCTCAAATAATTAAATTTCATGTTTGGTGAAAAGTCTTATCTAGAACTATTATCTAGTTACCTCGCGGTGGTCTTAGATTTACTGTGGAATGTGGCTGCCAATTACATTAATAAACTTGTAAATAAGTCTTTGTTGCTGGGTATTACCAATAAGCCAGGACAGTCCAGCCTCTACGGGTGTTGTGGTGTGATCGATGTCGCTGCCGTACAAACACAGACCGGCCTCCAGTCTGGAATGAAAACAAAATATGTACACTAAAAATTACATAAACACTACTGGTAACATTTCGATTTTTTTAAATTTCATCGGTGTTTTATGAATAAACACATGAAAATAAAGCGGATACATCTAATGTTGTATAAAAATGGATACTAAATAATAGCTCTTTCACTAGGAGCACGAAAAATATTGGGCGTGTCGAAAACTGTTAAAAGCATGGTTTCAACCTACATTCAGCTTCACGTCCCAGGCGAGGCATGAA
>NQII01003771.1:15624-29746 GCA_002778355.1 Clitarchus hookeri | reverse complement strand
TCCCACCCCCCCCTAGCATTACCCTTCCGGCAAAGTTGGTGTCGGCGGGCTATTGCATGAAATATCTAGTAATTTACTTCCTCCGCGCAACCCGACATGTAAAAATGTTTCTGTGCTAAGGCCGACAACACTCTAACTACCCCCGTAGCTAGATAATTGACAGTTTTTGTGGTAGCCATCTGGATGAAGTGCAGCTGTCGTGCGAAGTCTTGTGCAGCGAGGTAGATCAGTGGAGAGGAAGGACGACGGTGGAGGATGCGAGACAACGGCGGGCGGGCGGGCGTGTGTGTGTGTGGTGTGGACGGACGAGCAGAGTGCTACTGTGCATAGGGTGCTCGAAGTGTTCTAGAACATTCCAGACTGGTTGAATATGGACTGTTTTAAGGTGGGACTGTATGAGTACGTGATACGCACTTAATTGTAAATATTGGAACAGTGAAATACGGACATATAATTTAAAAAATAATTCAATGTTTATCGGTACTGAATTTAGTTTTTTTATTGCAATAGTTTCTTTGGGGTGATAGACGACATGTTAATATTAGTTGTAAATAACCAGTGACAGCAATTTATTGTGAGATATTAAGTCGAGAGTATTTTCTTTGTAGTGATTGTATGTAAATTAAGAAAGTATTATTAACTCTTTCATTTAAGACCTCCATTCCTTAAAGAACCTGGCCAAGTCCAGTAACTTTGAGAAGTAGTAACGCTATCTTCAAGCATACGGTGCAAGTCTGCAAGATTTTTTTCTAGCTCTAATCAAGCTCTTAGCAAGATGATTATTCTAAAAATGACAAGTTTGCAGCCAGCTTGATTTGCAAAAAACTTTTTGCAAGTGAGCATGTCACACTGTATGAATAATTCAAATCATGCGGAAATATGAGCAAGCCAGTGGATATGTCTTGAACCACAAGTGACATGACTAGCTTGTAAAAACAGTGAAATTAAAACCCCTGTGACGAGCTTACATGCAGTCTGGAGTTTCATCTAAAATCACAGCCAGCTCGTACCCAGCCACTGCCCTGCCAAGACGTTCTAAAAAGATACTGCTCCTCACAGTAAAATGTATTTTTAAAAAAGTTTCTAACCCACTTGCTACGAAATATACATATTGTACTAGACGAAAAAATTTTTAAAATTGATCATTTGGTAAGCGTTTTGGCTTAAGTTTCGCTACGAAATTACACAGTTATTATTTTCAAATGAGCACTTAATCAATTTTGGTCTCCTGCCTTGACCTGCATCTATTACTAAATTTTTTTTGTTTCTTATTCCTCGAACTTTCCAGTTGTTCACCAGTTGCCAGCAGCTTATAAATGAAACTTCCAATGAGGATATTTGTAACCGCCAGTGTTGGAAAAGTGAGCCAGAGTAGGACAAGAAACATGCTTATATCATCGGTAGAGGAATGATAATATCACAAATTCTTTCTCTAGCAGGCTAGAAATTCAACATGTATACTCCAGTGTTCCTTTTATAATTGTGCAACGGCAGTTTCTACTTGATCTGTTCAACTCTTCGGCCTGTAATAAAAATGAAGAAATAATGCGAATGTATAACGTGTGACCAAAACTAAATAAATAATGCTTCAGCAACCAATGAATAAACAGCTGAAAAAAACTTATTTGAAAATGCTGGTCCGAATTTCAAGTCGATTGACAAGTAGAATTATCTGTGAGCATGATTAGCAAAGCAAATTGTATAATATCTGTATATCACAAGCAGAATGCAGGCAGGAAGTAGCTAGTGCTTGGTCAAGAGAAATCAAAATTAATGCGTGCAGCTATATTATTCGCTATATTGTATATTTTGGTGCAGAATCTAGGAAAACTTGAAAGGTAGGCCATGGAATATTGACTGTCTTCTAGAGAATAATACTACTACCAGTGAAGATGATCAAGGAATGCTGACTTGGAACAAATGCGGAGCTTGTCGGTGGCCATGTATGCTGTGTGTCAGAAGTTCAGACCGGCGACGTCAACCAATCTCCAGTAAGACTCAGTTTATAACAGTCGGTTCACAAATAGTTCAGAGATAATCATGTTCTTGAAGGTCACATAATTTTAAAACTTCGTGTGTATAACTTTGCAATGTAAAACAAACTTTGTTTCAAGCAATGCAAAAACATGTAATAATCAAGTTTGCAAGAAGTGGGGGGATTCAGGTGATTACCACTTCGCTTGAACATCTGCAGTGGTGATTGGGGTCATGCAAGGAGTGTTAAAAAAGTCTGCAACCCTTTGGAGATAAAAGCTATGTTAACAGGCAAAACCATAGAATCGGCCAATGATCAACTAATTGAAGCTTAGAGTACACGAAGGATTGTGCAGTATAGCGTGTTGCAAAATCTATCTGCAAAATTCCCGGATCTCTTCTTATGAGATCTAGGCTATGCTGGCAGGATTACTTTATCAAACCCTATGTGAATTGAAGGGTGGGTGGTAACTGGAAGGCCCTAGCACAGGGCTGGTGAGAATGAAAGCTCATCGTATGGGAGGGTAGGATACAAGCACGAGAATAGATGGAAGAGGTACTTGAGAGAGTTGCTGGCAGCAAACCCCATAGATACATAACTCCCAGTATCTTGTGTGATCTCGACTATGTAGGCAGGATGACTTTGTTGTCGAGACCTACAGTAACTGCAGAGGGATGGTAACTGTAACTTCGTAGCACAGGACTGGTCCGGACGAATGCTCACTGTGCAGGCAGGCAGTGTAGAGGGGAGAAGTACCTGAGGGAGTCCCTAGCGCCGAGCCCCGCCATCTTGATGCAGTCGGGGTCGGACTCGAGGATCATCTCGACGGCCTGGGTGGTGTGCTCGGCGCGCAAGGACACCTCGACGCCGTCCTCGCCCGTGTAGCCACAGCGGGTGAGGCGGCAGCGGAAGTCGCCGAGACGCGCTGCCGTCGTTGCCATGAAGCCCAGGTCTCGCAGGTCGACGTCGACCAGGTGCTGCAGCACGCGCTCCATGTCGGGACCCTGGATGGCGAGGAGAGCCCGCTCCTCCGGCTCCAGGAACAGCAGGTCCACGTCCTTCCCCCTCGCACGGAACTCCGCCTGCGAGGTGTGCGCCGCGTGGCAGTCAGCCCACTCTACCTACCTCTACTGGCAGTATTCACTTTACTTTTTACATCTAGTTCTAATGCAGACAACAGTTGAGTTGTTGCACACCACTCTATCAATAGATGATGTCTGTGCAATAATTCCCATTCTAACATAGTGTAATATTGGTCATAGGTGTATACAGGAAGGCACCCTGCCACAGTTTGATACCTTAAGACACTCTGACATTATGCCCATTTTCTGAAAGAATTTCTCTTACCTGTAAGCATATCTTGCTCAGTCCTGATCACTATATTTTTATAGCATAGTTCATATTTTTGTGGTATGTCGACTATCAGTCCAATATTGCCCTAGGTGAAGAAATTGGAATTTAATCTTGGAAAGTACAAATTCTATTGAATAACAGAGGTTATTGGTTTATATCTTATACGAAAAAAAAATTTCAATGGAATATTTTAATTTCTTTGTACGCATACTTACAGCAAGCAGGTTTATTTTATTTGCCTTGGTAAGCATGTTTGTCACATTACCAGTGATTTAAGGCAATTTTCAAATAACAGGCGGCTATTTGTTTATGACAGTTTAGGAGATACCCCCAATTAGATTTGTTATTAGCTAAGGTGAGCTTGCAGTAGGCAAGTTTTACCAGCCAAGCATAGTGGAACGTTGTTGCATAGAGACTAGTTAGCTTGATTCAAGCTGAATCTAATTTTTATGTGTTTCCTTGATGAGTCATACCAGCCTGCTACAAAGAGCAGATTATATTAAAATTAGATGTTTCATCATGCTGGTAGGTTCTACCCGATATTGTTACTCGATGAAGTAATCAATAGAGACCCTATAATTTCGTATTATAATAATTTTCTAGGTGTCATAGAAATTTATGTTAGTTCCATACGTACCATTGGGTGTCTGTCGATCAGACATGCTATGGAGAAATCTGAACCAATAGTATAAATTCAGCAATTGGGTGGCTTAATTCCGTATGGGCGAGCCGAACATTAGAATGATCTGATAGTGACAGCAGACAATGAACAAATAATCTCTGCACAAGTAAACAGAGTGTTGTGAAGTATAGCCTGGTGCTGTTTTACAACAGGAAATTAAAGGATCTCTAGCAATCAGCGAGTGGACAGCAAAGTCGCACAGCTGCAGTTATACACTTATCAAGTTTTTATTGAGAGTGTTTTTAGTGAGATAACGATGGGGCAGCGACCAAATGCAATAACATGGAACATGTAAACCCCTCGATTAAACCCACCGGCCACTGGAAGAATACAAAAAATTTCATAGATGTGAAAATTCGGGTGTGAGCTTGCTGGGAACTGAACCAAATTCACAGTTTTAGGGTTCAAGTCATCTAACAACTTTATTTAAAATGTACTGTTCCAAGATTATATTCACTCGCCTAACACTATTTTGGTCCAATGTCTGGTTCTGTCTGCCTGGTTCTTGAACTGTGTTGCAGAGTGTTTGAAATCCTGGTTTTCTGATGAAACTATTAAACGTGCCCACATGTTTGTTTACCTACGAAAAGCCATCATAACCCAGGAGAGGAAGGAATGGTACTTAAAAGTTATCATTCATGATGCAAATAATATTTTGGTATCCTCCAATATAGTAATAAACTACTTTTTCAGACTGCCGAATGTTAAAACATACTATCTAGACACAAGCCAAACAAAGATAGGAGTCTGTATTGACCTTTGCTAAATACATTTCATTAATACAGTTATATGGTAACTGCTGAAAGTGCCATAGGTACACGCAGCACTACGAGAACACTGCACTCCAGTTTAAAGCTCTGTGCTTAGCGGCGATGGCGCACTTGTATCGCGTGCCAGTGTAAGCCTTAAAGCTCCCTCGCTACTCGGTCAAAAAAGGAAAAAAACGATGCATGCAGGCAGGCAGGCGGTAACCTTAAAGAGAGAGAGAGAGTGAAGTGTGGAGATACCTGTTGCTGCTCCAGCAGCGCCTTGTCGTCGCTGCGGCAGCCGGCGTTGGACACGAGGTGCAGGAAGCCGAGCGAGGTGTTGGCGACGATGAGGTCGTCGAGGATGCCGCCGGTGATGGGGTGCGTGAAGACAGTGAGCGCAGCGCGGTTGGGGAGCAGAGTGCGCAGGTCTGCTGGACAGAGGCTCTCGAGGAAGGCGACGCGGTCCTTGCCCCGCACCTCGGTCTGCAGCATGTGCGAGACGTCGAAGAGCGAACAGCGGGCTCGCGTGTGCCGGTGCGACGCGGCGACGCCCACGGCGCCGAAGTTGAGCGGCAGTAGGAAGCCGGCGAAGGGCACCATGCGGCCGCCGCGAGACACGTGGAAGTCGTAGAGCGGCGTCTTGCGAGGCTCCTGCTGCTGAAGGCAGGTCGTACTGAGGCGAGCCGCGTCTTCACCGCGGTCTGCTGCCCTGCAAGCCCTCGGCAGGGTCACCCTGCACGGGGCTGACGCCTGCTGCAGCCACCGCAGCATCGCGCGATACCTGCACGCACGCAGCAAACCAATTATGCACTTGCTCCAAACAATTCTTTGCAAACTAGTTGCCAAATATTTCCTTCAAACTCTACAACTGAAAAATTACACATTTACAACACATTATTTTAAAAAATGTACAAAATTGTTTATATATATCTCAATATTTACAATAAACTTTATGTCTACAATAATTGACTGTTAAAAAAATTATCATATGTGTTCACTGCCGATGATGATGGTAAAGCAATCGAATGCAACTATAGCAAACGGGGATTATCCTTCAAATAGCCAGCTAACAGTGGCAACGTACACTATGTTTTCCACATGCGAAAATACGGCGTCGACCCTGTCGTGAAATGAGCCCAGTTTTCCGAATTGTGAGGCGAGTGATCTGACCACTGCACCACTACTGTCTCTACCGGGCAAGTAACCTACGACAGTGGTTCAGTAAGCAGTTTTTGAGTCGCAAAATTACTATCTGTTCGTGGTAAAGTGAGCACTTTTTAAAACAACCACTGACAAAATCACTATCTGTTAACTGCGTGTAAGCTACTGTAACACACTGGCACACAGGCTTCCAGTTTAATTGCCAGCGAATTAATATAAATTGTTTTAAGTCTTGACGTTGCACTGAAAGTTTAATGTTTCACTCTATAGAAACTCAAGTTGGTGGTTTTTGTGTACATTAAAAGCATACAGTACGAAAAATACACATTGATAACATATTTAAATACCCAAACATATTGTGTTTTCACTCGACTGACACACGAACAAAGTCATTAGTTCCATGACAATGCTATTTATAGACCTACATATGGTGGGAAAATGAAACGAGGTCTTTCTAAAGTATGTACTCAATTTATTTTGAACAACCTTTAAGTGGCTTTCAGGTAACTACCAAAGAAATGCTGCGTGCCTCATAGCAGGCTTTTTCTGTACACGTGCAAGTGCTTTGACATTTTAGTAAAGTTCCTCTGACCAAGATTTTTTGGAACTAGGGCACAGTCAAGTAACAAAAAACATATTTTTTTCTTTATACATCTATGGACCTGTTGAATAAACCGGAAGTGACAAATAACTTCGTCAATGTTTGATAATGAGATAATTGCAAGGAAACTATTAACTATTTTCTGGCAGCATGACTTACTTCACTGTCCTGTACGTACTAAAGTCAAAGTCATTTGGAGCGTTTGCCACAGAGGACGCTAGTATGGTTTTACATGATTCGGCTGTCCCATCGTGACCTGTCAAGAGATTCCAGGGCCTGTTGTATAAGCTGGGGGACAATTGTCTAAGCAGTATGAAGATACGTGCGATTAGCTCCTTGACATATTATCTCGATTATGTATACTGGTTCACGTCTGAAATGTTGCATAGTTGGTGAAATCATGATCGGTGCTGTGCAAGTCCAGAAGTCAGCACCAATATGGACATAGAATATATTTGGGAAATACTATTGGTTGCTGCTGACACACAAACTATTTTATAATTGGTTGATTCGTGTGGCATGGATCTACTGCGACAGTTTCTATAGGTCTCAAAGTGTCAGTGGTTATAAGAATTCGTAAGTACTTTCCACACCAAAAGTTTCTTCTTTTCCAACACCTTAAGTGCTTAAAATCTAGTGTGTCGCCAAATTATAATGTGAATTGCCCACATCCGCATCAGTGGGGGATACTCTACGTCATGGAAGGAGAACAGGCCTTTAAATTCTCTGCGGCTGGTTATAACAACCTGAGGTTGCTATCGTCGGTGACCTCTACGTGTGATGTCGCCTTGGATATTGAAGCTTGGAAACCCGTATAAGCCTCGTATGTGTATGTCTTTTCACGTGTAAGCTTACGTTAGTTTTATACGTAAGGCCCTCTCGTTTAACAGCGAAAGTCAAGACGTTAATATGCAAAGGGAAAATAAATAACCGAAAAACAACGTAGTCTGTCAGCGACGAGTGACGTCAAAGGTTACAGCGATAGTCTGACTCAAGGAGATAATGAGTGGACAGTGGACTTGGAAAACAAGCCAAAGTTCGCATTTTAAGTTGAGCGACTGTGCACATAATAGCCGAAGACACCACTGCCATGAATATTGAGCTCCCTGGGCAGATTTAGTACTAAGTCGTCTTTTAAAATATTGTATTTTCCAGCGGTTGGAAGCACAATATAATGAGTTCAAGGAGAAAGGTAAAAGCCATCCTGGTGTAACCAGTTTTTAAGCCATCGCATGTATTTTAACGTTCGTTGCTAGTTTTTTCTATAAAGAAGCATTTTATATGGCTTGCAATGTTACGTAAATGTAGTATCAGTGGCTGCCGTACTTTTTATTACCACGTGGAATAAATGGGAATGCATTGTTGTTTACTTTCTGAGAATGACTACAGAAACAATAGTAGAAGAACACAAACTATACCTCTGTAAAAAAAATAAAATAATGTTGTATGCCACACCACAGTTACATTTTCATACCTTTTTATCAATCAGAAGTAACGGTGATGAATAAATAAATTCAAAATGGCGTCCAAATATTCCCAATAAAACCCCACGGGCAGCGAATCCATAAAGACGGCACCAGCTCATCGACAGTCAGGATCGGGAGGACTTGACCATTGCCTGTGTCAGGCTTTCGTCTGAAGTGATTACGGGAAATCATGTAAAATCAATATCAGAGTGGCCGGACCAGGAACCAAATCCTGGGCCACCCCCACGAGAGCCCAGTATGTTAGAGGCCGCGGTGGTGTAGTTGTCAGACTACTCGCCTCCCACCAAGGCGAACTAAGTTCGATTCTCAGCGGGGTCGCTCCCGGATTTTCACATGTGGGAATCGTGCTGGATGGTGCCGCTGGTCACCGGATTTTCTCGAGGATCTCCCATTCCTTTATCCTTTCATTCCGGTGCTGCTACATTCTCACCTCATTCCACTCTGATCGGCTTTCATGACTTCGATGTTAAGGGATATCAGGCCCTGCCATCTTGGATTTTCAATATTTTTGCTATAATTTCTATTTAAGAATGTTGAACGAAATGTTCAGCACAACATGACATAAATAATAGTTTCTAAAGCTTTATCAAACTATCACATTTCTACTGCGTTTATTAATTTTAGACTTGTGACTGCCGGTAAGAAATAAGCAATTTTCTCTTGTGGGCGGGTACAGAAATGATCCTGGCAACAATGGTCAAGCAATACATGATTTAGAACATGTGCAAAGCAATGCCCTATACCTTGTCGACGTCCAAAATAAAAAACAAGATCAGCGATGCAAGTTACGGAGAAAATTCTGTAAATCCAAGATGGCGAGGATTGATTCCCCTTACGAGCCGCCCAAATCTCTTCACTCACTTTCTTGCGGTTGGTGAGTGAGTGAAGAGATCTGGGCGCCTTATAACAGCGAGGTCTTGAGAGCCAATTAGGGCGATTGAGGCGAGTTTGGAGCTTAGCCGGAATGAAAGGGTGGGGAAACTATCATTTATTCCCCTTCCAAAGCCTGGCAAACCTAGTTATAGGCTATTCATGTCTAGGTGAGCACTTTTTAAGGCCCTCTCAACAGGCATTAGTAACTATAAATATATTTAATTGCAGTCATAGTTGTTAACGTTTGAGAATGGTGATATTTATACACTGTGTTTATTAGTCACATTGCAAAGTTCATATTAAAAAGTGACGGGAAGACAGAAACTGGCTGAAAGTGAATATTTAGCAGGGCCTTACCGCGTTCAGTTAGCGCGTCCACGATCTTGGGCATGTTGAACATGGACGATATTTATGACCGGTACTGTACACAGCAAGGCATCAGTGCCTAGTCTTCCTCGAGGATAACCTGAATTGTGGAATTGTCGACATATCTCTGACATGAATTGTTAACGCCAGTAACACGAGGCACGCGGCACGCTGTTCACTGGTTGCAAGACTAGCTCCGAGCACAGGTATAGCTCTTACCAACAAATCACGTGATTGCAACACTTGAACTCGGAAGGGAACGTGTAACCGAACGGGTTAAAAAGTGCTCACTTCACCGTGAATGGCGTATAGCTGTGAGCTGACCGTACTGTGTGTTCCGAGAGTACAAAGCAAGGTTGCGGCAGCAGAGTTGTCGCATGAAGCAAGACAAAGGCGAGTTCACAACGGTGTCCGTGTTTTTTGATCGCGGTCCGCTGTTAGCTCTAGATTGCCGAGCCGGTCACCACCGGATCACACACACAGGACGACGCAATTGCATCGCCTCTCTCTCTCTCTCTCTCTCTCTCACTCTCTCTCTCTCTCTCTCTCTCTCTCACAATCTGGCGTGATTGTCTCTCGCCCGCGACACAATGCCCATTCCTGCAGCACGCTCTTGCAACCTTCCGCTGCAAACTCTGCTTTCTTTCACGCACATATAAAAATGAAATATTAGGCGTTGCGAAGAACGAATTTCTTGTTTTGCCATTGTAATATTGTTAGTAGGGGCAGTGATATTTCGCGAAAAGATTTCGAGAAAACATACAGTTCAAAGCAATGTAAGGTTTTTTTTTCAGATATTCTGAACGGCTGAAGCATGTTCTGGGTCCACGGTAACTATTTCCGCACGAATCACGAAAGTTCAGTGTCGAAGTTACGTTATCCTGAGTAGCTCGGTCAAATCCGGAAAGCCAACAGTTGAGGTGAATACATAGTATTGACGTCTACTACGATTTTTTCGTGAAAAATCAGTGGCCCTAATTATTGTCTATATAATGCTCTTGTCATATGCCGGAACCAATAGAAATATGTTTCTGTTTGATGTTATTGGTGACGTCTGTTAGCGCTACCGCTGTCTGACTGGCTACTGCGTGCTGTGGAATGTTCCCTATTGGCTGGGCTGCCACCTGGCTATTAGGTTATCAGGCGCTGATTGGAGAACGTTGTTCCGACATTTTGCTGGACAGTGACGCCATTTTGCTGACGCACATGTTTGAAGGTGACTGTATAAGCAGGTGTTTCACCTCTATATCCTTAAGTATTCTGTGACCTAGAGCAGTAGCATGGTGTACTAATCAATTACCTACAAGGAAGATAATTGAGCATTGAGTGTCACAGTGTACAGTTCCCGGTGAAAGTACTCTTCCTGTGCGATATATACCTACATAACTGTGTACACTGGGTGTGAGTGTGTTAACCACTTTACGTCGTGTCGTTCATAGCCGAAATGCTTAGAAAGCTGGAGTTCCGCTCCACGTTGCACGTTGGCACACAGGGACTAACCTAGAACTTTATTTTTATTCCTTTTTTTTTTGGGGCCAAGTAGCGCGGCAGCGATAAAGGCGACATTGACAATCGCTTCAAGTGCGCCATCGCCACTATGCGCAAGATTCTGTGTTGGTGTGCTGTGCTCTCATCGTGCACTTATGGGATCTAAGCGGCGACCCTGTCATATCATTGGTAGAAAGTCAGTAGCAAAGTTCAATGCAGGGCCATTTACTTCTTTTGCAGAATTTCACCTAGAACTGTTGAGAGTTGAGAGATTTGGGCGGCTCTTAACAACAATGTCTTGAGAGCCTACGAGGGTGAAATGAGGGGAGAAAGCAGCAGTGCCAAAATGCAAAAAAGGTGGGGGGGGAGATCCCCGAGAAAACCCGCCGACCAGCAACACCGTCCGGCACGATTCCCACTTGCGAAAATCCGATATTGACTCAGCCGGGGATTGAACCCGGTTCATCTTGATGGAAGGCGAGCAGTCTAACCGCTCAGCCACTGCGGCCCCTTTATCCGAGAATATTTTAAACTGTAGCACTCAGAAAATGTCGTTTTGACCATGTTGAAGAGTTTCACAGTAATGTTTGCAATAAGCGTGATTTTCTGGAAGTTGTATTCCGCTCTAGACCGAAACGTTACTTCTTTTCCTGTGCAAACAGTTTATGCACACATAAAATAGTTTCTTTTAAAAACGTGTACGCGCATCGGGTAGCTCCAATGGATTACTAGTACAAATAATAAAAAACAAGAATTTACTTGTAACTAATGAGCCTAATTTCCTCTACGTTGGGTGTAAATAAATTATAGTGAAGTTCTCAAAATGCCTAGATGATAGGTATGCGTTGCAATCTCATTGACAACAATATCATTAGTGATGAAACCAGAAACATATGTAAAAATAGCAAGGCAATTAAAATACACGAGTGTCTTACCCGGGATTTGAATTAAAAAAAAACAGGTTGAATTAACTTAGCGTGCAATCAACTGCATCATAGAGGTAGGATTCGGAGCATCAACTTCGGATATAATCAGTCTAATGTTTTGAATGACAGGGTTCACTAACCTAACATATTTATACGACCATCATTTTGAAAATAAGTGTCTGAGCCACTAAAAATACATAAGTTCACATGGCCTACCATAACGCTACTTGTGTGAAATATTTGGTGGAAATCGGTTGATTAATCTCCAAGATGTGGCATAAAATTCTTATATTCTTAAATGGGGCTATCTTACAAAATTACTAGAAAAAAAAGCCTCTGCACACGATGTTTCTAATATATACTGTCAGCATAGATAGTTTGAGTGTATTTGTTAAATTGTTAAATATATGTGCCAAATATATCAACATATTTACAAGGCCGTCATTTTGAAAATCAGTGTCTGACCACATTGAATCATGTGAATTTACATGGCCTTCTGCAAGTGTGGAACATTTTGTGGAAATTAGATGAATTATTCCGGAAATGTGGCAAAATGTTAATTTACTCACCTGACACTACTTTGCAAAAAATCCGGCAAAAGAGTATCTCTGTACGCATAAATGATGCTTCTAAATAACACTGTTTTGATACAAAATTTGGTTGAAATTAGTTTGAAACGTTTTATAGGTATAATATATTAATATAAATTATTTGTATAAACCACATTAAAAAAGGTCTGCCACACATAACACATGTTAATTTACATACCCTGGGGTACCAATACTTGCATGACATTTTGATATGAATCGGTGGATTGGTCATCGAGATATGGCATAAAACCTCCATTGTTCATATGACGATCTTCATAAATGGAGGACAAAAGTTTACCTATTAGCACACTCGATGATTCATAGATACAATATACAAAGTTAAATTTATACATGTTACATAGTTTCATAGGTATAGCACATTAAGCTAAAATGTTTGTATAGGCGCCACGGAAAATAAGAGACTTACACATTTAAAACACATAAATTAATACGGCCTACCACAGTGCGACATCTTCGCCAAATTCGAAAGAAATCAGTTTATTGTTTCCCGAGATACGACATAAGACTGTATTATTTCATGCGGGACTTTGCATACACAATTTTGATGGATATAATTGATACTGTTATCATACAAAGTTATGTTGAAATATGTTTTGCAGTTCCGTAGATAAAAAATCTTGAGCTAAAATTTCTATATACCCGTCATTTTAAAAATATGTGTGTCTGACCCTCTCAAAGTTTATCAGTTTACATGGCTTGCCACAGTGCTACCTGTTTGCCGTATTTGGTAGGAATCGGTCAATTGTTTCCAGAGTGTTTGGACCTGCAAATATGTGAATACTCCATTTTCGTGTGTTAGCGACGGTCTTTTTGTGTATTGGACAAATTTGGCGTGTCGACTGACTTCGTCCCACGTGCTGGACACATTCGATATTGAATTTCCCGAGCTACCACCTCTCGTGGTTTTCGCAATTGGCAGAACTGCACCCAGCGCTGGATCACAGAACTGGCAACCCTGGGTCGCCAAGAGGAGGCAGTCAGTTGTTCGTGAAGCATCATGGTGGTGAGTAGTGGCAATCAGGCAGCCTCACTTCCAATCGATGTTTTATTTTCGCATCCGAAATAATTCGAGTTTACAGTCCATTTTGTCTTCGTGGCAATAACACCGAGATATTATACAAAAACTTTATTAAATCATGTAGCACTGTCTTTAAAAAAGTAGGCAAATTTGGTTATTTTTGGTTATTATGATGTTTGTAGTAGAAGTGGCATAACAAAAGACATGAGCTTGTTGCCAATCTACTCGTGCTACTCAAGGAAGAAAGGCTTCCGCCCCTACTGTGGCGTGACAAGAGTGGTAACTGTGTTTACCTCCTCTGGACAACTCAAGCATCCTGTGGTGAAACTTTGCTCATTGCCATTCAATTGTTGAAATAAAACATTTCAAGGTGGGCGGAATGTTTGGACCTGTAAATATGTGAATACTCCATTTTCGTGAGTTTGTGACTGTCTGTTTGTGTATTGAACAAATTCGGCGTGTCTGCTGACTTCCTCCCACGTGCTGGACACATTCGACATTGAATTTCCCGCACTGTCACCTCTCGTGGTTTTCGCAGTTGGCAGAACTGCATCCAGCGCTGGAACCCACAGAACTGGCAACCCTGGGTCGCCGAGAGAGGGCAGTCAGTTGTTCGTAAAGCATCATGGCGGTGAGTAGTGTCAATCAGGCAACCTCACTTCCAATCGATAATTTAGTTTTGCATCCGAAGTAATTTGAGTTTACAGTCCATTTTGTCTTCGTGGCAATAACACCGAGATATTATACAAAAACTTTATTAAATCATGTAGCACTGTCTTTAAAAAAGTAGGCAAATTTGGTTATTTTTGGTTATTATGATGTTTGTAGTAGA
>NQII01003771.1:0-15595 GCA_002778355.1 Clitarchus hookeri | reverse complement strand
ATATATATATATATATATATATATATATATATATATATATATATTGCCGTAATTTTGCAGTAAGTTCCTAATTAAATTTAATTACGCACATGTACCTTGCCTAACTTAGTAATTAATATTTTGTGCCAAATTTGGCGAAAATGGTTTGAGTATTTTTCGAGATATAACATAAAAGCATTATTTTTCATGTGACCCTATCTTCCAAAATGGAGGACTAACCATACAATTCACCTCTGAATTTAAAACTTACACTTTGCGCTGTCAGCATACAAAATTTGGTTTAAATCTATTGTATGGTTTCCGAAATTTGGCATATCACCCTAAATTTTTAAATAACCGCCATTTTTAAAGTAAGTGTCCGGCATAGTCGAAAACTATAAAAGTCAGGCGCCGTTACTTACTAGTATATGTGTACCAAGTTTGATGAAATTCGGTTAACGCGTTCAAAAATTGTATACAGGCTCACACACAAACATACGTACACCCACACAGGCACACAGACAGAAAAGTGATCTCATAAGCCTTTCTTTCCTTCGGAAAGTAGGCTAAAAATAGTACGCATACTATCATAATAGCAAGAGCAGTACGATTTATTTTACATATGTAAGTAGAATGCTCAAAAATTGGTGAAAATGTAAAATATTTCGCCAGAATCTACTTATTTGGATGATTTAAAAAATAAGTTAATAACCGCCTATTTTGAACGTATTCCTCTTTTGTAACAAGGGCAAAGTTCCTGCAGCAGAAATTAATGGCAGACTACCGATCATTATTTCATTGCATTAACTGTAATTCCTGCTGGACTTGTGTGAATCGCTTCACTCCGGTGCATTGTTTCCAACTACATGTGACTTATTCACCAGTCGGAAGTAACTTAATGAATGACTTTCAGTCAGTATAGGCTGTCTACGGTAAACATCACCTTTGAAAGCCCTTCTCAATGTCTGCTTGCATGCATATTGTGTATTCTTCCATTATGTGTAACATTAACATTTTCAAGGGCCTGATCACTTGATGCATGCGTCGGTCAATTGAAACTGTAAAGTTATTAGAAAACTAATTTGCTCATTGTTACATTTATTTTCATTAAAAGAACAGAAAGCGAATGAAATCATTTAAATATTTACAAATGTTTACATAACACTTTTAATTCGACGCTAATACATGGAATTACTTTCGCTCCGTCGTTGCCAACTTTACTGGGTGCATACCAGTGAGTGTACCCGTTGAAATATATGCAGGTAGGGGCAGTGACATTTTTCAAAGGTTGGTTTCAAATGTGCTCAACTAATCGTGAACAGCCTATAGTTTTTCATCGGCTGGTGTACATCTGGAGTGCAGCGTACATTACTGAAAATAGTTGTAGTTGTGCTGCCAGGAGAAAAGTTGACCTTCAGGATCTCCGACTCAAAGGCGCCTGTTGGTGGAAGATTTTATGAGCGGCACGGTGGCCGTTGGCCTTGGATGAATCGAAAACCCGTTAGTTTAATGCCGTTGGTTTAAATACCGTTTAACAAAGAATTTTTTTATCTGACAAAAATCTTAATTGCAATTATCTTTCTTGCTGAAATAGGCTAATTTAAAAGCGTTTAAATCTGGGACAGTGCAGAATAGGAACATCATATTCGGTGGCTGCACTAAGAAAAATCAACAGCAGAAAGACAACGGAGCTGTTCTGTAATATTTTTTCACGGTAGACGTAACTAAACTACAGGTATAACTGACAGTAGACCAAAGAAGTATCTTCTATTACGTACTAACAGAGTTTGCTACAGTAAGTAATAAATTTACAAATTTGCAATTACAGAAACGATCACTTCCATGATCATATCAGTCAGTAATGTTGGCATTACTCTGAACTGTTAACAATATGTTAGATTGTACTAACAATTCACCAGGTTGCTGTCGAGATATCAACAGCAGTTCCCTTCCAAGAACCATTTTGTTCCTCAGGACAGGACTTGTATTTAGAAGCTATAAAACTCCGGTGCGTATATCAGTCCACAAACAGCAGAGGTCTCACTTTATCGTTATCGCACATTAGCCAGTTCAACGTATTTGTGGAACAGGAAAGAACCCGAAGAGAAAATAAAAATTTTCAATTAAAAAAAGAAACTCATTTAACGGGATGCGTGAGCAGAACACGTTCACGTTACAGGTTAATAAAGAGGCCAATACAATAGTAAAAATTGGATATCACGCGTTACGTGTTGAGTTTTGTTGTTTATTTATGCTTTTAAGAATAAATACTTTAAGCAACATCACAGAGTAAATAATTACAGAGAGACGAAGTGGCGTGGTGGTTCCTTTGGAGTAAACGAACTCGGTCGCTCATTGGCCGCGTGGAGATGTGGGAACTGGCCTTGGGATCTGATTGGCTATTGCATGTTACGGAATATTTCCTATTGGCCGCGCTGCCGCCTGGAAACTTAAGCTGGACTCACAACCAACCAGTCTTCCAGTCAGTCTTCAGTCAGTCAGTTGTCCGTCTGTGTTCTCGTCCGTCGGTTGGAAGTGACTCACAACAATCCGCCGTTCGTCAATCCTTCCGTACGGCAAAATTTCAGTGTGACAACTTAATATCGTCATCTTTCTGTAGTTGAACGTATATTTTGGTTGGAAATACATTTTCAAGAAAGAAACATTTTGGGAAAATAATTTTTTTACGTGATAAGAATTTATACAGAATTATTGTTTACATTTTAAATTCCTGACTTTACCAGCAAATATAAATAAACATATTTCCACCGCCTTGCATTTTATTTAAAAGTGCGTATTCGCGCCTACGGAATGACGTCAGAAGGCGGTGGTCCTTCCGTCCTTCCGTCGAAAGTTAATGTTTGAGAAATATTCGACGGATTGCTGGATGGAAAAAATTTGCCTTGCGATAGGCTGAAGATCACGTGACCGCTGGATGGACGGGCGACTGAGGGTTGTGAGNTGAAAATAGTTGTAGTTGTGCTGCCAGGAGAAAAGTTGACCTTCAGGATCTCCGACTCAAAGGCGCCTGTTGGTGGCAGATTTTATGAGCGGCACGGTGGCCGTTGGCCTTGGAGGAATCGAAAACCCGTTAGTTTAATGTCGTTGGTTTAAATACCGTTTAACAAAGAATTTTTTTATGTGACAAAAATCTTAATTGCAATTATATTTCTTGCTGAAATAGGCTAATTTAAAAGCGTTTAAATCTGGGACAGTGCAGAATAGGAACATCATATTCGGTGGCTGCACTAAGAAAAATCAACAGCGGAAAGACAACGGAGCTGTTCTGTAATATTTTTTCACGGTAGACGTAACTAAACTACAGGTATAACTGACAGTAGACCAAAGAAGTATTGTCTATTAAGGACTAACAGAGTTTATTACAGTAAGTAATAAATATACAAATTTGCAATTACAGAAACGATCACTTCCGTGCTCATATCAGTCAGTAATGTTGGCATTACTCTGAACTGTTAACAATATGTTAGATTGTACTAACAATTCACCAGGCTGCTGTCGAGATATCAACAGCCGTTCCGTTCCAAGAACCGTTTTCTTCCTCAGGACAGGACTTGTGTTTAGAAGCTTTAAAACTCCGGTGCGTATATCAGTCCACAAACAGCAGAGGTCTCACTTTATCGTTATCGCACATTAGCCAGTTGAACGTATTTGTGGAACAGGAAAGAACCCGAAGAGAAAATAAAAATTTTGAATTAAAAAAAAAACTCATTTAACGGGANAACGTATTTGTGGAACAGGAAAGAACCCGAAGAGAAAATAAAAATTTTGAATTAAAAAAAAAACTCATTTAACGGGACGCTTGAGCAGAACACGTTCACGTTACAGGTTAATAAAGAGGCCAATACAATAGTAAAAATAGGATATCACACGTTACGTGTTGAGTTTTCTTGTTGATTTATGCTTTTAATAATAAAGACTTTAAAACACAAGGTAACATCACAAAGTAAATAATTACAGAGGCACGAAGTGGCGTGATGGTTCCTTTGGTGTAAACGAACTCGGTCGCTCATTGGCCGCGTGGAGATGTGGGAACTGGCCTTGGGATCTGATTGGCTATTGCATGTTACGGAATATTTCCTATTGGCCGCGCTGCCGCCTGGAAACTTAAGCTGGACTCACAACCAACCGTCGCTACCGTCAGTCGTCTGCCAGTCAGTCTTCCGTCTGTGTTCTCGTCCGTCGGTTGAAAGTGACTCACAACAATCCGCCGTCCGTCAATCCTTCCGTACGGAAAAATTTCAGTCTGACAACTTAACATCGTGATCTTTCTCTAGTTGAACGTATATTTTGGTTGGAAATACATTTTCAAGAAAGAAACATTTAGGGAAAATAATTTTTTTACGTGATAAGAATTTATACAGAATTATTGTTTACATTTTAAATTCCTGAATTTACCAGCAAATATAAATAAACATATTTCCACCGCCTTGCATTTTATTTAAAAGTGCGTATTCGCGCCTACGGAATGACGTCAGAAGGCGGCGGCCCTTCCGTCCTTCCGTCGAAAGTTAATGTTTGAGAAATATTCGACAAGTTGCTAGATGGAAAAAATTTGCCTTGCGATAGGCTGAAGATCACGTGACCGCTGGATGGACGGGCGACTGAGGGTTGTGAGNGGATGGAAAAAATTTGCCTTGCGATAGGCTGAAGATCACGTGACCGCTGGATGGACGGGCGACTGAGGGTTGTGAGTCCACCTTTAGTCTCCAGGAGCTGATTGGCGAACGACGTCCCGCCTTACCGCTGGTGTGTGTGGCTGGAGTTCGCAATACATCCCGTCATTTGACCTCTGTAATATTAACTACTCTGTAGTTAGGATTTCAGCCATCACTGAGTACAGCATCGGTGATAAATTTTCTCCCCGTGCAACACTTCCAACGAAATGAACTCAGCAGGAACTGAAAGTGTTAAATGTGGAATTTTTTATTATTCACCAGTGGAGTAAAGACAGATGAAAATGAATGTACGTGCGCGTCAGCAGTAAATAATTTCTTTGTCCCAAAACTGCACAGTTTTACTACAACTAGAAGTTGCAAAACGTCGTGTATTGGTAGAGCCACGTGTTTTTCCGCGAAAAGATTCCACAACAAGTTGTACTGGAAAACACGTTAGTTCAGAAACAATATCGTTGTTGGATGATTTGAACTTCCACGCGTCTGAGGTGTCTACCAGCCGATCACGGAAGTTCAGTGCCGGGGTAACTTAATTCTGATAGCCCCAGGTCAAATAGAGAATGTATCCTCGCACGGACACCCGGCCGATAGCCAAATGATACCTTCTTGTGTGCACGCTGAATGTTGGTGTCTATCCTGCGCGCAAACGGGTGGCGCTGTGTATTGGTTTACTGTCTGCACGCTGTTGTATAAATACCTGCTTTGGAAAATGCAGGACACTTCCTGCTGACAGATACTCAGGGGAATTACGCCAGGAGAACTCTTTATTTAGAATCGCGGGTGTGTCGGATTTGCGAAGGTGAAAATCCGTCCGCGTCGTTGTTTCTGACACGTGGCTTTGACAGTTCTGCTGGCGGTCCGCGAGCCGGTAACGGGAACGTGCCCGGGAGACAAAGTTCAGTTTTAACTCATGTCCAACGTATCGACTGAAAGGCGTTCAAGTGAAGCAGATATCACTTTGCGCGCATTCAAATAAGATTGATTTGGAATATCCTTCAGTGCTTTGTTTTCGGAGTTTAATGGACAGTAATNACTTTGCGCGCATTCAAATAAGATTGATTTGGAATATCCTTCAGTGCTTTGTTTTCGGAGTTTAATGGACAGTAATGTTTTCTAATTTTTATAAACAAACACTTGAACTCTAATTGTGAAATATTTACGTGATGTACCACGTGAAAACTACTGCAAATCTTAATTACGTTAAAATGCTATTTTTATTTTTGTTTAATTCAATTTTTTTGTAAGTGTTTTGTATATGGCATTATTAATCATATCTAGCGTCCTATCTGTGGTGTATCAGTGACACACAACAATATTCCTCGCAAATCTTATACTACTGGAAACTGTCATACTTTTAGGCCAAGTGTAGTCACTAAGTATACAGTAAGCATCGAGATAGGCATAGTTCCACAAGTTGTGTTTTGCATGACGTCCTCGGCTTATTGAATATTTGTAACCACAGAATATTTCTAAACGTACTCGCGCGTAGGAACTTTAGTTAGGTAAACAGTCTGTATAGTCAATTCATGGTTACTTTCAACTTTTATGAAGCCCTGCTAGAGTACTACTTTCAGGCTATTCCTCCGCCTCATGCAAACAAAGGTTAACTAGATATAGAAAATTACACCAAATGTGCAACGCACCGTATTTGTGCGCAACTCAGTTTAATAATATTTGCCATGAGAACAATTTTTACTAGGCATTACCAACACACATATTTTCTCTCTGTTTTTACTCATACGAATTATAAAAGAAATGTGATAATTTATAGGCAAAATATAAGTAAAAGTTTGATTTAACAAGATACTTTATTGTTAGGACAAGTATAAAAAGCTCGTTGTACAGGAGGTTTTTAGAAGACGACGGAACATGTCACACATAGGTTGATTGTTCAAAGGTTTGATTCAAAAATACGTGTTTCAAGCAAAAGCGCTCATAAAAGATGACGTCTTAGAAAGAGAGGGCAAGAGATAAATAGAATAGACAGAGGGGGAAAGAAAGGTAGAGTTTTTTTTCCCCTGGCGCTTATGCCAAGAAAAGTGATTAACACCAAAACTTCTGGAAATTCTCGCGTTAACAACGGTCTCTACCCGCTCGGTGCCCTTATCCACTATCGAGCACCTGTTGCACATGCATTTTACTTATGACCGGTATTGTACGCAGCAAGGAATCAATCTAGAGCGTCTTCCTTGCGAGTGATCTGATTTGTGGAAGTTTCTGTACGTCTCGTTTATGAATGGTCGTTGCTGGTAAACCCGAGCACAAAGCACGTTTTTGACTTGTTGTGAGAACCGCGCTACACACAAGTACTGTACTCAACAAAATATCACATGTCTACAACACGAGCTCGTAAATGAATTCGGGACCAAACGAGTTGTAAAAATTGAAATATATATCTCAAAACCCTTTGCGGGAAATCTATTAATTTCTTTAAAATTTGACACCAGCCACTCTAGTACTGTCTGTTTGTGGTTTCTTCGTACTTTTTTAATAAATGCTTTGAAAAGTCACGTTATGTATGACGTGTTTGGCGTTCCCTAAATACGTCGCCTATTACAAGCGTTTTATGCTTGGTTTAACCATTTCATGCCTGTTGTAGCCAATTGTCTACGTGTTGCACAGGAATATTATATTTGACGGGCATTGTACACTGTGGAGTTCAGTGTCCAATGTCTTCGCTGTGGCTAAGCGATTCGTAAACCGTGCTCCTGCTCTACGTTATAACTGGTTCATATCATTAGTGTCGAACGCAAAACCTTTTAGCTTATTGGATGTGATAACGAAACACGTTCTTTACCAGCCCAAGTACAGCACGTATCAGAAAATTTCTTATTTGCTACACCAGAATAAAACGAAATTATTGTGGGATTGAAAGGCTTAACATAAACGTACCTTATTTCTAGTTCAAATTGAACTTTACTCATGTTACATCTATGCATTATAATATTTCACTTCTAATTAATACGAATAAAAACAGTGGTACAATAGGTGTGTTGGTAACGCTTAGTAAGAAATAGTTCTTACCCAAAATAACATTACATTGAGTGCGCACGAATGCGGTGCGTTGTCCTTTTGGTGTAATTTTCTATACTTGGTTAAGCTTTGTTCACATGAGGCGGAAGGAAGAACGTGCTGGAAGTACGACTTTAGCAGGACTTTAGTAAAGGTGGAAGTAACAGCGAATGGGTTGTACGCGTATACACGTTGCGAAGTCGGTAAATCTACGGCGTGTAGCGTGTGCGGAAGGAAACCGCCCATTAAATATTGCAGAAACCTTTCCATTCTTACAAAAATCAGTTTTCGGTGATTTATATCCTGTAGGTCTGTGAACCAGCAATACAGGAGTATAAATACCCCGAGTGAACCACGCACAACCTGGTAAAGGCTGTCCACGATAAAGTGAGCACTTTAGAAATAAACGTTTCAAAAACATCACTGCTTCTTCCAGCATATATTTCAACGGGCAGACTCGGTGGCATGCGCCCAGTAAAGTTGGTAACGACGGGAGGGAAAGTAGTTCGGAGTCTTAACGTTGAATTTATAGTGTTANGCAAATCTACAGAGTGTAGTGTGTACGGAAGGAAACCGCCCATCAAATATTGCAGAAACCTTTCCATTCTTACAAAAATCAGTTTTCGGTGATTTATATCCTGTAGGTCTGTGAACCAGCAATACAGGAGTATAAATACCCCGAGTGAACCACGCACAACCTGGTAAAGGCTGTCCACGATAAAGTGAGCACTATAGAAATAAACGTTTCAAAAACATCACTGCTTCTTCCAGCATATATTTCAACGGGAACACCCGGTGGCATGCGCCCTGTAAAGTTGGTAACGACGAGAGGGGAAGTAGTTCGGAGTCTTAACGTTGAATTTATAGTGTTAAATAAATATTTGTGAAAACGGAAATTATTTATTTTGCTTTATATTTATTTTAAATGCATCTAAGTGTATGAATTAGTAGATTTGTAAAATATTTACTTTCGTAATAATTTCACAGTTTCACTTGACTGAACAAAGTTATCAGGCCTATGTCAATGTTAATTTTAAATATGGCGGAAGAATAAAAAAAAAGTTCATACACGTAGATCTTGAGCAGGGCTTTCAAGAGTGCTCTGTTTACCGTGAACAGACTATACACATGACAAAGTGCTCATCATGAATGCATCAGCCAATGTACAAGTGTATACACAACTGCCGTGTTTAACCTGGTCATCAAATTAATTCGTGAAATTTCTGGTTCCCTAAATACTGACTGTATTACGGAGCTTCAGAGAAGTTTGTGTATTCTTATTTGAATGAAGGGAGGATTTGAAAAAGAAAAAAAACACTTTTTTTTTTTGGTTCTCACAGGGTTATAAATAGATAAAACTGGGAAATTTATTTCTAGCTGTGGTAAAATAAATTTCACTTGTTGTGAGCTGTAATAACTGCATGGCTCCCAAACAAATGATGGCCTGCGCACTTCACAGGTGCTGCCAAGGTTATGACTTCTCTCAAAGATCAAAAGACTTCACTGTAAGAAATAAAACAATCTAATACCCCCC
Source organism: Clitarchus hookeri (assembly GCA_002778355.1). Classification (NCBI taxonomy): domain Eukaryota; kingdom Metazoa; phylum Arthropoda; class Insecta; order Phasmatodea; family Phasmatidae; genus Clitarchus; species Clitarchus hookeri. The sequence continues at coordinate 6,376 of NQII01003771.1, read as the reverse complement.
ACAGATAGCAGCTGGTGAACTCTGATAAAAACTTTTAACTGCGTAGATAATGTGTATCTCATACAAATAAACAGGTCTAAGTTCACTGGGAAGTTAAAAATAAGCGCTCAACAGTCTCTTCAGTGACTCTGTTTTTCATCTCTGGAAATCAATCTTCGGAATGCATTCTTGCTCTTACGGCGAAGGTACAGTGACATCCAAAAGAGCTCTGTACTTGAATGCACAACATGCAGAGCTAATTGAAAACTAGTAGACACAATACCAAAATTGTCAGAAAACTTATATTTATTATTACATATGAAAAGAAGAATGAATATATATTGTAACACTGTCAATAATGTTTCTGGAATGCACTTATTTAAATGTTTAAAAATAAATTAATAAGTGTCTATTTTCAATGAAAACTTGAGCGTATACGCTTATTTATTTCAATAAGGAGTGTTAAAAAAAAAAACATCTTTCATTAAAACCTTTGTCAAGTAGTGCAATAATTAAAATTAGTATTGCTGTATGTACGAAAATTATACCATTACTGTAAATCAATTATATATGATAATTAATTTTTATTACGTTAATTTCAGTTATACAAATGATAACTTTCGTGGCAGAAATGGGTATGCTTAGAATCTATTATTAAATATATTTTGAATCATTTTATTAATTTTTTTTAGCCTAAACTGAAGTAATTATTATAATAATCGTGATTGTGAACCTTTTTTTTGTAATATGTGTTTTCTAAAAAATTTAAAATGTAAATACGGTAAAATTGTGGTTTAAATAAAATCTTATAAATCGATTTTTAAAAACATTTCCATAAGAAGTTTTAGTAAAATATATTACAGTATTACAAAATGTATGCGTTATTCTTCCACGTACAACATAAATCGTACTTTTCTGGCAATAACGCTAGTGTGTGTACTGATTTTGAATGAGTTGTGAATGTTTTACTTTCCGGTGCAATGCTCCAGTGTAATCCATGTTACTTCCACCTTAAGAAATTATTATTAATTAAACAGCAGCTGGGATGCGCACGGTCATGTCGTCAACGAATTGAGGAAAGTAGTAGCGAGTTAAAACTATAGCAGCGCCGCTGTAACTTAGGGCTTTGACCTCTGCCAATGTCGAGCCACTTCTCCCCGGGAAAGGAAACAATTGGACGACGGTGGCACGGCTGGTGGGAGGAAGTGCCTGCAGATTCGTCTGCCCGCATGACAGCTACACGTGGTCAGTGCTTCGCAAGTCGTTCTATCTCTCTTTTTCATTTGGGTAGGCGGAGCCAAGTTCGTTCTTAGGCCGGTGTGACTATAGAAACCCAGAAATTTCGCTGATTCAATCGGCAACAAGCTAGACCCCACAATCCTTTCTGTATTCGAGTATCAGTTAGTAGTTCAATGGCTGTTGCACCAGTTCAACCCCAGAGAGGGCAGCGTGGAATTTGGTTCTTATTTTCCTTGCAGGGAGCTTTTCTGAGTTTCGTCTGTAACTGCCTACATCGTCTCGAACCTACCGTCTCGCAGCCGTCGAAAATAATCGGGTGAGTGAAAACGATATTTCAGAGCTGTTCGTCGTTTAGCACGGGGGTACATTTGGGCATCTTCGGCTTACCGACTTTCCCCACTCCAAGCCAGGCGAGGTTTAGTGTCTCTCCGCACGGTCGACAACGTACCAACAAAATATTACTAGACTTTCTCGTTTTAAAATTGCACAAATCAGTTGAAAAGAGCATTACTTAAAGACACGAATAGTAAGCTTTATATTTTGTAGCTCGTCAAAAATAGTATATGATTACAAATACGCATTTTATAAGAAAATAATAATATACAGTTTTCTATGATTTTGTGGGGAGTGTGAGAAACTCTGGTTGGTGGCCATGTTGAACTGTATTTTTTTCTCTTCGTGAGATATAGATGTTAACGTGTTACGGACGTGGATGAAGTGTTCTGCAAACTGTTTGTGGAAAATAAAATATTTTGCCAAGGCTAAGTGAAGGAAAGTTAGCAGCTTTTAATTATAGATTTCACGTGAAACTTTCCTGAATAACAAAGAAATGTACACATCTTAAATCCATTTAAATTAATATCCCTAACCTTTGTGTCTGTCGAAGAGTACCGTAGAGCCATGGAAGGTGATAGTTTAAAATAAATATAATAAAGTAAGTAACACTGACTGAGTCACTGGCATCATATAATTTTATTCTTTGGTTGTTAAATTTTAACAGTATTGATAACCTCTTACTCCACGGGCATTGCATTTGGTGTGAATTAAATAACCTTCCCTTCCTGTTTACCACATATGAAGCTTATGGTTTTTAAAAGCCTGATAAACTTACAGTGCAGAAAAGGTTTATTTTGTACAGAGGAGCATATTTAGTTATGTAGATTTTGACTGTATTTGTGTTATTCTTTTTGGCTTCAAAATTAGTTTTAAAATTATTTTATAGCGCGGAATTTATTGGTCGGTTCTTTCTGGAATCAATGCAAGGAATTTTCACTTTGTTGCAGAATATATGACTAATATTTACAATTAATCACGATCCGTTTTAGTTAAAGTTCATTAGGCCTACGTATCAAATTTTATTATTCTATTTTGAAATTAATTGATCCAGCCCCGAAACATTCCAAACTTTAGGCTTTTAGGGGCTAAAATACATTTAATATACACAGCTTAAAAGCTTGCCCTTTAAAAAATGTTGTTAACAGACATCAACACATAATTGTATTTCTCATATTTAAACACAATAAAAAAAACTATGCGGTGTTTCGATCTCAAAATATACAGACGTTTATGACACTAAGCACATAACTTAACCACTCGCCCACTTAGACACAATGTAATGAACGATTAATATTTGTTTGTGCGGGTGAGCGAAGACAATAGTAGCTTATTGCATTGATATTTACTATTGAGTGTTCGTACATTTACGCGCTTGTAATAACATCCCACACGTAAAATAGTCTGTATTATGTTGTGCACAATATTTAAGAAGGATGGACGTGTGTAATACACGTTTGTAATAATTACAACCAAGCTTTACATGCTTTGTCGTATCGTAAATGTATACGTAGGAACACGAGCAGCACTGACTTTACACTACACAATATTTATTTCCGTATCATTAAACCACACAGCCACATTTAAATCCGGCGCCCGCCATGTTGGTTTAACTACGAAATTCTAGCTTGCCGACTGCTTGTGAGTATTTGATACGTTCGTACTCAACTTGTGACGTCACTCGGCCTTCGTTTCTAGCTTAGAATACCGAGCAGTGGTCTGGAGCCGATAGTTGTAAAGAATACATTTTTTTTCGTGGGAAGGCTAGATTTAGAATAAACCCCCACCCCCTTTTTCCCCCGGCTCGTTATTGGTTTATAGCCGTTCGGGGCATGTCTAAAAAACTATTGACCAATGGAAGCACAAACATCCATGTACACGTTAACACAGTTTAACTTGTCCTGAGATGAATCCGCCAAATTTCCGGGTCTCTAGTTTTAACTTTTCATTTCCAGAGTGTAATATAATACGTGTAACTAAAAATCACTGACAAACTCCCGGAGGTAATTCCTGACAAAAATATAAGACGAAAGTGTTTGTACCGTTTTCCCCTAAAGTGATTATTAGGAAAAATATAAATCCTCAAAAATCGAATTTTGAAAATGACTGTGGTTACAAATATCAGAAACTACTTGCGGTAAAGCAACAAATCGGTGAATAATGTTTCGTAGAACAGAAATATTGCACCTGTGAAAATGTAGTTGGTAATGTCATCCCCTTTAATGTGGAAGATGGGGGTTACCAACCTGTGTTTTATTACGAATCACCACCACATTTTTCCTGATGAAGGGTATGATATTACCAACCACATTTCCAAAGGTGTAAGATATCCGTTCTACAACACACAATTCACCAGTTTGTTGCTTAATCGCAAGTATTTCTTGATATTTGTAACAAAAATCATTTCAATAATTCGAATTTTGGGGGCGCATAGCTCCCCTAATAATTACTTTAGGGGAAAATAGTACATACAGAGGTGGACATGAAAAACGTTGACATCCCGTGGCGCAGTGGGTTGGTGCGCCGCCGATCAGGGCGCGGCCTCTGAGTTCGAATCCTAGTCAAGGTATGGGTGTTAGTTTAAGTTACGTAATAGGATAGTTTGTAAGCCGTCTCCTGATAAGCCGTCAGCAGGCATAACACCGGGGGACGTTCATAGGCCCTATCCAATCCAAGACATTAAAAACATAGATGAGAACAAGTCAATACTAGGTCTTGACAACATATATTTAAAACATAAATTAATACCACAATGAATTCTCTGCGTTTTCCTTGGCAACATAGCTTTGCAATGGCGTGTGCCCGAAGTAATTTTTCATTTAATTACGTACCCCCATTGCAATGCAATAATTTGGTTTTGTTTTGTACGTGTAGGCATGTGTGTCGACGTAATACTAACTCAGTTACATTTGTAACATTATACACTGGTGGACACAGGGGTACACGTAGAGAGAAAACGCGATGAAGTACGCGTGCCAACTATACAGTATTCATCACCGCGTTCCAACACTAAACTGCTTTCCTTCCTACATGACAGTCAGAANTACGCGTGCCAACTATACAGTATTCATCACCGCGTTCCAACACTAAACTGCTTCCCTTCCTACATGACAGTCAGAAACAATAGACTTACATTAAGGTTACCAGACTGTTTACTAAAACAAGTTCTTTCATATGCTAGTACGCTACTAATGGCGAAGTTGTGCCGCAAATGCTGTATAGCCAATTACTCAAAATGTCATTTTGTTTATTAAAAGCGCTGTTTTGAGGTTGAAACAAAACATACACAAAGGTCACGTCGTATTTGAAACACGTGAATTTGAGAGTTGTTTTGGCGCTTCTTCAGCAAACTTCAGGAACATGCACAGGAGATAAAAATCTGTCTACTTCATGTCAAGGCTAAGTTTGAAACAAATATTAACAGCTTGTAGTGATTCGTGATTCTATGACATTTAGATTACATCATCTCGAGTATTATCACTCTTATGCCCGAGATAACGATTTTTCCTTATGGACACAAAAATACATTCTAGTGAAAACAATTCTATGAATCGTCTATTTAATATNCGAGATAACGATTTTTCCTTATGGACACAAAAATACATTCTAGTGAAAACAATTCTATGAATCGTCTATTTAATATAGCATTTTTTACAACAGGAAATTTTTGTGGCCGTTTTTCTGTTTCCTGTATGAATTCAGCTAAAATTCGGAACATTTTGTTTCCAAAAGCGTGAACAAAAAATACTTAAAAAAAAAAACGCTTATGTTGCTAACTTAAGTCGCATACGCCAGCAATATGGCGTCACTGGCCAGAAACATGTCGGAACGCCGTTCACCAATCAGCATCTGGTAACCGGCCCGCCAGCTGATAGGCCATCCAATAGGGAGCCTTTTGCATCACGCAGTTGCCAATCAGCTACAATAACCGTTTCTAGAAACTCGCGCAGCCAATCAGAGAATGGGTACGCCCACATCAAAGGAAGCGCCAAGTCATTTCGTATCTGTATACTTGTCTACTCTTTGTCCTGAATGAACGCAATGTCCAAAGGAGTAAAATCCGTTCGCTGACAAGTAACGCCATGGTGGTTGAAAACAGAGACAACACAAAACGTAAACAACCTGTGTGCAAGTTAACCTTGCATCACATTGTGCCCTGTAACATTTAACAGGTTCAAAAAGCACACAGGAAACACAAGTCTCCTAGGGATACGGCTACACCAATAGAGGCTAATTTTGAAGTTGTTTCAACTTCCTGGTAGAACAGTCGACACTTTGCCGCCAGCATGACGTCATAACATGTGCTACTTGTACTGCAGATGTCACGTAGTTGATTAGAGAGATGAGTTGGCAGTAGCTTATTTGAGTCGAGACCTTCTCGTCAACGCCTATATTTCTCGTTTAAATATGAAACAACAGTCTGAAAATGAATGACAATAGAAGGAAATTACTTAAAAAAAACGAGCGAAACTAGTTATAAGAATTTTTTTTGGACAAATCTCAAAATGCAAAAAAAATTCATAACGTAAAATAATTGGCGATGTTATTAGAATGTAATGAAGGATATTTATTGAAAATTTGTTGTGAGTTTTACTCCTGATTTCAATTTTAACTTTGTTAGATAAAAGTTTATATTCAAAATAGGTAGAATATATAGACATATACAACATATGAATGAAATTCCGGATTTCAAACAAATTGTAACACGATGTAACGTTGGGCGCGCCTGTTACAAAGCCGACTATAAGTTTACCGACTTGCACTCGACTAGCTCAGAGGTAGTACGTGAGACTCAGTAAAATGGACGCCAATTACATAGGAAATA
>NQII01003770.1:41431-237014 GCA_002778355.1 Clitarchus hookeri | reverse complement strand
TTGTAGAGCTCGCTCTGCAGTAGATGCGCGTCCTTTCCAGCGCCAATATGAATAGTATTTCGTAGGCAGCGACATTAGTCGCGATCGAGAGACTCCAGCGTCTCAGTAATTAACACTGAGGGATTGGAATTTTTAGATTTAATGAATTTGTCTGCGAACATATTAGACTTTAAGAACTGGTCTTTTGAGTTATTTTAATACTGGACCTTATAATTTACAGAACACATTTTGGAGAACCATGAGCCTATAATTATCGGCAGGAAAAAAAGCAGAGGATCACAAACTACATGATCAAGGCTTAAACTGATTTCACGTTGCAGTCGCAGACATTGTGCAGATGATTGGGGATTTATGCAAACTACAATTTTATAGCCTCTGAAGAAAGTAACTTGGGTATAGTAAATATCATGCAGATAGATTTGTGACTATGGGTATTCTCAACAACTGATCATGTTTGCGCTATATTTCTATCCGCTGAATGCTCGATGACACCTCGTGGCCTTTGTAAAACTTAAGTGGTTTTTTTTCATTACTGGCAGTAGCGGTTAGCATTTCAAACTAATGTCTGAAAATTAAATGCCATTCCCCACATGCAAAGGACATTAATTGTTTAATATTCTTCACCTGGTGTACACAGGTGTAGTGATAAACCCGACTTCTCTTCTAAACTTAAGTAATATTCGATAATATTGCTGAAAAAATTTATCAACCAGGAGCTTCCTTTAACTTAAAGCTAAACCGTTGAGTTCGGTCAGTATAATGTAACATACAGAACATGCAGACAAGGTGCTACNAATGTAACATACAGAACATGCAGACAAGGTGCTACTTATTCGTGAAGTGGAGAATTGAGATCAACTGGAAATCAGCACAGAAATAACATTTCGTTAGAAATCAGTAACTTCAGTTGNCGTTAGAAATCAGTAACTTAATTTTTAATTAAACGCCTTTCGTTCTACATAATTTTTTATTTCCCCAAGCCATTTTATATAATATTGTGCCCTGAAAATGTGAAAATCTCTGTCAATACTTTACGTATATTCACGGAAATTTTTACCTTTATTTACAGTTAATATACGAAAACGTGATTCGTAATGACGGAAAACGGAGGTGAGATTAGTAAATAAAAATATGGAAATTCTCCGTATTTCCTACAGTTTCAGGTTTCGGGAAGGAACAATAACGAGTCTACGTGAAGTTTTCTTCACCACCATAACCAGACAATTATAGTTTCTGTGGTGGTTAGGAGGTCCACGGCTATAAACGTGTGCTTATGAAGCATAAATGTAGCATCAGGTACTTTTAACATTAAGGGACACTTAAAATACTCAAGGATTACTATATATTGAAAAAAAGTTACGTGGTGTACGCAACACTTCATAATTAACTTATATATCCTCAAAATCAGACAAAAAAGTTGTAAGTAGTAAATGCTTTTTAAAATAGCGCGACAGTGTGACGACGACAGTGCGACAAAAGTGACTAGCCAATCAGAGGCGAGCCAGCAGACGACAGCGATGCGACACTGTGCGAGATAACTTTTTCTAACGCATCTGCGACAGTCAGATGCGACAAGAAAGAAAAATAAATACTGCCTATATTTGCTAACAAAAACGCAACTGTGTGTGGTAAGGATTTTAATATAATCATATTCCGTGTTATTGAAAAAGGCAAACACATAAAGGAGACTTCTTGCTTAACTACAAGTAGCTCGTACTATAAGTTTTAAACATTTACAGACATAAATACAGCTGATGTTAATAATTTTCTTGCAGTTGTAAATTTTGTACAGAAAATTGAAAAATTGTTCTTTATATTTATTTCGTTTAGATCCCATTAATGTTATAGCAAAACCTCTGTAAACAAACACCATTCAAATGAATACACCTAACTTAAAAAATTTGCCTAATTTTACCGCGTTTAGTTCAGTTTAGTTCCCACTTACGTCGATAGATGTCAGTAAATGCATATAAACGCAAAGATAACGTCACGATATTGTAAAATGGACGGACGACAAGTAGTTTGCGACGGTCGAAGGGTGTCTTGTCGCCGACAAACTGTTGCTCAATTGTAAAAGGGCCTCTAGGAATCACAAACTCCAGAAGTTTGTTTGGCGTTCAAATATCACTCCAGAATATATATATATATATATATATAATTAAAAAATAATAATTTATACGCATTAAAACATTTGCACAACGAAAATTAAAAATATTTTTCGTAATGTAATTAATTTTTAAGCTGTAAACACAGAAAAACTATTAAATTTTCTGAGAAGTTCCACGGATTCACAGAGATTTATGTGAAACTTACGCCCGACATTGAAAAAGTCAACGTCTCCCTTATTTTACAAAAATTTGTGGAGAAATTTTCACCAGCACTTTTCCCGTAAAATGAGTTCAATTTTTAAACAGAGATCCCGAGGGATGTGTTCCGTATCCCCGGTGATAAAGAATCGCATCGAGCCTCAGATGACGTCGTCTGGCGACGGGCCGCGGGCAGGTGCTCAGAGCAGAATCACGACCGGGACACGACGCACACCACGCAACCGCAGCTGCTCTGTTTAATCAGAACGGGCGGGGGCTTTCAGCGTGATTGTGCGCCGTGCCCACGGTCTGGAGGGGGAAGGCATGTTTGATAAGAGGTGAGGGGGAGGGGGTAGGTAGGGAAGGGTGCTGCCTGCCGTTGTTTATTACAAACGGGTCCCCTCGCGCGCTTGCATAATTGCAGGTCTGGGAATATCCCGCTTCTCCCTCAAGGGGATGTGAACACGAAGCTGGGCAGGTGGCCGTTCCACACACGATGCGCATGGATTCGCAGGCTAGTAAATGTCTTCTGCACTGTCACTTTAGTCTGCACCGTAGAGGGGAAATGCGATAGAGTGCGCATGTGAGCAGCGCAGTAACTTATCTGCGTGATCCAGTACTTGACTACTTTTCTTAAAATAGCTCTATCAAAAACGACGTGGTTATATTTAGCACTGGAACGACGAGTGAATAACTTCTCCATCACAAAAAGATCACGAGCCCATACATCGGTTAACCGACACTCGTCACACGTAGCGCATGACGTGGTTCGTGACAGGCTTTGAGAGAATGTTCGTAGATCGCGCCTTGGTTCGTATGACGTGGTCCATGAGACACTTTGAGGAATGTTTCATAGCTCTCTCCTCATGGTTCACGGCAGGATTCACGACACACTTTGAGGGATGTTTCGTAGCTCGGATACTTGTTTGCGACGTGGCTCGCAAGGAGATTTGCATAATTTTTCTAGTTATCACTACTCGATTCACTGCATGAATACGGTTTATGGGATTTTCTGAAAAGATTTTGCGAATAATTGCGTAGTTTGTGCGCGAAGATGTTAGCAATGAGATTCGTACCAGACGACTCGTTTCGATAACGGTCGTCGTTGTCTGTTGTTATTGATAACTGGTAAGGTTGGTTGGTATTGCTGGTTGGTCTTGTCCAACGTGTTATATTTGGCAGGAGTTGGTGTCGCCACGGACCAGTCTGGGCTGGAATCAACCTTGGGTGGAGACAATCATTGGCTATTATGGTTTGTCTGAAATTGTTCGTTTGTATACTCGGTTTGTGTGGATGAGTCGTTTAGCTGGTTGGTATGGTTGGTTCGTATGGCTAGCTTAAACCAATTGTTCTTATAGTAGGGTCAGTTGGTATGGTTGGCTGGTATGGTGAGTTTGTATTGTTATCTGGTATGGGTGGTATTCGTGGTTGGTATGGTATGTTCGTATTACTGGATGGTAAAAATGGCTCGTATGGTTCGTTTGTACGGTCAGTTCGTATATTTGGCTGGAGTGGTTGACTCCTTTGGATGGTTCGTATGGTTGGTCTTGTCCGTTGGAATGCCCAGTCAGTCTTACTGAGCTGTTGACCTAGTTGGGCGGAATGGGTATTTGGTTTATATGGTTCGTATGGCTGCCTTGTATGTTTGGTTGGCATGGTTGCCTCGTATGTTTGGTTCGTATTGTTACTTCGTATGTTTGGTTCGTATGGTAGCCTGGTATGGTCGGTTCGCATGGCTGACCGGTATGATCGGTTGGTATGTTCTGCTGGTTTGGTCAGTTCATATGGTCAGTGCTCATATGGCCGGCTGGCATGGTCGGTTCATGTACTCGGCTGGTATGGTAGATTATTATTGAAAATTCGTATGGCTAGTGGGTATGGGCGATTCGTATGGGAGGTTGTTATTATTTGTTCGTATGGCCGGGTGGTATGTTTGGTACGTACGGACGGCTGGTATGGTTGTTTCCAATGGTTTGCTTGGTATGGCTGGATTATACGTAGAGCTGGAATGGATGGCTTGTATGGTTAGCTCTTACGTTCTATGTGTACGGTTGCCTGGCGTGGTCGGTTTGCGTAGCTTGCTGGTATTGTCGTGGTTGTCAGTATTGTCGTTTAACGTAGTCGAATGCTATGGCTGGTTCGTATTGCCAGCCTGTATGGTTGGTTCATAAGGTTGGCTAGTATGGTCGGCTCGTATGGTTGATGTGGCCGGTTGGGGTGGTCCGTTGGTCTCTTTGGATGTGACTATCGCCAATGATTCGAAATCTTTGGTGAACTTTGCCTTTAAATGGCCCAGATATAACACGCTTATTCAATTTACGTTGGATCTTGTATATTCCGAATTTTAAAGGCCTAACCGTAATCGTTCTCGAGCGGTATCACCGACAATGTAAGCATTCCAGCTGGAGTCAGTAACGGTACCACCAAACACACAGTCTGGACGTGCGCCGGTCGTAAGAACGCCATTAAACGAGCAAATCCATGGTGCAATAAGGTAGGAATATTGTTGTTAACATTCCGGCTATTATCACTCGTGTTGCCGACGGTAGGAAAAATGTTAATTTTTTATGATGAGTCGTGGAATAAAAGAGACGCCAGGCATCTCAGTACTAAAAAATTTGAGGTACTATTTCTATAGTGCAAATTAGATAGTTGTTTATTTTATAAGTGCAATTAGCTCTACTTAATACTGGAAGTGCATAGAGTTTGCTGTACGTCGACTAAAAATCAAGATTGTTTTAGGAGTGCATACACACGCAAATACATACACACAGGAGTAGTTTGTCATAGGCTTTGCTGCCAATTTTAAAGTTGGTAAAAAGTAGTCTTTAGCATATCTAACGCTATGGTTTATATTCATCAACATATAATGTACAAATTTGGTTAGCTTACTCTACCGAATTTATGGTTTTCCATCATATTCTTTTTATATTCGGGTGGGCTCTAAAGTTATTATTTGTAATTTTAACAAATCTACACCTTCTAACGCGTTTCTCGTGTAGCCAACAGCTTCTACATCTAAAAACTGTACCTCCCGACGACTAACGGTAGATCGAGATTACAAAAATTCTAACCCTATAATTAATTCCAAAGTTAACCCTTAACGATCTTACCTACGCATTTCGTATCATTGTACCCTTCAGAAGTAATTTATTGCGTAATGTTTGTAATAATATTACAAAATACTTGGTGTAATTGTAATTTATTTGACGCCGTAATTGAAATAATTTAAAATTAAAATTATATCATACATTTATTTTTACAGTTTCCGATTATTACCATAACGGAGGTACAATTGCGAGTAGTTAACAATGTTACGGTTTTATTATTCCTTAAGTGCCATAGATGCGTGGGTCTTGTTTGAAATTGAAAGGCGTTTAGTTCTGCACATGAAACATCTATTTCCCATATTTAACTACCGACATAAAACCGGGGTATTTAATGAAACCACCAGAAAAACGGGCATTTCTAATCCGTTCATGTTCGTTTACGCGCCGGTTCTCTGACGTGAATTAGCTTGATTGGTAACGCGATCAAATGGACTGGCGTAGCGCGACGCCTGGGCGCCTTGTCGCGCCGCCGGGGAGTTTATGCAACACGCAGCGCTCGTTAGTTATGCGCGGTGCTAACCATGCCAGGGGGGACAGCCAGTGCCCATGCGCTCATGAGGGACAGCGTTCCCTGCCACACCAAACAACGACGCCCGCTGATCACATCGTTTGCGCTCTCGCGCACGGGTTATCGCGTTACCCCCAGGGCCATTGTCACGTCGGTCCGCTACGCACCGCGGCTATACGGCTCATGCTCCATTACCTGCGGGAGACACACCGCCGTGCACGGGCGCGGTTCGCCGTTCCGTTCGTATCACCGCGCGCACGAAATGCGACGGCTCTGCGCCAGGCGACCTCCGCGGCGTTTCATTCGAATCGTGATATCACGGGTTCGAAACCCAGCTCCTTCTTGTGGAGGTTTCTGTAATTTTAGATGTGAACTTCAGTCAGAAAATGTTGTAAGTCTTCTCACAACCACGCATTTAAATAAAGTCTACTATTTATAAATTGATAAACGTGCCGTAATTTGCTTGGCATTTTTGCCAAATATATGTTATTGTCTGCTCTGGAAAAAGTATGTTCTCGTAAGTTCTAGTCAATTTAACCGGAGATTTGTTTCAATAAAAGAGCCGAGAAAAGCCATTTTCGTGGCCTGAGGATTTCAAAGCCTGATTTAGCTTGCTGGGGAGTTGAATAATAAAGGAAAGTGGTGGCTCTCGTACTTTTTGCTAAGGTAAGGGAAATTTCAAATAGCTTGTTCTACGTAGTAAGTATGAGACCGAGGAATTTAAAGTCTTTTTTCACCTAGAAATATTATGGAAGAGATTTGTAATTACACGGAAGTGTTGTAAGCCATCTCACAGAGAAAATAGTGATGTTATTGGCTATAGTTTATCATGAATTATTTCAATATACTCTACCTCTTTATATGATCTGGAGTACCTGTGAGTAACGAGTTTAATAAAAATCGATTAATTTTCGCAATTTGTAATAAAATATGGCGTTGACGGGTGAATTCACAAATGTTAAAGTCAATTATATTACTGTCATATATTTATATTACAGTCATATATATTAAAGTCAATTGTGTGAATGAAGAAATGTATTAAAATATAATCTATATAATCACGCAGGTGACTTCGAGGGTCGTAAGAGGCAGCGTGCAACTATGCAACACTCTTCACTAATTCCACTTCTATATTAGCTTAGCTTTAAAATTTCAGTTCGCGATAGGTAAAAAGGAGGCATATTACCAATACTGGACCAAAAGGTAGTGTTCAATACAGGAATTTTTGTGGTCAAATAAACAAAATGCTTGTGCATTATACACTTAAACATTTCTCACACCTTTCATATAAAACCAATGGTGCCAAGGGAAATTAACTCACTTAATTTATGCAATAATTACCAATATTTTAGCGAAACAGAAACTTGAATAATAATAACATCGTTATAAAAGATTTCTCATACCTATTATTCTCAAAAAGAAGGGTTGTCGAAGGAACATAAATAAAATAAATTAACAAATTTTAAATCGCAGTAAATGTAAATCTAACAGAAACGCATGGATTATTTTATTCAGAGGCAATTCAAATGATTTGCTGGGTCAAGAAAAGACTTTAATTTCTAATTAATAGCGCACATATCAAAACTTACCTTAATCAACTAGAGGAGTTCATATTTGACTCTAAGATAACAGCAAACCAATTAACTTGAATAAACTTAAACATTTAACGGAATCACTATACTACATACACCTGGCATTTCACCTACTCCTGGAACTGGACTCTGTCTTAACCAGGCTATGACTTAACATAAATATGAGTAAACCAACCAAAATTATGTTTGCTCAGTCGGCGCCACGCCCTGGTGGGGGCGGTGGCCCTCGCCAAGACGTGGCGACTTCCTTCTCCCCGGAGTCCTCGATCTGTCCTCTCAGGCTACAACTACGTACCCAAGTAACAAAGATCAGTTGGCCCACTTGTGAAATCTGCATGCACACGAGCAACCCGTTTCCATAATCAGTCGACCTCCGTAATGCACGCGCAGCTGCACGTGGTTAATATGATGCCTCACGACTCGTGTGTGCATTTGGCCACGTCTGGGCCACTCTTCATATTACTTCCTTGTAGCAAAATAAAATCTGCCCAAAAGTGGCACGATGTTGCATAGCTAAATGTACTCCAAGCATTACGGCATCATCAGTGGGCCATGTGTGGCAGCAGTGGCCCACTCGCTTACTGCTCTTGGAGTGCGATAAGTTAATCAACTATCGTCAGTGCGCTTTTAGAAAGCCACTTTGAGCGCAGCTGTTGACCTCTTGTGGGAAATCTGTTGACCACTTGTGGCAAATCTGTTGACCACTTGTGGCACAGCTGTTGACCACTTTTTGGCGCACAGGAAAGCAGCTAACCATGCATTCGAAAAGATAAAAAATACTCTTTTGGCCAAGTAGAAATAATCTATTTACCATTTTCATGTATGTTGCCTGCAGTATCATTTCACAATTCATAAATTTCTTTGGAAGAGAACAGAATCCAACTGAAAACCATTCACTTCAATGTAACTACTCTACCATGTATCCAAATAGCGCATTTTAATTAAATTTTNTAACCATGCATTCGAAAAGATAAAAAATACTCTTTTGGCCAAGTAGAAATAATCTATTTACCATTTTCATGTATGTTACCTGCAGTATCATTTCACAATTCATAAATTTCTTTGGAAGAGAACAGAATCCAACTGAAAACCATTCACTTCAATGTAACTACTCTACCATGTATCCAAATAGCGCATTTTAATTAAATTTTAATACTTTGCATATAGAAAAGTTACGTTATTAATATTGCTATAGACACAAGATGTGCTAATATCACAGGTCAATATTGAGACTTCTGTGCTTTGCTTAAAATATTTTATATTCAGGCCACTTTCAGGTGTTATTTGAAATGCAAAATAAATAGTTATTTTACACGTTATGCTTTGCAGGTTTCAAGTCCAAAAACTATTTTTTCGTAATGATAGTAATGACACATGACAATTTTACTTCACATATACATTAAATTAATTAATTAAGTGAATTAACACATGTTATTTGCTATTTCCATCATATAGTTGGCGTGCCATAAATGGCCCATAAAATTGTCGCTAATATGCTCCCAGCAGTAACAGTTGGCATGTTATAAATTGCCCATAAATTTGCTGTAACGTTTCTTCACTAATAAGCAACAGTTGTCATTCAATAATTGACCCCTAAGCTTACTGATATTATATCCCGAGCAGTAATCAAATGTTGGCACGCCATAAGTGGTACATTAGCATGCTACTTATACGTCCGCAGCAGTAAGCAACAATTAGCATGCTATAAGTGGCACACAAGATTGCTGGTAATATGTCCCCAGTAGTAAGCAATAGTTTGCATACCATAAATAGCCCATTAGCTTGCTGCCAATATTCTCACAGCAGTAGGCAACAGTTAGAATGCCATAAACGTGCTGCTAATATTTCACAGCAGTAAGTAATACTTAGCATATTGTCTATCATTTGTTTGAGAGGCTTCTGTTGAATTATATGGATCATTGTGAGAGCATTTGCCCAAATTCAATACCGCGGGCACACTCCGCCGGGCTCATCGCAATGTAGTTTATCAACTGCTAGTGCGGCCGTCGCTGGAATCCGAATCATTTCCGCAAACAGGAGGTGGCGAACAGCTCGAAAACTGGTTAGCTATCACTACGTAAATTTCGATTTCCATGTGTAATCGAGATACCTGGTTAGACAACTGTCAGCAGTTCGTCCCGCACACGTCTTACGTATTTGCGAAAAAAAAGACACACTTCACTGTCCCACTCTGCATGCGGAATATATTTCTCAAAATACACGCCCGATACTAATACCAACATTTTAAAACGCGATAATATGTAGGAATGAGCAATATACCTCGTTAACGTGCTTTGTTATCTGCAATAATATATAAGTATTTTATATTCTCTGAATATTATTTTATGTTCTATAAGTAAGTGATATTTTACAAATTTACATATATTGAATAAAAACGAATACAATTATAAAATATATAAGGTATTTTCTTATTGACGGAGAAAACAAAGGTGCCATTAAATCTAAAAAAAAAAAAGGAGCCTCAAAGTATATCGTGTTAAAAACTTTTGCTTTTCGGACCTGTATGCTTGCCAAAAGAGTGTTGATCTGGCTATTGCGTCATCTTATGTTTTTCTGCTTGTTGTCACTTAATATTTTGAGTGAAGTGTCAGGTGATGATAGTGTAATGTGTCATACCTCAGGTACCTCACAAAAATTGTGGAAAATGTGACAGCACAGCGGTCTGTTGCAAAACTATTTTCGGATATTAGGTGCAAAAATTATTTATGACATCAGCTTTAATTTTTTTTTGTAGAAACACACGTAACATTACATCTGAAATATAGAAACATTGAAACCTGCGATTTAACAGTATCTATCTCCGTTAATTTTGTATTTATTTGTTTACCAAAACTACGCAACATGTGCTATCAGCATTTATGTAAAAGAACAAAACAAATACAGTGGTTTTACTAAATACTTTTAAAACATAAACTGCAAATGGGCTGCATTTTCCATATTGTAATACCATAAAATATTTGGCAGGAATTATTTGAACCAAATATTCTGTACCGGAAAAGTTAATTTTTCTCAATGAATAAATTAGCCTGGAGAGCAAACAGAATCATGTGATTAGAGCTCTTCATAGTTGCATAGAAGCCGCATATACAATGCAGAACAGCTAATTGAACATCCATTCCGAACTTTACACCTAGGCTTAGTTTCAGAATGTATGATATCGTTATTCTTTCACGCTCCACAAGTGTAAAAAGGAGAATGCTTGATCGTAAAAAATTGTTCACCTCCATGTATTATCACGCTTAAGTGCGTCACACGAGAAAGTTTTCTCCGTGCTGGAGATTTGTCCCCCACCCCTTCACCTTTTTCTCGCATCTCGCTGTTATCGCACAACAAATGACGGTGATGACACGTGCAATTTCGCGGGGATGATCGATTCCTTCGCCCACATCGCCTCGTTTCAGTGTTGTTACCCGCTGCGCACCACATCTCCCATCGCTCAGCTACATTTTACCTCCTAAAGAGGCGAATCGGGAGCCCACATAGCACAACGATGTGGTTATGAAGGTTGTTCAGAAAATATATCCACTCTGAGATGAAAGCGCAGACACTACTCCTTATTTTTTTTCTCCCGCAAAATCATTACGAAAACAACAGTTTTGAAATATTAACAACGTGAAAACCTTTTATTAATGCACTGAAGCCTAGCCCCTAGTACACCCTGGACTCCAATAGTTCGAAAATTTCTTTGCCCGTGAAGACTGGGCACAAATGCATATATTTTATTTGTTTCGACAGATTTTCAAATTATTTTATTCGAACAGTACGGAAACCTAATAATGCATTGAACAAGTGTAAGTTGTTCTTAAAATTGCGTAAGTTAATATCATGCACATCTTGGTATGTAATTACAAGCAATTACATTGGTAAACTCTTCATTCGCCAAGCCTTTGGCTGTTCCTGCAGTGATGGAAACAAGCTACTCCTTTCAATATTGTATGAAATTTAATACATGCAGCCCTCAAAGTGTCACCACTGAAAGTTTATATGAAAATGTCCCTGCTTTTACACCATTAGGTTTATCGAGACGTGAGGTACATGTCGAAGTAAACCAACCAAATATAGGCCTATCTGCATACACACACATAGCTGACATAGAATTCGAACCCGAATTTTCAAGGTCCTAAGGTTAATTGTTACCAACCTCGATCACACAGTGTGCCAATATTGAAAAGCCAAGATATGCGAATTTTTCATGCAACCAGTGCATTTGTTGAATGTGTTATGATTTTTGTAAATAATCGTCTCGGCAGAAATTTTAAGAAATTAATTTCGCAAATTTCCCGATTAAAATCATATTTAAAACTAAATATAATTAAATGTCTTATTAATACATAACAGTGTGTTGTAGAATTATTATTATGCCTTCGACCTAAAAAGGTGTCACTTGGTCGAAGTACATTAAAAAGGAGACACTCAATTCAGAAATATTCGATGTTATAAAATCTCCCTAACGTAAATTATTTTACTTAAAATGGAAAATACATTAATGTTTTCTCTCAACATGTCTCACCTAGCCCATGTGAAATTCTTTTTGACTTTAACTGCATCTCAGTTATTTATTCTGATTTGCTTTCTATCATATTATGTCCAATTATAATAATTTCACCACTTGAAGCAAACTACAGACAGGGGTACAGTGAAATTTAACTGTTAGGTTTTACTTTGTACTTTGTCAACTGACAGTGTGATTTTGCTGATCAGCCAGGATTATTTTGTTATATAGGTGGCTGCTTTTATCAGTATGCGCTCAAATAACTACTTGTGTGCTAATCAATAATATCGCTACGTATTAGACATCAAAGGAACACGATGTGAGTACAGCGAGTCAATAACGCTTTACAAATTTTCCCAACGTTAAACAGAAAACAGCTTTACAATTTTAATTTAGTAGTCACAAACCAAAATATCAATACTAATTTGTCTAGCATTTCCTCTCATAGTAACTTATATTTACTACTTGGGGATATTATGGCGTAAATATTTAGCACTGTATATTCTGGAAACTTCTGAAGTGAAAAAGGTAAGTAGTGTTATACAGCCGCTCTGAGAACAAGGAGCAGGAATGCGGATTCCGAATCGGAGTGACCGGGTCACTAACGCACCCTCACCCCCTTCGGCAAGGCTTTCTCCTGCTTTGTCATTCTTGTCAAGAAGTGGCCATCTTGAATTTGACTTTTGTCCACAATCTCACTTACTGTTGTTTCCTATGTTGTCTGCTGGAATGCACTGTATTCGCACAATAATATTGTTCCCGTCGACTGCCACTAGGGTTCAGTGTAGGTGACCATATTTTTTCTAAGAAATTACATTCATTACCCTATGACTTGCTACTCAGGTAAAAAAAAAAGTAATTTTACTATTCATAAGCAGCCAAAATAACAAACAACTTTGGAGCGAGTATTTAAATTACTGAGAAGCCAATGCTGGTGCCAAATGCATTCATCAAATACACCGACCCCTGACAACACTTTTTATGGTGTAAATAATTTATTTAGCCCTTTTAATTACGTTTATATTGTATTGTGTTTTTAGCCAACATTATTTTTTTTCCAAGGGTTAGGTTAACTTCCTACCCTTCCTAGTTCAAATCCCCACAATCACACTTATAGCCTCCACATTTGTAATTTTTTAACGAATAATTCTAATTTAAGATTTCGAAGACTCACTGTTCTGCGAAAGTGTCATGCACTCATCCTGACAGCTGGACAAAATGTTACTGTTATGCATAGTCGCTTTGACCTATTTGGGCTAAGTGGAATGTTGCTTCTCATCAAGGAGTCAATGGTGCCCTGCTGAGAGGCGGGGTGACGGTCCCACTAGTTCTGCCTGGTTATTGCTAACAGGTGCGACATCACTCCTGCCTGGTGCAAGTCAACGACTTAGGAACCACTGAACTACCGTTATGGGCATAAACTTCAATGGTATTACTCTATGTACAGAGGAAGTTCTGCACCATGTCACCTTGGTTATAAAAGCAACGGCGGACCTATGTGTTGGCAATCTTGAATGTTTATTAGTGCCGAGTGTGAGTGAAGTTTGAGAGAAAAGGACGGGCTGCGAATAAATGACCGGTGAGTACGGTGTGCGACTCTGGGCAGAGACGGGGACTGACATGATGAACTTCAAGAAAGTAGATATTTTTGTCATGTGTGATGGACATTTGAGTACTTTAAATGTATGTGAATTAATATTTGATACTATATTTATAATTAGCGAGTGATGATTAAGCGGCTGTAGGTAATATGCCTACACTGACAGTGATTATGACTTCAGTTATAACTGAGATCAGCATATAGATTGATCCCACTTGTAAATAGGCCTAAGTGTTAATAGTAGGAATATACAACCGTATTTTGTAAACAATAGTTTTATCTATGCATTTTTATACAATTTTAAAGAAATTAGGAAAATAAAATTAGATATTTAATTTTATTGAGGTTTCCATATATTAAAAACATGATTATGTGTTAAGTTGTTTGTAACATTACTAATGAAAGAGGACCTAGGCATAATAAGACATTGCCATCCAGCATTGACATAACTTCGCTGATAGTGAGTTAAGTTTACTAATGGAACAAACATAATTGTAGCCTGCGAAATGTTGTATGCAATGAGTTAACTTACTGAATAATTTTTGGTCATGCAGTAACAGCCATGATGGTTTATGACGAATGGTCTGCCCCACACTGCTAAGACAGAATGGCTCCTTTTATTGCGACAACCAATTCGTTGTTTGACTATGAGGGGACCTGGGAAAAGGCTTTCTATATAATTTGCTTTCACTTGCTGGGGAAGACTCCGTATTGACAGGGATGCCGGCTGGCAAGTGAGTTACGAGGCACTGATCGGAGGAAGGTGCTGTAATATGTTGCAGACATTGCGTGTGCGGCTGGAGTTTGCTGTAAAAGAGGCTCTTTTGCCTATTTGCTATCTCTATCTGTGTCCCAAGGCTGAACTACTTTGTTCCCACAGAACCTCTAAAACTGTGTGAATTTGACAAAGCTTAACACATTTGTCACACAAAAAATGCTCTGATATGCCATTACACTACTTTCGACTAAGTTGTAATGCAAATCCTAAATAATGAAGTTATTTTTTCTTAAAGAGACGAATGACTAGTTAAATAAAGTAAACAATAATAGAATAATTGCACAAAAATGTGAATTCGATGGTTGCTTTTGCAATTCCTTGGCCGATGCTGGAGACATGCACAGAAGGTGAAAATCTGGCTACGTCACCTTTGGCATATAGTGTCCACACCCTCTCGTGATCTGAGGTCCGAGTGGGAGTGTATAAGTTAGTGAAAACTCTGCTACTAAAACGTCCACTCCAAGATTATTTTCAGAAAATGTGATTCAGTTGTGACACGTGTATGCGGGATCTGGCACAATGTACTATAAACTGATAGTTCTTCATCTGCTGTAATCATTCTTTTTTAGCGAATTTAGATTAAACCGATGCCAGGCAACAAACGTTATAAATAATTATCATGTCCCCTTTTCCTTAACAAAGCTGTCTCGATTCCTTTTCTCTGCGATACCTAGCACAAACTTCTGCTTTCCATCTTGTAAGAAGATCACTACATACGTGTACAAATATATTAAATAAGCTATTTTTATTTCGCGCTTTTACAGTTCAAAATACCCAGTAGGCATCCAGGCAGTGATTTCATAAAATATTTATTTTCCTCAAGGAGTGATATTTTATGGCTTATCCTTTCCCGCTTTATGAGCGCTTTGTATAGTTACTTGGCCCTTTTCATCCACCAAATTAAATTCCAATTTTTCGTCATGTCTTGTGGGCTTCCTCTAACTGTCTCCATCTATTAAATGCCCATTTCACTACATTCATGATATTCGTGGCCACCTCAAGAACGCTGGTCAAAGCAGCAATAAAGGTTATCCACTGAAGAGCCAAACAAACTGGTATAGACGTGCGTATACAAATAACAGAAGTATGGAATCAATCAGAGTAACGCGATGCAGTTGGCAGCTAGATCGGTTACTGCTGCTACAATGGCAGGTTTTCAAGATTTAAGTGAGTTTGAACGTGGTGTTATAGTCGGCGCACGAGAGATAGGACATAGCATCTCCAAGGTAGCGATAATATTTGGATGTTCAAGTACGACTATTTCACGAGCGTACCATAAATATCGGGAATCCGTTAAAACATCACATCTTCGACATCGCTGCAGCCGTAAAAGATTGTGAAAGAACAGGACAAATGACGACTGACGATAATCATTAAACGTGACAGAAGTGCAACCCTTTCCAAATTGGCGCAGATTGGATTTGTGGGCTACCCTGCAGGATTCATGGTGTAAATTGCCTCTTGCATACCTTCAGACATTAGTCGAGTTCATGACACGTCGTCTTGTGGCACTTCTGCGTGCTTGGGGGGCCCAACAAGATATTAGGTAGGTGTACCAGTATTTTTTTGGCTCTTCAGTGTATGTGTATGCAGTAAACTGCTAAGCATTTGGTCTATTGCATTGAAATTTCTTTCACTCTGCGCCCTTCTTTCACACGGTCATTGCAGGGGCAGCATGAGTGGTACATAGTAACATAGAATATTTTTATTCAAGTTATAAGACCTGCTTTTTGAAATAGCTTAATTGTGCATTTTGAGTAACTTCTTCCTAAATTGTAATATCGAGACATGTCAAGTAGAACAGTTCTTCACAAATACAGGAGTGACAATATTTTACAACGATGGCTAGGTATGCCACATTGTTTAAATCGACATTTTCTTCAAGAGTTATACAGAGTTCATGTCATTGCAACCCCGCGATTTTTTTAATCGTATTATTTATCAGCAATATTAGTTATGCTCCTCTAGACCAATCTCCAAAAGCTGGTATTTCTCTAAGCCGGGAGAGTATTATTTTTAATTAAAATTAAGCTGTTACGAATATTCCTACAGATCGCGAGTTGAAAAAGTAACTGACAGCTATTTAGATTTGTTATTTGTAGGAGGGAAGGTATGAAAATGGGTGTCTGATGATACATTATTGTAGAGTTCTACAGTTCCCAAGTTATAGAGTGAAACTTTGCTGAAACCTCTACATATTGAGTATGTTTGAGTTACAGTTTTAATTTCATCCACATGATTAATTGGAATCTACAATTTTTCTATATTAACTGTGTATAACGTTTTAATATATTTACGTTTTTGTTGTGTATCTTATATAATTTTTATTTTATTTACATGTGGCCAGTTTCTGTGAAGTGTTTCCAAATGACGGCCAGTGTTATCAAAGCTTATGAATCACATACTAATTCTAGGAATACATTTTTTCATGGTATGACAGTAAATCACAATAGTTTTAATTTACATTTGCTGCGAAACATTTTTATTTCATTTGAATGTTAGTGAATTTTGGTGATATTGGGGAATCGGAAAGTAAATTTGCATATTGTTGGTGTGAAGAATACAAACAGAAACGTGACAAGCAGAAGTGTTAAAGGGATATTTTGGTTAAAATTTTCTAAAAGAATATATAAGTTACATAATCAATGAGTTATACACAAACAAGTAACTTAAAATAATTTGTCTTTGCGAAGTCAAAATAGTTCAGAAAAAATATCGATTAAACATGAAAATTAATTAATTACCTGAAATACTCTAATACGCTCTATCACAAAAGTAATTTTTCAAAAATCTTATTTTCCTAACTGTGTTCCTTGCATTCTAATATTGACAGTCCCCTACCGTGGCAACTGGGGTGAACAGCAACCACAACTAAGAAAATTAATTCTCACCTTGAACTGGCACATCCACAATCCAACAGCCACCTCAGACGTGAATCCATTGTTGCCTAGATGTGTTTTTAAATAAGAAAACTTCTAGCAAAGGGCGCTTAAAGAAACGTTTGTTGAGCCAAATTATTCCTGGATTCCTCACAATATCTTTGTAAGTAATAGCTCACAAGACTAATGCAACAGGGTATAATAATTAAATAAATAATAAAAAAATTAAGAAGAGTCTTGGTTGAGGTAAATTTATTTTAAATTACCTAAAAATACATGTCCAGCTCAATACACATAATCTATTTTGGGAAATATAGTGATGTCAACAAAATTATGAATTATAAATATAAAATACTCAAATAGCCATGAAATTAATATTTTTTTGGAAAATAATAATTTTTTAAATATAATTTTAATTTAATAATATACTTTCATAATCAGTGATTTATATTAATGGGGCCCCAGGATCTATAGAATTTTGTTTTGGCAATATTGCATTCCATGATCGAAGTTTTATTTTTATTATGCCATTTGAAAAATTTCTAAACTATCATTAAAAGTCCGAACGTAGGAGCATGCACATGCATGGTTATTGATTTAAGCAAAAGTCACATCTGTTTGTTGGGTTTCGCTGGTCCACTGGCGAAACTGGCAGAAGCGCCAAGGCAAACTCGTTAACAGGGTATGTTGCCTCGGGTGAAGAGGTTACACCCGATCATAATTCGATTTTCAGAAGTTCCAAGGCCAGCAACCCGGCATCCAGCAACTCGAGAACAGCATTCACCTCAAGTCGTGCACCGCACTTTAAGAATTCAAAGAATTTGTATGTAAAATACGCAAATTAGGTTATACACTCAAACAGAAACAATTGCGCGATACTTAGTATTACTCACAGAAGGTGGTGATTCCCTGTTTCAAACCATCAGATAAGTAGAAAAAGCCAAATATCAAACAGCATTAAATTCTAGATGTTACATGACTGATAAAATGTCCAAGAAGAACGAAAAAGACAGAATCATCAAATTTCGAAAATCACCTTAGCGAAACAATTCATAAACACCAAAGATAACCTCGTATCTGCTTGCCCCTTACAACATTGCAGATATTGGCAGGACGATCGTCGTGTAGCTCAAAGAAAATAAGAATTATAAAATAAATTCATAGATAATATTATTAATTAATTAAGAAATTATGCGTTGCATATGAAATAGCTGGACTTAAAATATTTCGTTATGATTAATTACGACAATGTGTACGAAAAGAAGAGCCAACTGAAAAGTTATACTTTATGTACACAACATTAAACTAACAAAAGACGAGATTTCTTTTTTCTAATAACAGAAATTAATGTCATCTATTTTACTTAAAAAACCTGTCTTTTAATTGAATTTTTCAGTTTGACTTATTTAATCTCTTTAATAGTGTCAGTTAAATATATTTGAATGAATTTAAACCTTGTCTGATAGATGGCAGTGGAAAACAGGAACAAAAAGCTGTGCTTTAAAAGGAAAGAATAAAACTTACCCCACTACATAATATATTATGAAGCAACGTGTACCAATAAATAAAAACGGCAAACTATATATGTAATTACAATGTACAAAAGAAAACCCATTTTGCGTCACTTCTCTGTTAATATCGCTGTCAAGTTGAAGAGTGTTACATAAGAACTCATAAAAAGTTTTTAAAAAAGTAACGCGATAAAAATTTTGTTGCAGACGTAATAGATTCCTAACAACAGATATTTGAATGTGTAGTAAAAATTTTTTAGGCCGGTGCGCTTCTGTACGTACTACCGATACATGATATCCACAAGAAAATAGGCCAGATGAAAAAAATTTACGATTAAAAATCTACTACAAAATTTAAAAAAAATTCCATGTTTAGAAATATACAGAATATTCCACCTAACGTGGACACCCCCGAAATTTCCGCAACGTTTGCAGATCACAAAATGCGGTTTTCGCTAAATGATAGTACGCGCGGGGGCGAGTAATTTTCCGCATAGTACCCATTAGTAACACGTGCATAGACAGAGAAATCGAACCACATATGATTTGTTGACAGGAAACATATATTTATTTCAACAGATTTTCAAATTACGTGCAAAGAGAGATTCAGAAATACAGCATTTACAATGGAAAGTATCGCAGAAATGCTAAGAAATAATGTGCAAATATGATTATGTTGGATAGGCCAGTATCATGGGCAGAGAACCAGTACTCACAGCTGTGCGTAAATAACACGCACCGTGACTCATTCGTGGGATGAAAAATTATGATAAAAACAGTAATAAAGCTGTAAAAAATTAAAGCGAATATTATGTGATAAAAATGTAATTTTAAAGAAGCAAATTTGGATTTACTTCTGTGCGTTCAAGTAAATGTGTGAAAAGTGTTACATATATGTTGTAGATAAATTTTATGGGAGTAATTTATAAGCCCATTGTTCATATGTTTTTAATAAAAGCTAAATACGCAACGTGGCAACAGTTTTTAGCCTACTTTCCGAAAGAAAGAAAGGTTTTTGAGATCACTTTCCTGACTATGTGTCTGTGTTTGTATGGGTGTGTGCGACTGTGTGTGTGACTACGTGTGTGTCTGAGCTAGTGTGTGTCCCAACTTTCAATTTTTGAATGCGTTAACCGAATTTCACAAAACTCGGTACACATATAGTGCTAAGTAAGTACACCTGACTTAATAATTTTTGACCATGCCGGGCACTTACATTCAAAATTGCGTCCATTTTAATATTAAGCGTGATATGTCATATCTCGGAAACCGTTCAACCTGACTTAAAGTTAATTTTGTATGCTCACAGCGCAAAGTGTAAGCATTGAAATTAGAAGGGAATAGTGGTGTTGGCCCGCAATTTTAGAAGATAGAGCTACACGAAAATATAAAGCTTTCATGTTATATCTCAAAATTAGGTACTTTTTTTTAAAAATGGTGATTATTCAAATATTTTAGGTTTATTTAGTATAACAATAATACTATTTGACCAATTTCAACCAAATATTGTGTGCTGACGATATCAATTAAAAGTATTATCTAAGAGAAAAAAACAACAATTTTTGTCGGCTATTTTGAAAGATAGCGCTAAATGAATTGACATAATTTTTGTGTAATAACTCGGGAAATAATTGACATGTTACTAGGAAATTTGGCAAACAAGTAGTACTACAGCAGCTGATGTGTATAAATATGTTTCAAGAATGTCAGACACCTATTTTTTTAATGGTGGCCATATATATGTTTTAGCATAGTATGCTATATCTTCGAAATCATACAATACATTCCAACTTTACTTTGTATGCTGGGAGTATATATAACAAACACGAAATGTTTCTACATGGAGCCTCTTTAGTCCTCCATTTTTTTAGCTAGTGCCACATGAAATAATAAAATTTTTGTGTCATATCTCAGGGAAAAATTTACTAATTGCTACCAAATATGGCATACATGTAGTACTGAGGCGATGTTAAATGATATGTTTTAGGTATGTCGGACGCTTATTATCAAAATGGCAGCCATACAGTTATTTTAGTTGCGTATGTTATGTCGTTAAAACCATGCAATTAATTCCAATGTAACTTTGTATGCTGATTGTATATATTACAATAATCAAATGTGTCAATGCAAAATATCATTTGTCCACCATTTGCAAAATAGTACCACATGACAAATTATAATTATGCGATATCGCCAAACAAACAACCCATTTCTACCAAATTTGGCAAATAAGTAGCACTATGTCAGGCCATGTAAACTGATCAAATTTGAGAGCTTCAAACACACATATTTTTAAAATGGTGGCAATGTAAACATTTAAGCTAAGAATTTTTTCGAAGACACAAACAAAACAAATTTTAATTAAACTTTGTGTGCTGCCATTATCCATTTTAGCCATCAAAAATGTACTGAATAGCCTCATTTCTCCGCAATTTTGTAAGATTGTACCACATGAAATAATAAAATTTTTACGTCGTATCTCGAGACATAACCTACCGATTTAATTTAAATTTGGCGAAGGAGTTGCACTGTGATAGGTCATATTAGTTTATGGGTTTTAGGTTTGTAACTGTCTGATTTTCCGAATAGCGCCTATACAATCATTTCAGCTTCGTGTGCTATATCTACGATACCATGTATCATATTAACATTTAACTTTGTATATTATTTCTATGGCAATCATCTAATGTGATAATATTTAAACTTTCTGTCCTCCATTTATGAATATCGTGACATTAAAAATGGAGGGTTTTGTCATATTTCAAGGACTGATCAACTGATTCATTAAAAAATTCCACGAAGTATTGCTAAATATGGGTATGTAAATAAACGTGTGTTATGTGCC
The DNA here is from genome assembly GCA_002778355.1 of Clitarchus hookeri. Taxonomy (NCBI): domain Eukaryota; kingdom Metazoa; phylum Arthropoda; class Insecta; order Phasmatodea; family Phasmatidae; genus Clitarchus; species Clitarchus hookeri. Next base: position 215,372 of record NQII01003770.1, on the reverse strand, counting down.
ACAGGCCTATTTTTATGTGGTTTATATAAATATTTAAGATTAATTGGTTATATGTATAAAGAGTTTCAACAAAATTCAACCAAATTTGGTACGCAAACAGTATTAATTTAAAGCATCATTTTTACATACAGAGATTCCCTTTTGCCGTATTTTTTTTGCAATATAGTCTCAGGTGATTAATAGAACATTTTTCCATGTTTACGGGACAGTTCAACTTATTTACACCAAATTTCGCACATCTACAGAAGGCCATGTAAAGTTACATGAATAAAATAGGGACAGACGTTAATTTTCAAAATAGCACCCATATAAATATTTAGATGTGTTTGGGATATCCATTTAAGAATTTTACAAAATTCAATTACACTTTTATGCTGATAGTATCTTTTTGAAAAAACCTACACATAAACTCTTTTTAGGTACTTTTTAAAAGATATCCTTGTTTACAAATAAAGGTTTTATGTCATACCTCGGAGACCAATCAACTGATTTCAACCGAATTTTTCACACAATTTGCGTTATGGTAGGTCACGTAACTGATGTGTTTTTACTGGCTCAGACACATATTTTCATAATGATGGCCATAAAAATATTTCATGTTAGTGATAATATTAAACTTATCATATCCGAAGTTGACGATCCGAATCCCACCTTCGTGATGCAGTTGATTGCACGCTATCTTAATTATAAAAAATGTTCTGAATTCAAATGCCGGGTAAGTCACTCATGTATTTTAATTGTCTTGGTACTGTTTCACATGTTTCTGGTTATATCTCTAATGATATTGCTATCAATGAGAAGTCAACGCCTAACTGCCACCTAAGTTTTTAAGAATTTCACTAAAATGAATTTACAGCCAATTAGAGGAAAGTAGGCTCAGTAGTTATCAGTAACTTCTTGTTTCAAGATGGTGGAACTGGCCGGAATGGGGAAGCTTTGGGAAATCGACAACATCAATCACTTCAGAAATTGACAACATAACCCTAAAAAAATATTACAGTATTACGAAATTTCCAAAAAAATTAAAAACATTTTCTGATAAAACTATTATTACTTTTTTTTAAGCACAAGTTTAGAAATCAGCAAGGAGGATGGAAGACTCCTTGATATGTGAACCAAAAGAAGTCCTCAAAACAACAAGGCAGATTCAAGACTCCTCTTGTGTGAGCCAAGTCCTGTGGATAAGGTGGGGCAGCGGCAATGTTTGTTTACTATATTGTCCCGGCCACCGTATTGGATACATCACTCGATGGTGCCCATATTTGACATTGAACCTTAAACCTTGAAATCGATAAAGCGAGAAAACTCGCACAAATATAAGAAAAAGCTTCAAAAATAAAAAAAAATTGAAATCATATTTTTAAAATTTTAAAAATATTATTGCCGAATATTAAAACAAACAATATTTATTGACGAATTGTAATTCGCATAATTTGTTAACTGCACTCCACTCCAGGGTTCGATTCTCACGAAGATGGCAGAGCACACACATCCATCTACTCCTGGCAGAGCGACCAGCCGTCGACTTACACACTCCAATTAACCATAGGCTGTTTACTCGGCCCCCACCCTACTACCTCCAACAACAATTATTGGCTTTATGTCACACCCGACCCCCTCCCCACTCACCTCTATCGCAAATTCGCTCCACCACCACTCCACTACTACCCACAATGACTCCCTCCTCTCACTGTAATAAAGGGCCTAACTCTACTGGTTAGTTAATTATAACCAGCTAGTTATACATGAATAATGATATAGGCAATATGCCAGACTTGTATTTTCTAGATTCGAGTTTTAAAGGCCAAAAATTAATGGCCGGCAAATGGCAGACATTTATGCCAATAAAACTTATGGTAGAAGCTTACCCATACTATGATTATAACATGACTCGATACAGGAAGGTGGTCTTTACTCTGTTTTTTTTTCAGGCCCTCATTACGTTTACAATAGCTGAATGTCGCATCTGTACACATGATATTTTACTATGAATTAAAAACAAAGAGTTTCGTGGAGGGGGACGAGTTTGTTCATTCGGGGCTATAGATAATTCAACGTTGCTCATTTCCTCCCCATGGCATATTTTTCCTTAAACTGGATTTTGTGGCGTTGTCGCTTTTGCGGCCTCATACAGGAGTATGTAGTTCATTGTAAATGACTTCCTCTTCGTAAATACGTCGAATTTAGTTAGTTATGTGTAGTCACGCTGGAGTCATCTTATGAATTGTATTGGTTCCTGTTTATGTAATTCTGCGGTGAGTTAACAATATTTTCTTCGTAAGAGCAACCAATTAGTAAATATCCTTTGATTAACATCTGTGGTTTTGGGCGACATTTATCATTAGATTAGGATGGCATGCACGTTTGGCTTTCCACAAACACGTTTTCATTAACCATCAGCCGACTTCCCGTGGCGTAGTCGGTTGTTGGGCCGCCGGTCTAGAAAGCGGGTGGTTCTGGGTTTGAATTCCAGGTAAGGCATGTGTGTTAGTTAAATATAGGTGATACGATAGTTGGTAAGCCGTCCCCTGATAAGCCTTCAGGCGTGACACTGGGAAACGGTAATAAGCCCTTTGCATTGCAATGCATTAACCATCCCAGAGTCTGTCACGATTCTGGAGTCTAATGGCCGCTTGTGCGATGATGGAATGCTACCTCGAGTTGTTGGTGTAAATAACTTGAATACTCTACATGGCGACTTTTAGCATGTGAAGGGCTTGAAGCCTTATAGATCTTCGTGTGTGTCTACAGATTATCATTTCGTAAAAAGTGTTGGTCACATTTCTCTTACTTAATGTGACCAGCAGTATTTTTTCTTTGTACAGCTAATATTTTCATGTATTCGAGCACATTGGCCAATGAAAACGATGCATTAAGGAAACAATTATAATTAACTGATGTGGATAGAGTGTTAAGCTAGGAGTGCCCAGTACATTATTTAATGAGGATACACACTTACACACACATATATATATGTGTGTGTGTGTGTGTGTATACACACTCCAACAGCTTGCTGGTCCGAAAAGGTATTTGAAATTTGAGCAGATATTTTACTTTGGTGGTAAAATATGTATAATTATGCTCGATAATACTCCGTGAACTGTTATGGAAGAGTCAAACATAAAAAAAAACTGTAGATGTAATTGTGGATGTCGAGCCACAGCAGATACATGGTGGTGTGGTGGAGGGGAGCGGAATAATAATCAATGAAGAGCCAACTAAATTGACTGGAGTTCAAGGACATTTCATGGTGCATGGAAGTGAAATGGAGTGGCGAAGGTACAAGTAAATGGAAGGAGATTGTTGAAGGAAGGGGGTCAATTGTGATGTAAAGTCAATGATTTATTAATTGTGTGTGTGCGGGATGGCCAGTTGGGAGAGGGGTTGGCTAAATAGCCAGTTATTAAGTGATGCAAGTCAGTCGACTACAGGTCACCTTACCGGGAGGTGTTGCATTGTGTGCTCCTCCAACTTCGCGAGAATCAAACCCACGAGTGGAGTGCGGGCGACAATCACTACACGCATGTTTTTAAATAATAATGCAATTTTTTCAGTTTTTTAGAAATGTAATTTTATATAGCTGTTTAAATCCTATTTTGTCATTAAATGTTGGCATTTACTTAATTTTAAAAAATTGCGCATTTTAATTTTTTTCGTTGAAAATTTAAATATCTTGTTTTATGATTTTAAAATATTTGTACGTTTGGGAAGATTCTTAGCATTCATGATTAAAGTGGAATGACTAAATCGGACACCATCGAGTGACATAATCCAATGTGATTTTCAGGTCAATAATGTTAACACACATGGCCTCTGTCCGGCTTTATCGAGGCTTGGCTTGCACATTAAGTCTTGAATCCACCTTGCTCATTTGAGGAATTTTACGGCTCACACATCAAGGAGGCTCGAATTTTCCTTGCTGATTTGTATACTTTTGGGGAAGATAATGAAAAGTAAAATACATAAATGATTTTCATTTGTGTAAAAAAAAAAAGGCGACCCTAGAGATAAATAATTGCTTTCTGAAGTGATTTGGGGGTAAAACAGGAAATATTGACGGCCGTGTAGTCATAAAATGGCGACCGCGAAAGTGATGCGGTCCAAGATGTCAGACGGCTGTTGCTTCGACGCCCCTCGCCCTTGTTTCCGGAGCTCCATAACTTACCTACTTATGTGTCTAAATCAAAATTAAATTAAGATAAATGTATAATAGAAATGTGTTCTATAAGGGTAAACTTTGCTTGCGCGAAGAAATATACGTTTATTAAATACTAATATGAAGGGACAAAACGTTTAATGTAGTAACAAATTATTTCAGTAATATAATGAAAAACTTTGAAGGAAGATTATATCTGTGCTAATGCAGCGTTTTTATTTGCCTATTTTATTGCAGTACACAAGAATAAGAACGCATGTACAGACGTTCTGACTGAAAATTGCTATCGAACTATTCGTGAAGTATGTGGTGATACATTGGGAATAAATTTCAGGTGATAGATGAATTTCATTCTGCATTACAGGCGTATTAAAAGCCATTGACGTGTATGTGTGTGTTTAAATTTACATTATTGTAATGCCTACAAAACCATCCTAATATTAGCCACCCGGAAAAACGCGGGGACTTCGGGGAGTACAAAGAAATTCGTCTCTGTCTGAATGACCAGTTCGTGACTCGNGAAATTAGCTCCGTCAGAGTTCTATTTGCTGAGTGAAGAGCTACTGCACCGGATAAGTACTGGCAATCGCGCAAAACAATAGAAACACGCCGGCGTGATTGCTTCTACTCCGGTGCTGTCTACTCTCTCATTTCCTCTATTAAACGATAAAGCCTCGTTGGAAGGTCTGGTCTCGGCCGCGTTTGCTTGTTCATGGAAGCGGCCCGCGGGTTGTTCGCCGAACGACAGGCGAAAATTACGCCCCGCGGAGTGCGCGACATGCCGACCGGGCGGCACGTACTGCAGCCCTCCCTCCACCGCCCCGGCACTTGTGCGGGGCTTAATTCCCCACTTTACTGCGGCCTTGAATCGGGATTAACAGAGGTTAATACGTAACCGTGTGGTGGGGATATGTTTCCACGGGATTTCCGTGGGCGAAGGGAGGCAGGGAAAGGTATGCAATGCGCGCGCAGGCTCTCTGGTTCATTGTAGGGCATTAGTGAGGCCGCTACGCGGAGGCGGGATAAATCACTTAAATAACCCTGCATCCGCCCACCCCCTGCCCGCAGTGCTCCTGTTCGAGGGGGCTCAATCCCATCCCCCAACATCCACCCTCTATCCGGTACAGTCGTGATAATCCATAAGGCGAAACCAGGCTAGATGAATCGCTATGGGTTGAAAAATGGCGGAGGAAAATAAATATTTCTCCCTGTGACCGAATTTTAACTTTAGTCCCACATATTTCTTCCTATCTATTTGAAATACGAAATGCTCGTTGTTCTGTAGACGTATGCCTGCACTTTTGAGACATACACCCACACTTTCTTTCCACTTTTACGTACAATTTGCGTGTGTTTAATGTGCCAGTGCAGAAATGAAGCACGCTGTAAACATTTTGAACTTAAAGCTTCCAATACATCAGACGGAATTATTATTTAACACGTCAGGAGAATATTAATGGTGAAGACTTCGCAATTTTTCATGACTGAATCTGGGGTGGTGTTAAAATTGTTTAATGATTTGATTCTTTGTTTGAATTTCTGGCGGAAATGCAGGGTAAATTTCTAATTACAATAGTGTACACAGATTTACAGCAACAAACCTGACTTTAATGGACGATGGCAGTTACTTCTAAAGTATTTTATATGGAGTCGTGATAGCATAAAATTTATAACATATTAACACACTTTATGTAGGTTGGACTCAACCCATTTTATCACGAGTTCGAATTTTAGTGCCTTAATTCCCACAGAATACCAGCTGTGAAAGTAGACAATGCAATACTGTTTCTGAAGTACGCGTGGCAACAATGCGTTGGAATATCGACTGGAGGTTACAGAAAATGGTTATTCCATAACCTAAAATAAATACGCTACAGTCTCGGGAACGTTATTCATACATTTATGTGATGATAAGACCAAGTCATATTACGGACAACCAAGTAACGTTCTATATATACTGTACATAAGAAAAGATACATGCAAAATTACGCACGTTTAAGTCCTACACAGTCTTTTGAATGAATGATGACAGGGGTGTAATTATCATTTTAAAATATTAAGTATTTTATATGTGGGGACGAAAATGTTCTGAGGAATTTTGTTGGTCCTCTAACCGTTAGAGAGAAAAATGTTTCTGCATCATACTCCAAGCTTTTCTTGTTAGGTTGTGGTACCAATTCCTATTATTTTCAGCCAGCCGTTGCTGTCTCACAGCACAGATGTTCAACCTGTCCATCGCTCTCTTGCTGCTACCGCTGCTGCTTCTTAAGATGGGGTCATAAAAAATTTACGTTAAGTGTTACAAACAAAGTTTTGCACTCTGGAAATTTAAAATTCATATATAACACTTTATGTTAATAAATATTTAATTTAAAGCTCGGTATATTGCCAGTTTCAATAACGGTACACGTATGCTTTATAATTATATATTAAATATATAATTCTTACGGATCGCTAGAAAGGCACTGATCAGCAAAGCACCTGTCAAAAAATAAACTATATACCGTTGTTTCCCTGGGCAACACGCGATAAGGCCAGTGTGTTTTTGTTATCGTAACTGACTGAAACCATAGAAGACTTGTTTGGTAAATTGTGTTTCAATTAAAATATTAATATGAAACGTGTAGGTACAGGTTGTTTCTCTAACGGTAGGTCTATTTTTCCGATTAGATGCTGTCTCTGGAATTTCGACTTCTTTGAATTTATTTAGTCCAACGAAAATGTTAATCTAGTTTGGTCTCACGCTCCTTTTTCTTACACGGACGTTCAACATGGAAAGTAGAGACTTAGGCGTTTCATAAAAACAGTTTTGAGAGCCGTTGAGGGTGAAGCAAGGTGATTATGGAGCAGCGTTGGAATGTATGGGCGGAAGATATGGGAGATCACCGAGGAAACCCGCCGACAAGTCCGACCATCGTCTGGCACGATTCCCACGTGTGAAAATTTGGAATTTAACCCGCCGGGAATCGAACCCAGTTCACCTTGCTGGGAGACTAGCACCCTAGCCGCTGCGCCCCTGCGGCCCTCGACATTAAATATGTGGTTTCTTTTTGCGTACTTCAAGTTTTCTATGAGTTGCATTGAAACAGTTGATCCGCAGATACCACGATATGGTTACATCTCACACGTCTAGATGGCGGCAAATGTTCTTACTTGTCACATGCGAACATCTAGGGGTTGTTGCACTGAACAAGTGACTATCACATGGGTTGGTTATCTGGGATACACGACCGGCTTACCAATCAAACCAATAATTATATATTTTGAGCAGCACAGCTATTCTCCTTCACCATGAAAAGCTGCTGAAGCTCCAGGCTCATTTCCTTTGTTATAGCACGATAATGACGCAAATATAAAAATATTCTTGCCTAACTATGCTACTCGACATTTTTATTTAATAACCATAACTACAAAAATACTTAATTTTATTTTTGTCTTCAATGAAAAATCCAAAGGTATGTTTACGTTTCGGGCTGTATTGTTTGATGTAACATACAGCAAATTGATGGTTAAACAATTATGTTCTGATATTGTTCAATCATATTTTTATTGCTTTAAATACATATTTATTTTCTTTACAACAATTATATTTAAAACATTTATTTCTTAGTTACTAATTCGTGACATGCAGCAAGTAAAATTATCTTCATCTACACCATATTGATACATCGTTTATAAGAAGAAGTATTCATGACGTAACTTTGAATAAGTTGGTCACTTTAATTACAGGTACTAGCAAAATTTATTTGCAATTGTTTAAAAATTGTTTCTGCCTACAAATAATTATCTGCGGAAAATAAGTGTTTTATATTAAATGGCCTTACGTGTTGATATAATTTTCTTCAAACCACTAGAAACAAACCGTTGGTAACAAGTACGTGTCAGGGGAGCTCACGAAATTAATCCTTTACATGCATGCAATAACGTAAAATTTCAGAACAGTTATTCCTGGCAGCTATACAAACTCTCTTTACAAACGCATGTTTTCCACATCCAAACCGTTTTGATACTAGGATGGCTTCTGAAGGAAGCGCTCAAGACAGGTCGAAAATCTGACACCAATGCCCGTCGTCTAATTTTGTGGCTACCGTTTAATTAACGCAGCTCTACTGTTGTGGACCAGTAACACATGCTACAACCATCTGATGGTGTCAAGTTACCTCCAGGGGTGTTTTTTTTTTACCGAATTTAAGATATTTCTATATATCTCCGAAACGCAGAGCGCAACCTGTAAACAATAAACGAATTTATTTTGCCTGCAAAAAAATATATTTCCGGTTATGCAGTTTTTTTTTCGTAAATTAATACTAAAATTAAATTCCCTTCCCCAAATATGTACATCGGAAATAAATAAAGGGGGAGAAGAAGAAAGACTCAATTAAAGAATGGCAGCTACGTGCACGTCTAGTGTAACGGTATAATGAAATCTTTCAGGTAAAACGTGTATAATTGGAGGTAAGTCTATTTCCACAAAAAAAAATTATCTGTGTGTTTGGTTCTTGCTTCATGCTTAAACATGTAATTAGACGTGGAGCATAAAAAGTACTTAAAGCCCAGCTTTATGGTTGCACCCTAAGTTATATCCGATATGTAAATTTCCAGTCTTGTAGTTTATAAGTTGTAAAAGTTGTTTCCATTGTTTTATAAAATACGGTTTTACTTAAGCTCGGAAAACATATATACTTTTTAGCAATCTACATCTGAAAAATCTTAATTTCAGAGAATATCACATTAAAAATTAATTTAGAGAAAATTTAATTGTTTTTACGTATTTAACTGTAGAATCTAAACAACTGGTTTATAAAAATATACCGTTGGCCATTCCAAGACATATACACATTTCTCATATATAATATTTAATCTGTTAATAAGTCATCGGTTGTATGACTTGCTCTTATGTACAATATTTATTTATTTTGGGTTATGGAATAATATTGTACTATGACCGTCTTTCGATCTTTAAATTCACTGTTACCGTCCGTACTTCCGAAAGAAGTATTGCAATTCTCGGAACTGCGACTATTCTCCAAATATATCTGATTAAACTATGTCTTATATAATATGAAAGGATATCTTTCAAATAACTTTGTATTAACATTCCATACTGCTTAGTTATCTCGTTAGCAATAACTGTGGATTTGACAAGCAAATGCAAAAGAAATGAAACTAAACAATATTTAAAATAAATATGAAATATAAATTAAGTAGCCAAAAATGAAACATAAATATTTCACGTTCTTTGTTTGGAGCTCCCTAAAGCGTTGGTTTCCTTTAAATGATTAGACTTTCAGATGGCCCACGAAGGGAGAGGGATTAGTGGGAAATTAAAGAAGGGAAATGGCGGACACAGATTCAGACAGACGTGCTTACATCCTAATTTACGGCTGACGAATGGTAATTATACGCACGCGCCCGAAGTTAGTGCGGAAGCAATGAGGAGGTTCCCCTTCCAGGGAGCCTTTTACATATTCAGCAGTTGCTCATCAGCAACCGTGCCACATGTCAGCTTGCCGCGTATTAGTAGAGAGAAAGGATAGAGCAAAGTTTATTGGCCACCACCGAAAAACTTGCCCTTGGTAGACCGCCGTTTGTGGCACCTACCGAACTTCGATTACATGTCTGTCTTGTTAGGGTATTGGATAATTAATTAAGCACATAGTTCTATATATCCTTGTGCCAGAGGCGATCGCACACCCCGCACACATGCCCGAAGGAATTGTTTAGAAATAGCTTGGCGAACTGTTTGTCTGCGCCAGAGTAGTGCGACGACGCTGCTGGTTGCTTTAGTAACAGCATTGAAGGGCCTGTGTTGGGTCCCATTTGACCACGGAANGTCAGCTTCTTCTTGATTTCGCAAATATATATCTGACATCCTCGGTCGTTTTGGTGGCACTCCCGAGGGACCAGGCTGCGGAGAAGCGGCGCTTCGTTCTGCACGCTAGTATTTGGAGCCCCATTACTTCTTTCCTGGTGATCCGATTCTCTTAATTTTTTCTTCTCTCTATACCTGCGGCTTTGTTATGCCGAAATTAATGGCGGTTGTCGGTTTTGTGGCAGATTTCGACTCGGATCCTAGCCCTTTTTTCGCGGCATGAAGCTGTTTAACAAGTTCAAAGCGCAGCTGCTTCGAAAATTTTCGTAGCAGATAAGTGGTTGTTACGTTTAAAGAAGAACTCTTTTAAGCCCTTTTGAATGAGTTATTACTCGCGTCCGTGGCACTTTTAATTTCGGAGAAATGGCGCACGAAAGAATAAAAGTGCTGCTAATTGCGCCGAAATTGGTCTCAAACTCGATGACGCACCAACGGAAGCGGCAAGGCGAAAGTTATAAAACAATATATTGATAATTCGTGGGCAACTTTGCTCCGTCGATCGGTANTAGCAGATAAGTGGTTGTTACGTTTAAAGAAGAACTCTTTTAAGCCCTTTTGAATGAGTTATTACTCGCGTCCGTGGTACTTTTAATTTCGGAGAAATGGCGCACGAAAGAATAAAAGTGCTGCTAATTGCGCCGAAATTGGTCTCAAACTCGATGACGCACCAACGGAAGCGACACGGCGAAAGTTATAAAACAATGTATTGATAATGCGTGGGCAACTTTGCTCCGTGGATCGGTTCAAGTGCACGGTCCGGCGTGCGTACGGGGACTGAGTGGTGGGGCGAGGCGCGGTACATGTTTTCGTGACGGCGAGTGCGGCGCGCATTACCCCCGAGCGTGCGAGAAAGNCGATCGGTACAAGTGCACGGTCCGGCGTGCGTACGGGGACTGAGTGGTGGGGCGAGGCGCGGTACATGTTTTCATGACGGCGAGTGCGGCGCGCATTACCCCCGAGCGTGCGAGAAAGACATGTAATCCATGTCAAGAAGAATTATACCCTTCGCATGATGAAAGAAAAGGCGTAGGGTAGACTGGGTACGGTTGTAACAATTTTGCTTTGATCGCTCGTATCTTTGCCATTCTGGCTGTAAACAACAAATAAGTCGCTTGACATAGAAGAGCACTCATTTGTCTTCAAATTTTTTTAAACAGATAGGCCTGGATGCAGTAGTTGCCAGACAGGCAACATTTCAAAAAACGTGTGCTAACTGTTACATCTGACCCCATGCCAAGGGCGGTTGTAACAGTGATGGGGGTCAGTTGAAACATACACAAATAATACACAATGCACGCATTTCAATAAGTTTTATTACTAATAAATCACATGTTAGTACGTTTACATTATTTAAGGTTAATATGGCACCATTTTAGTAACATTTTAAACAGTCTTCTTCAATCACTTTATAAAATTTAACATTTTCAATTTAACGTCGTATTTAAAAAAAATCTGAAGATAGTAAAATAGTATTTAATCAAACAAAACAACTTCTAAATTGAGGTATTATTAAGTTGTATTTAATGGCCAGTTCAAATGCTAACTTTCTTTTACCTCTAGGAGAAAGATCGAAGTATATATCTACACAGCGGATGAGGTATTTGGTGATANATAGTAAAATAGTATTTAATCAAACAAAACAACTTCTAAATTGAGGTATTATTAAGTTGTATTTAATGGCCAGTTCAAATGCAAACTTTCTTTTACCTCTAGGAGAAAGATCGAAGTATATATCTACACAACGGATGAGGTATTTGGTGATTAGATGTTCTAGATATTCCGAAAAGACTCTGTTATGAGCAACATATCTCATACTAATCTTTTCTTCCTCGGCACCTTCGTTCGTGGCATCTCCTTTCGTATGTATCGTAGTAGAGAGACGTGGTTAACTCTGTAGATCTCTGCTGCTCGTCTCAAAGAACTTGCACTTTTCACTTCGTCGTATGCATCCTTGTAATGTGATATGTCGCTTACACCTCTCGATGTCTTTCTGACACTTTTCCTGGGCATCTACAATGTAAAACAAAAATATTACTAATGTTACAACCGTACCCACAAAAATGTTACAGCCGTACCTCCACCCCCTCCCCAATGTGCCAGAAGAGAGAGAAAATAACCTACACAAAAAATAATTACTGTTTACTTACCTCTTAAGTCTACCAATTACGTAGGAAAAATCTCAAAACGTAAATTATAATATTAACGAAGCAACTCAAGAAAGAAATCGATCAAAAATACTTACTTTTGGTTGACAAAACACTATAGATCCCTCTACAAGAGAACAAAGCGTGTGGAGGGCGACGCAACACTGTCATTCGAGTTGTTACAACCGTACCCAGTCTCCCCTATGTACACTAACTGACATACAAATTTGTGCGCCTAGGAAGAAAACTTGGGCTCAAACAAAAGATTATAAATGTGGTGGTATATATGAAGAAAGAAATGATTGCCATGAATTGTCGCCATGGTGTATGTATATATATATAGTGGCCAGCTGTTAGACCAGTCACGCTTGATTGTCTTTTTCGCACCTGTGTCCTGTCTGAGTAATGCGACAATATAGGTGAATAAGTGATACGCTTCGCATTTTTGGACATTCGCCTTTGCGATGCAGATGTCTGTGTTGAAAAAAAACATGACTGAACCTTAAAAATACTAAAAGAAGACAAGTAACCTATTGATGAGAAAATAAATATCTACACAACACTGGAAAATTCCAGAGGGAATAGAGTAAAAAGAACAGGACAGCAAGCTAAAAACGAAAAACTAAATAACTGTATAATGTATATATATATATACGAAAAAATATATACGACCAACAGACAACACACTGGAGACGACACAGGCTAGTTATCTGCTACAAAAATAAAAGAATACTTGCCAAACAAAGCCAATGAAAAAACTCGCACAAACACAGCAGTTTTCCCAGATACGACAGAATGCGACATTTTAGGAACTGCTGTCTGTTCCCGTCTTCAGGCAGCGACAGACAGGGTCTGAGAACACAAGTGCGACTGACTGCTTTGCCTGGTTACATGCCGTCTCTTTTGTTTTGTATTTCTACCACATCCTTGGAGTACTGTCATATCTTCACTCTCTTATTTATTAATTTTTTTTATCTCTTACTAGTCAGGAGTAGCGAGTGGTGTAGTTTATCCTACATTACACTTAGTTCCACTCTCTTCCCGGATCTACTATTCTAATTATATGCCTCGTTACAGCGGCACTAACTACTAGTCTGCTTTACATTATTTCTAGTGTTCGATTAGTTCGCTCAATGTCGACATCCAGCAGAGAGGTGGTCCTCCGGATTAATTTTCTATCTCCATACCTCAGTAGTCATGTCTTTGGTCCACGAAGTAGAATAGTACAAAGAGAATAAATGGTGGTTTGGTTATTCCTTTGAAGTGATAATATCCACTCTATGATTGGCTGTGGGAGGCTCTGGGATAGGGCCTTTTTTCTGATTGGGTACTGTAGGGTGCGAAAGGTTCGCTATTGGCTGAGCTGCTAACTGGCGAGTTGGTTACCAGGATTTGGCTGGTGAACGGCTGGTCAGTGACGCCATTTTGCTGGCATGTACGGCTGGAGTTTGTGGAATAAACTGCTGTTTCATCTCTGTATTCTTAAAAATCCCGTGGCTTTACTTCAGATAAATGTTCCGCCCACCTGAAGCACAGGTAAAAGACACCCATTTGATTGCTTCGTGCCTCGTGCCTCGTGACCTCCATTTATACGGTTGGGTATGGAATCAAATAAACGGCGTATCTTATACTTCTTCAGATTTGCGTACAGACTATGTATGTAACGCTTCAAATCACGAACTCATCGATATGGAGGAAGGTGACCTTCCATATGGTCCCACAAATCTTCAAAGGGGCAAACATAGGTAATGGGCAGGCTTCTGAAGTGTTGAAACATGGTATGAATACTTCTTGGACACAAAAGCTGTTTGTGAGCAATCTTTACCTGTATGTGCCCCATCTACCTGGAATTGTTTTCCACGTCTGAAGCCGAGAAGCGCGGAAGCAATAAGGGAGACACTACCACGCTTATCAAGTGCGCTATCGCCACTACGCGCAAGTCACTGAATTGGAAATCAGTGTTCTCGCCATGTTACGTGTACCTATGAGACTTTAAGCGGTGCAAATTTTAAGGCAGCGTCCTATGCAAGATTCGCGGAAATCCACACGGAACTTTTTAAGCTTTAGCAGTCTGAAAATGTAGTTTTTGGACGTGTTGAAGATATTCAAAATAGTGTTTACAATATGAGTGATCTGTAGAAACTTGTATTCCGGCCTAATCTGAAGTGTTAATTATTTTTATCAAGTGTAAACAGATTGTGGACACTGTGAAATAGTTTAATGTGGAAATGTGTATTATAAACTCTGCTACCTAGTTAACGTACAAGGTAGATGGGCACCTTATTTAGCTGAAAAGTGGCTGCTAGATACTCAGCCAAGAAAGTGGTGGAGAATTTCGGGTCTTCACAGGCGATGAGGGTGAAGCGAGGTGAATATGGAGCAGCGCCGGAATGCAGGGGTGAGAGAAATGGGAGATCCCGAGAAAAGCCCTTGACCAGGGGCATCGTCCGGCACGATTCCCACATACAAAAATTCGAGAGTGACCCCACCGGGAATTGAACCTCTGTTCACCTAAGTTGAAGGCGAGTATTGTGACCACCGAGCCACCGAGGGACCCTCAGTCAAAGAATGGCAAATTACAGGGTCTCAATATGTCTTCATCAAACCACTGTTCATTCGGTTAACCTCGCATCACCACCAGTGGCGAGCGACGATTATTGGCTACGGGTCCTCAGATCATCGTTCCAGTAGCAGTGAACGCTTGCCGTTGTAAATTGAGGAAGGAACTGTAGCGCTCATCCGCGGTCCTTCAAGCTCCAGCAAGCTGGTTATCCATTCCCACAGAAAAGTGTTATTTGTTGTTGTAACAAAATGTCACCAGCCGTGGTACTCCACATTGCTCTCTGCTGGCACCATTGCAAACGCAGGCATGTGTAGGTGCCAGTGGCATAACGCGTAAATGCCGATTTTATCGTAGATTTGATAGTGCTAGGCGTTAGGAAATGCTAATGTTTGTCATGTGGTGCTCTAGTGAAGTCGCCAAATATCGAAATAAGGTGGGCAAGGGAGCCGCTGGCTTAGGTTGTTTTTGTCTGCCCATCAAAGATCTTCATTCTTATGTTCTGTAGGGATCGTCCAGAACCGGCTCACTGTGCACCCGAATATTCCTGTGCCCATTGTTCATATGAAACGACCTGACTCTAAAGTCTGAAGAGCCGAGATGATAGGTTTTTTGTTACTCTGTCCACTATGCTTCTCACAGACTTATTATTCGCCCTTCCAAACTGAGTTTGTATTACGGCATGCATATAATTGATTAATCACACACGCTAAGAAATTATTCACAAATTTCATATATCAGAGTATACGTATAGTGAGATGGCACGAATGGTAAACGTTTTTATTATACTTCCATAGCATCATTCTAACATTTGCTCAGGAAACAGTCAAATGCGTAGGTAAGTTGCTAGCTTTGTACGAGTATATTAATGATGCTCAAAATTCCTATATTTTCTGTCTGGTATGCGGTACTGTTTTCATACAATGTATAGGTAAAAAACTCCATTACAAATTAGGAAGTTCACCAGAAAAAGGTTTTTAGTGCGCCTGGCAAGTGAACTGCATATTGTATGACGAAATTAACAAATGATACCGTGAGGGGAAGGCGCGTCTCTTCACCTACTCGCGCGACATGCGGCGGGGAAGACAGGTGCATTCAGTAGGAGCTACTATGGACCGTCTGCGACACATTCGGGAATGTCAAAAACGGTAGTGTGGTTTCCCTGTCGTTTGTCGTATGACATACGAGGGTTCAATGGTTTAATGCTCCCCGAGTAAACAAGACACATCACAGTGGCATTTGTTACGTGCGTTCGAGATGAATAAAAATATTAACTTATATCAAAAGACTTTTANCAAGACACATCACAGTGGCATTTGTTACGTGCGTTCGAGATGAATAAAAATATTAACTTATATCAAAAGACTTTTATACATTTTCAGTGAATAAAGAGGGATCTGTTGAAGTGACAAGAAAACATATGCCTGGTGGTAAGCTCTAAATACGAGAGAGGACAGCTACTATCCTAAAACATCATTAACAATATGCACAGTAAATATTAATTTGAATTCATTTGACGGATCTACAAAAATTATTCGCAGTAAAAATTATCTAGTATTAACAATAATTGCATTCAACGTATACACAATATCTATTGTTTACCCTTGTTATCATGTTTTATTTGTAAATTGTGCAGTTTTAAAATGCATGAACTGCCATTTNTTTTATTTGTAAATTGTGCAGTTTTAAAATGCATGAACTGCCATTCGTGCAAATATGATTTAAAACTTTGTTTGAAAATGGTACAAAAAATGTATGAAGGCTAAAATAATCGAGAAGAGCAGAACTGGAACCACAGAAACATGATTTAAACTGTTACCTCAAGGAAAATAATATTAATAAAGGCATTTGGTTCAGAAATGATGAGTGCGGTCCATCTCCCAAAAGAGTGAATCGTTTTACATAAGACGCCCCAAAATACGCCACTTGAAAACATGCATATTATGTTACAAATAATACCAATAACCATTAAAACTTAAAATGTTCGCTGTTAATGAAATGTCCGTCGTTTTAAATATGCTGTTTTCGTTTCAAGTTCTTCGACTCCTGAAAGTGCACTATAAGTTTTTCACTATAAGCGCTATCACTACAACTGTCATCATAGCCACTATCGCTTTCACTGTCTCTGTCGCTGTCACCACCCATACTTATTGCAAAATTTTCTATTTCTTCTTTCATTCAGCAATCGTTTTTCTAATACTCTACTTCTTCTTTCTGAACATGTGACACAGCTGATTTCCAGTTTTTTTTGTGAAATGCTTTTTTTAGTTTCGTCACTAAACGATTTTATTTGGCCGACTCTTTGCGATACATTTTATTAGCTACCCGAGACTTGACACAGTTCTAAATAATGTTTCCAATGGCATTCAAATACAGTGATATGGCGGCAGCCTGACTGCTTCATGGCCGCTTCATGACGTTAGCCTACATCATAATTGGGAGCTAGGCGTTAGCATTTAAGAACGCAAAGTAGTTCTGCTTTTGAAATTTCTTCTTCATAAGCAACATTGTTTACCTTGAGCCATTCTTGTATTTTTGTAGTACTGAGAGTGGCTTTTTCATCGTAGGTACATTATTTTTCTGCGGGCATAATAGTTTTGAATTGCGCGTCGAACAACGCACAAATCAAAGTCATCCCAAACTATTTTTCGGCTACTCTTCTTTCGTTTTTTTTCCCTAGCGTACTTTTTAACCTGTTAGCTTTGACGCACTCATTTCCTTAGGTATTTTACATATTTTCGCCACCGATTTCCCTGTCGCAGCTGCTGCTCATTTCGAGGCTTTTTCAATGGGAAAAGTATGTCTTCCAGAAATTTTCTCGTTATCATAAAACGCGACTACGTTAACAATAATTTCTCGGACTTCACTGTGAATAGTAGGACATATTTTATTAGAACATGCCATTACTAACTCTTTAGTGAATACCTCCTGCAAGACTGACGTGTTCACTTTACATGCACGCCGACTGTACAGTAGGTATCGGCGACAATGTTGCTTCCCTGTGATTGGCTCTCTAGGCTTCCCCCGTCTCCGTCCCACACCCTGAGCAAGATCAAGACCCACGACCTCATTCTTTGCAGATATTTTTTTTTTGGCGTTGACGAGTTATACCACGCCACATACGTTGTTTTCAGCAATGTTAACGTTAAAACCATATACAGTTATGGGCAGCAATGTAATTTTTCCAAGATTATTTCAAAATTTATCAATTTAATGCAAATAAGTAGAGAGTATATAATTTTGGGCTTTAATTTGGTACCATGCTGGGTGACGAAGTATATGTAAGTTACACATTCCCCTGGACCTCCGCTTATGAGACTCGCTCTGGGGAAGTCTGAACCTATTGCATAAGTTCAGTACTAGGGAGCAGAATGACGACTGTGGCAGTATCCAGAGAGCAAATGACTTTTGTTATTGTAAATAAAGGATTGTGAAATCTAGCCTGGTGCCGTTTTTATAACGCGAAATGATAGGGTCTCTGCAAATGAGCTATAGTCATCGGTATTATGTGTATGCTTGTCTTCTTCAGGCATTACGCCTTCCGACCCGTTGTAAGCTTCAGACTTGATTTATTACTGCTATTTCCATAATAAATTTGGTATACCCACACTACGGAAACCTCAGTGTTAATAGTTTATTTTTAGTTAACCACTCGTCGGTCATCCATTTTCGCTGTATTCCGAGATATTGTCATTCATACTGTACATTGGGATATTTCCTTATATATTGGTTTCGTATTCTATCCCTCGTTGTTACCCTATGACAGATAGAAGAAACATTATTTCTGAGGTTTGGATTCTGATTTAGTTCTTATTAGTGGCAATCAACGATTCAGCTTCATACAAGATGTACCGTTTAAATTTTTTTTTAATAATTGTTTTAACTTTTTATGTTCAGTGTTGAACAAATTCATTTAATTAGCTTAATTTCAATTCGGGATATAATTTTATTTTTATTTGAGTGATTTTGAGAGAGATATTTTCTCAGTGAATTACAATCAATTTACTTATTGAAGGTCTTCTTATATTCATTTTTTTCCAGCCTCGCAGTCTCACTAAATACGCTTTACCCAAGTCGTCAACGCATTTCCGGGCAGTAAAACTTAACATAAATTTTATTTTAGAATGTTTATTTTAACACACCGTGTATTTTTTTGTGTCGCCCTTGCATCCGGCTGCAGGCCTTTTGGCAATCTTCTTCAAGGACGTAGTTTTTTTAGCTCACGTCATCTCTTTTCACGCAGTTGCTAGGCGCGAAAGATATCTAAGGCTGCCGTTTGGGTAGACTTATGCCATCTAGCGGCAATCACCGAAGCTCAACCACGTGCTTGCATCGAGAGCTCATGCCACTGGCTAGCTGTGTACATCTGACTTGACGACGCATAACTCCAGGCTGCACTTGTAATCATGATGTAGTTTCGTGGATGTTCATTTTAATTCTCATTATGCTGTGTAGATGTGCTACAATGTAGTTTGATATGTTAGTGTAGTTTTCAACCTCCTTTATGGGTAAGTGTTGTTTGTTGTTCTACTGTTTTCTTGACCCAGTTTCGCGATAATGGTTATTTTTGTATAAATCCGTGCCCGACCTTTTTAGAGGTCATAGTTTTGCAGTATCGCCGATCGCAGCTTGGCAGTCCCGTTTTCGCCACTGTATCACTGTTAACTGAGTACCTGTCCGTACCGACTTGTAGTATGGGAAAACTGCAGCTTCGCATTCTAACCTGGTATCTGTGAAGGGGAACTCGTGGATCCCATCACATTCACCGAAGAACGGCCATGGCGTTTTCTACATTCTTTTCTCTACCAGCCATATCCGTTTTATTTTAATTTTGATTGAACCCACAGTTTCTGAAGTTTGCACAGTTTGAATTTTCAACAGTTTGTGAACAATCAAATTTAAAAAGGAAAAATGTGTTCATCATATACCTGTCTTACTTAATATTTTATGTGTACTTAAAGATGAAGGCCCTGGCATTTAAATACTCATATACAATAAATCTTATTTGTAAGATGCTGCCCTTTTTCTTTCTTTCTGATTTAATAGAAGTTTTTATCATATCATTAATGTTCACTTTCTTATGCCAGCAAAATATACAATGTTTCCTTTATATTTTTGAAATATGTAAATGTTTAATCTACATACTACTCATGGAATTACTTATTTTACTACCCTCTGGATTATATANCTTTTTGAAATATGTAAATGTTTAATCTACATACTACTCATGGAATTACTTATTTTACTACCCTCTGGATTATATACAACTGTTAGTAACCTTGTTCTCATCATTCATACATTACTGTTGGCTTTTTGTAACCAGCATGCATACGTTGTGAATACTTTATTTATTTTGGTAGCAGTAATTATGGTAGCATACAATCTACCAAAGCAAGGCGATAGTAATCTGGTGGTTACGACCGTGTTTTTAATCCACACAACCACAGCAATTGTGCTATCTTATTATTTCAACCATGTGTCAATATATATTGTTTTTGTCATTCACTGATGGGGGTTAAATCAAAATATTTTTACAGCATCGAAACAGGTAACATATTTAAGTTTTATTTTTAATCATTGTGTTATATTGTGTGTACTTTTTCGCTATTTCCCATGTCTCGTTTTTTTATTCACTGGGACATGCTTAACATCCTGCATGGACGTCTTAGTGAAGTCTGACTTGTTTTGTTTATAATTTTACACATATCTTCTGATTCTCTTTCTGTTCCCTTAAATGTTTTTGCATAATATTTCATTAAAAATATAATTAGGGTGTTTATTAAAAATATGTTGTTAGTTGATAATATAGATAATTATTAACAAAAACTATTGACATTAGTGCTAGCCTTAGTAAACCACATTTCGCGTGTTTTTCTGTTGGTTATAGCCCCATTTAATAACCATTTGTTTTCATTACTCATTCTTAATATGGCTAGCACTGTGGTTCCTGAACTGTTAGTCCGCAATGAATTCCAATATGAGTGAGTAGTCCGTAACATAGATGCATCAGGTGATGTGCATTTAACGCTCGCATCCAACCTTCCATAGCTAATCTGAATATCATGGATTGAATGGACGAGTTCAGCATTTGCATTGACAAGACTTAAACAGTTAGGTGAAACTACTATTTCAATACAGGCTGCTCCCAGCAGCACGGGTTTAAATAGGTGTCTGACTAGGCTCAACATGTCATTCATAGATTTAACAACTTACAAATTTTAGGCCACGATGGTATGCATGATCTATATGCTATAGGTAACCCAGTGGCTCGATAATTTAAAACAAACAAAGGAGTAGCTAAATGATCTGGCCAATCAACCCATCACCATAGTTATCACACATTCTTCAGCTGACCCCATTACCACCTCCAATCTAATCAATGATTTTAAAACTTTAAATATTTCTAAAATGCCAGCACTAACTATTAGCCTCCAGGGCTTAGATCCTGTGTCATTAGAGCCAGGGGACTCAAATATATTCTCTTTACTACAAACATCACCACACCACCCATCACAACTATGCAATGCTCTGCCATTCCAGACAACCCTATTCAAACTTCATTGGTGTGTGGTATTGCTAGTAATGAAAGTAATAGTGAAACAAATGAAGATGACAGTATCCTGACTACTGTGACAGTAGTGTCCACCAACATTTCACACAGATACCCCTCAACCAACAGCTCTGTCATTACACAACCACCGCCTTTATCCCAATTCCAATACACAACCACACTCCAGACTTCACAATACCATATCTCAACACACAAATTAGTTCCTTGCATATCAATGGACTTATCTACACATTTTCAGTTCGTATTATTATGTCAGGATCTGTTTTTCAACAATTAAAGGGAAAATATTTTATTAATAATACTGAGCCAATACATTTACACTCTGTTACAGCTTCAGATAAGTCATTACAAATACAGCTAGTAACTCTAGTAAAAATCAGAATCGATTTGTTTGTATGTGCGATGATTATTATGTGCGATGATNACAAATACAGCTAGTAACTCTAGTAAAAATCAGAATCGATTTGTTTGTATGTGCGATGATTATTATGTGCGATGATTATTATGTGCGATGATCTTGTGACAGATCTTATTTTAGGAGCAGATTTAATTGCTAAGGCACNTTATGTGCGATGATTATTATGTGCGATGATCTTGTGACAGATCTTATTTTAGGAGCAGATTTAATTGCTAAGGCACACATGCTTATCGATCTGAAAGCAAGATGAATTATGTTTAGATTTAACCACAAGGTGATAATTCCATTTTCTGGTTCACAATCACAGCACTGTGAAGAAGTGGAAGTATGAAAAGTCACAAGTAATCAAAATTCTACTGATTTGAATCATGTAGATTGTGCAAAACAACAAGCAATTAAAAATCGATGTGCAGATTTTCCAGATGTTTTGACCCCAGTGCTAGGTCGCAGAAATTTGATTGAATACGAGGTTAAACTCCTTGCCAACAAACTCGTGAAATGTTATCGCTACGATTTGGTACCACCAAAAATGAAAATTATTTAAGAGAACATTCAGGGTCTTTTGGACACCAAAGTCTTTGAACTCTCCAAATCCTCTTTCAGTTCACCTGCCTTTCTAGTACCTAAAGGTAATGATCATCGTTTGGTAATTGATTACCACCATTTGAGCAAACAAATTGAAGTTGAAAGTGTTCCACTTCCAAATTTGAATTCTGCTTTCCATTGGTTTAGTAAATTCAAGTTTTTTTTACCTAAATTCAGCTTATAATACAATCCCACTCACTAAGAATTCAAAACATGTTACCGGTTTTTCATTCCATGGAACATTGTAATGATGCAGTAGTATTAATTTTTGGGATACGTGGTTCATTTTCTTTCGCTTTGCCAGGCGTCGTAAAATTTGTATCGTGTTAAAAATTAAAGCCGTGGTAGTTAGTTTATCGTAGTTGTTTGTTTATCGGGCATCCGTTTGCCGTTTCGAAAATCTAAGTTTTTTTTTACGCGTCAGCATTAGACATAGAAGCTTTTCCAACCTGCTTCATCAGTTTGTGTTCTAGAAGGTTTCGATTATCTTTTACCTACGATGCAGTTTGGATGGCTACGCAGAAGAATTTCGAACTGCAGGTCAACAGTTTTTATTTCTAGAACATTTGTTTTTTTTTTTTTTACCGATGATGATGCAGTTTGGATGGGCCCATAGCCCTGCCCTTATCTGTGGAGAGGGGAGGTGATAGGCCCACAGCATAAATACCCTGTGTGTCTGTCGCCGGGGTAAGAAATGTAACAAGCAGCCAAGGAAGACGCATCGTGCGTGACAAATTTCGCCCACACTGACAATCACCCGCGACCGCTAAATCTTTAAAATTCATTCTTTTTCGGCATTTAATAATCTAATAAATTCTTTCCGCCAGTTTGGGAGGTCGATAGGGCGCCAGAAGGGAACGGACGTCCCTCCTGCCTTCGAGTTTTCTTCTTGCGAGGCAAGTTTTCGAGACGTTAATGAATAATTAAACGACTGTGGCGCTGCTCTCTGTTGGTTGGCCTGTAAACCGGTTCGTACTCTGCATACCTGACGATTGTATGTGAACGGTTTCATTGGAATGATCAATAAAAGTACAGCGTAATAAACAAACATTGGACTTTAATTATATTTATTGGCGCCTTTCAAGTTTTATGTTACTACCAACTGAGCTAACCGAGTTGTAATTTCCATTCGTCATACCCAGACGTGGAATGCCACAAATATGACGGCCTTAACGCACCGCTGCAACATTACAACCTGTACCAATAAACTGTTGTGCCATTTGGCCTTGCTACAAGAGCCCAGGTTGTAACCCGTCTACTCGGATCAGGTGCTAGGTGATGTCAAATTCAAGTTTGTGTACAATTATCTGGACGATTTGGTCGTGTAATCAAACATTTTCTAGGAATATTAAGTTCATCTCAGAGAAGTTCTTGACAGATTGAATAATGCAGATCTTACCACCAACTTAAAGAAAGGTGAAATTCACAGTTAAAAAAATTAAATTTCTTGGCCATGTATTTCTGAAAAAGGAGTCTCAATTGACCCAGACATAACCAAGGCTTTGAGAGATTTGCGCCCTCCAAAAGATACAACCCCTCTAGACACATTAACGAAAAATAGAGCATAATTTGTATGGGCTAAAAAGGAACAGGATGCTGCTTCGAACAGCTGATTTTTCCAAACCCTTCATTCCTCAAACCGACGCTTCCAGCACAGCTCTTGGTGCTCTGTTATCACAGGAAATCGATGGGCAAAGGCAACCCATCGCTTTCGCTTCACGAATACTCACACATAAGGAAAGGAAGTCGTCAGCCAACGAACTAGAATGTTTAGCAGTTGTTTTTGGAACGGACAAAATTAGACAATTTAAAAAACGCAAGGAATTTTTACTGGAAACAGATAACCAAGTTATTTCATGGTTACTTGCTCATCCAAAGCAACTTGGAAAATTAGGTCGATGGATAGTCAAAATTTAATCATTTAAATTCAAAATCTAACATATTCGCGGAAACCAAAAATAGTTCTTGATGCTTTATTACGCATGTTTGAAAATGATCTAGGGGAAACCTGATCAGAATTTGAACCTAGTTGTTGCAGAGCACTGCTGACAGATTTCCCTTTGCCATTTCAGGATGTTAAAACTCATAAAAAATCTGATCCTTTCATTTGCCACATTATGGATCAAATTCAAAAACGAACCACACCAAAGCAATGTAAGGTATCTAAAAGTGTTTTGCATTGCTCACCCCGTTTCGCCAAAGATCATAAAACTTCTTTACCTGAAAATCTTCGTGATATGGTTTTTCANTTTTGCATTGCTCACCCCGTTTCGCCAAAGATCATAAAACTTCTTTACCTGAAAATCTTCGTGATATGGTTTTTCATTATTTTCATCATCCCAATCGGGAGCTCATTCAAGTGTTTACAAAACTATTAATGCCATTAGGCGTGTGTTTGTTCGGAAAGGTACGTATCAGGATATTTCAGAATGAGTGAAAGTTTGTAAGCTTTGTGCCTTGAGGAAACCTACGTAAGATACTAAACTCGGTTTACTTTCATCTGACCTTGCGGAACGACCTTTACATAAGATTTTTATTGATTTTTTCGGCCATTTCCTGCGCTCCAAATCAGGAAATAATGTTGTTGGTGTGCATAGATGAATTTACTAAATTTGTTTGGCTCATTCCACTACGNGCGCTCCAAATCAGGAAATAATGTTGTTGGTGTGCATAGATGAATTTACTAAATTTGTTTGGCTCATTCCACTACGCAAAGTAACTTCATATACAATATTTGCACTAAAGAGATTTATTTTTAAAAAAATTCTGGAATTCCATAGTTGTCTTAGACAATGTTCCACAGGTTAAGTCTAATGTTTTCAAAAACTTGTGTTTCACTCATGGTATCCAACATATCACCCCCACACCTTACTACCCACAGCCGTCACATTCGGAGCACTTGAACAGGAATCTCCGTTCTGCACTTATTGCTTTGCATGCTGACAGCCAGGATAGGTGGGACCAAGACCTTGAATGGTTACAAATGGCATTTATTTATGATCGCCACGAGGGACACAAAACCACCTCTTTTGAACTCAAGTTCACCTACAAACCAAATACTCCTCTAATCTTTTGTCACTCTCTGATATTTTACCTGATGATCCGGAGGTGACTAAAGAGAACTGGAAAATATCTACTGAGAACTTAGAGTCGTCCCACGGCAAATCAAAAAGAAGATACGATAAGGATCGTAGAGAGAAACCCTTTAAAGTAGGAAATTTCGTGTTGCGCCGAGCACACACATTGAGTAAAGCCATCGACAAGAGTGCGGCTAAACTCACCTAAAGGTCGAAATGTCATTACCAAATTCAAAGGTTTCTCACACCATTTATAGTTTCACTTTGAGTCCCTTTAAATGAGAAATTCGTTGGTTGGGCCCACATATCCCAGTTAAACAAATCCTCCCCTAAACTAAAATAGGTTAGTCATCCCGAACAATAGTGATGGTCACTTAGGTCGTCATTAGGACTGGTCATCCACCTGTCTAGTTACTTTCCTTGTGATATGCACATCTTATAGCTGTAGATCACAAAACAAACTAAGCTCACTAAGGTAACTAAGTTCACAAAGCTAATAAACCTTATTAAGCTAAACTAAGCTAAGTAGGACAAAACTAAACAAATCAATGGTAGTTTGAGGAGCAAAGCTGTTCATAAAAAACCTAGGAACTAGTTCATAATCAATTATGATAAAAGTTAAATGATAAGAGTGCACACATCTTTATTTTCATTCCTGTCATGCTTGTTTGTTAATAAGTACCCAATTTAATTTTAAGACTGTATAGTGTAATATATGCACATAAATTGATTTCAAATGATTATCATTAGCCTCATGTTTTGTTCATTGGTCTTGTGTATGTTCATAATGCTTTTGTACTTGTTTACTTATACGTTTGTACAGTCCAACATGAATTTCAACATGAGCAGTAACTTCTGTTACTGATCATGCTTATAATAATAATAATAATAATAGAGAAAAACACCCTTGTGTCTGCTTTCAAGAGGGGAGCCTATAACATAAATTTTTTTTTAAATAATTATTTATATTTACTATGTTTAGCTATGAAAAAATTCATTACATCGGCTTAATTTCAATAGGGATATTATTTTGTTTTATTTATAATTGATTGATTTTGAGAGAAATAATTGTCTCAGTGAATTGCATTAATTTTTCTTAATGAGAGCCTTCTTACATCCACGTTTCTCCGGCCTGGTAGATTTACAAAATACGCTTCAGCTTAATTGTTAACACATTTCCTGGAAGTCAAATGCAAATGTGTTTTCTTTCAGGATGTGTATTTTAACATGCTGCGTATTTTTTTTGTGTCGCCATCGCATCCAGCTGCAAGCCTTATTTTTCTTTTGCCCATGTCCTTCAAGCACAGAAAGTAGTTTATCACCTCGCATCGTCTCTTTTCACGCAGTTACTAGGTGTGAAAGGCATCAANGCAAGCCTTATTTTTCTTTTGCCCAGGTCCTTCAAGCACAGAAAGTAGTTTATCACCTCGCATCGTCTCTTTTCACGCAGTTACTAGGTGTGAAAGGCATCAAAAGCTTCCATTTGGGTAGACTCATGTCATCTAGCAACAATCACCGAAGCTCAGTCGCATGCTTGAATCGAGAGCTAACCCCGTACCGACCAGGCATTCTTCATTCTACTGGCTAGCTGAGAACATCTGACTTGAGAATGTACAACTCCATGCTGCACCTGTAATCAAGTTTCGTGGATGTTCGTTATACTTGTCATCATGTAGTGTAGATGTGCTGCAGTGTAGTTTAGTGCTCATATGCTACGTTAATGTAGTTGTCAACCTCCGTTATAGGTAAGTGTTGTTTTATAGTTTTCCTTGCCCGGTTTCGCGAAGCGGTGATTTTTGTATTAATCTGTGCCCAACCTTCCCAGAGGTCGCAGTTTCGCAGTATCACCAAACCCAGCTTGGCAGTCCCATTTTCGCTGTATCACTGTTAACTGGGTACTAGTTCGTAACGACCTGTAGTGTAGGAAGACTGCAGCTTCACTGTCTAACCTAGTAGCTGTGAAGGGTTACTCGTGACTCGCGTCACGTTCACTGAAGAACGGCCATGGCATTTTCTGATTTATTCTCTCGGCCGGTAATTTCCACTTCATTAATTTTGATTGAAACTACAGATTTTGAACATCCCACAGTTTGGATTTCCAACAGTTTGTAAACTTTGAAATAAAAAAAAAATAACTATTAAATTTTAAAAGGAAAAATTTGTTCCTCGTTTACCAGGCTTACTCAATATTTTATGTTTACTAAAAGATTAATGTCCTGGCATTTAAATACTTAAATACAATAAATCGCGTTTGTAAGGGGCTCCCCTATCTCTTTATTTCTGCTATATAGAAGATTTCATCGTGTCATTCACAATCACTTTCTTATGCCAGCAAATATATAATGACTACTGTTTTATTATTTAAATATATCAAAGTTTAATCTACGCNTTTTGATTGAAACTACAGATTTTGAACATCCCACAGTTTGGATTTCCAACAGTTTGTAAACTTTGAAATAAAAAAATATTTACTATTAAATTTTAAAAGGAAAAATTTGTTCCTCGTTTACCAGGTTTACTCAATATTTTATGTTTACTAAAAGATTAATGTCCTGGCATTTAAATACTTAAATACAATAAATCGCATTTGTAAGGGGCTCCCCTATCTCTTTATTTCTGCTATATAGAAGATTTCATCGTGTCATTCATAATCACTTTCTTATGCCAGCAAATATATAATGACTACTGTTTTATTATTTAAATATATCAAAGTTTAATCTACGCNTAATCACTTTCTTATGCCAGCAAATATATAATGACTACTGTTTTATTATTTAAATATATCAAAGTTTAATCTACGCACTACTTGTGGAATTACTTACTTTACACCTCTCTGGATCATATAACTATTAATAACCTAGTTATCATCATTCATTTATTACTATCGCCTTTTTGTATCCAGCACATATATGTTTGGAATTCTTTATTTATTTCTGTACCTGTAATTTTGGTAGCAGACAAATCAACCAAAGCAAGGCCATAAGGAGTGTTAGAACTTACAAGACATTGGCAGTACCAACACGCCTGTAGGTGACTACATGTTAAGAAAATAATGGCAGTAGGCATAAAAATGACGCTGGGATGCTAGCACGATAAAAAATGTCGACACAGACATGAAGGAGGAAAGCGATAATGTAAGCTGTAACGTACCAAGTCTTCAGGATGGCTTCTTACTCTCCGGCATCACCCTCCGTATAGAATGGGAGCGGAGATAAAAAAGAAGGTTTGCAGTAATTGTAACCGTGACAATTAATAAGATTTTTTTTCGCACTTGAGAAGTGATTTGCAACCGCCATTATACCGCGGTGTAGTCCTCGCACCCTCAATGGACGACGAGTTTTCCATAACACAAACGTCTCTGCGGAACGGAATCCCACAAGGGCTGCATTGTTACCACGAGGAAAGTTCTGGAGATGAAACAGCGAGGTTAATGACACGAGGACGAGTTTTATTTCAAACCACTGTTACTGTTATTGCCATTTTCGCGGAAGGAGCTAGATTCCCACACAGGCTTTTGTGAACATTCCACGTTTTATATTTTCTCCCAAGTGTTCTCTCACTCTCTCCCTCTTCTCTGCCTCTTCTACACCCTACGCTGACACTCCAAAATACGCTATTATTCCTGCAGTTAACAAAGAGAGGAAGGCATAATGAATAATTAAATTATTCACTTCAGCATCACAATGAGACATAAAAAANCTGCAGTTAACAAAGAGAGGAAGGCATAATGAATAATTAAATTATTCACTTCAGCATCACAATGAGACATAAAAAATGTTAGAAGTGATGGACGGAGGAACTTGAAAATGAGATTCTGGGGATTATATTAAAATTCTACGACATTNTAAAAAATGTTAGAAGTGATGGACGGAGGAACTTGAAAATGAGATTCTGGGGATTATATTAAAATTCTACGACATTATTGCTCTTTCGTTTTCTTTCGCACCATCGAGATATGCTTTTTTTCTGAGAGGAAGTGAAGGTCCTTATGTTTGTGATATCCCTGGTTCATAGTGTTATTGTAATAACTTTTCACTTAAACGTAAATTTATCGTTACATATCTCTTCAGCTAAGTAGAAAATTCGTAAAATATATTTGTAATGTATATGATAAGAGTAGTAGAATATATCCGACTTTGGGCCAAGAACTGGGGCTGGGGAGCGTAGAGCTGTTAATGCTCTGTCATTCCAGGTAGTTGGCGGCCATTTTTCTCTCACAATTTCTCTTCTTTACCTCAAAATCGACTAAAGTTTCCTCAAAATTAAAATTTTTCCCTCATAATTTTCGTTGTTTCTCTAAAAAAAAAAAAAAAAGCACCTATTCTCCCCAGTTGCAAAAACGATCCCCCGAAGGCAATTTTCTATCCGTCGGATTAATTTGGGGGAATCGTTTTCGAGCGCAGAGTAGAGGCAGCCAAATTTGTTTTGCAGTAGTCAGTCAGCAGGAGTAATGTGTATGAATTTATGTATGCTTGAAGACGATGCAAGCCACTGACGATGTGAAATCGTGTATGTCATGTACGACTTCATGCATACCTTCAACGACTGCCCACAAATTACATGGAAAACAATGCTGTCACTGTGCCAAGTCCTTCAGGAAACGTTGCAATGCATCGCGACATGAGAAGAGAGATAGTTCGAAATTCATCTCCGGGGATTTTCAGTTACAAAAACTGCCCTAGGTGGTTCATTGGATGTGATAACTTAAAAAACACATCAAGGCTGATAATGTAGTGTTTTTTCGCCCACTGAGAAACACCATGTGATGACTTCGGTACCACATGTTAATAAGTTGTATAAAATGTTTGTAGACGACGAGGAAACTCGCATGATGAAGCATTATGACAATTACCACATTCAGTTTATGCAAGGCGATATATTGAAAGAATATACCGATATCTGCAAGGATTCGTCTACTGGGAGTCAGCAAGTGTTGGCGGCAATACCTCCTGCTGCATCGATGGGTGCCGATTCGACAAGCGATTATGATGAGACATTTAATGCTAATGATAAATTGAGTGCAGTGGAGTGGGGTTGTGCAGAATGTACATTTGCAAGACTTTCGCGTGAAGTCTACGAACTTCAAAATAAATGGTCGTCTGCTCTCAATACTGATGAGCAAACAAATGCTGCTACAAAGATAAGCAAATATAATACTGAAGACGAAACAGGAAGTGAAGACGATCATGAAGACAGCAGAGACGAAAATGAACATGAAGACTCTAATAATGTTGAAGACGATATCGAATGTACAAAATAATTAGAAAGATAGAATATACACTAGAGAGCCAAAACAAATGGCATAGGCGTGCGTATGCAAATAACAGAGGTATGGAACCAATCAGAGTAATGCGATGCGGTCGGCAGCGCCTATATAAGACAACAAGCGTCTGGCAAATTTGCTAGATCGGTTACTGCTACTACAATGGCAGGTTATCAAGATTGAAGTGAGTTTGAACGTAGTGTTATAGTCGGCGCACGAGAGATGGGACACAGCATCACCGAGGTAGCGATAAAATTTGGATTTTCGCGTACGACCGTTTTACGAGTGTACCGGGAATATCGGGAATCCAGTAAAATATAAAATCTTCGACATCGCTGCGGCTGGAAAAACATCGTGAACGAACGGGATACCCCGCGATTGAAGAAAATCATTAAACGTGACAGACGTGCAACCCTTTCTCAAATTGGCACAGATTTCAATGCTGGGGTATCAACAAGTGCCAGCGTGCGAACTATTCAACGGACCATCATTGATATGGGCTTTCGAAGCCGAAGGCACACTCGTGTACCATTGTTGACTGCACGACACAAAGCTTTACGCCTCGCCTGGGCTTGCCAACACCGCCATTGGACTGTTGGTGACTGGAAACACGTTGCCTGTTCTGATGAGTCTTGTTTCCAATTGTATCGGGCAGATGGACGTGCACGGGTATGGAGACATCCTCATGAATCCATGGACCCTACATGTCAACAAAGGACTGTTCAAGCTGGTGGAGACTCTGTCATGGTATGGAGCGTATGCAATTGGCGTGAAATGGGACTCCTGATACGTCTAGATACGACTCTGACAGGTGACAGATGCGTAAGCATTCTGTCCGATCANGGCGTGAAATGGGACTCCTGATACGTCTAGATACGACTCTGACAGGTGACAGATGCGTAAGCATTCTGTCCGATCACCTGCACCAATTCATGTCCATTGTGCATTCCGATGGACGTGGACAATTCCAGCAGGATAATGCGACACCCCAAACGTCAAGAGTTGCTACCGAGTGGCTCCAGGAACTCTCTTCTGACTTTAGACACTTCCANATAATGCGACACCCCAAACGTCAAGAGTTGCTACCGAGTGGCTCCAGGAACTCTCTTCTGACTTTAGACACTTCCACTGGCCATCTAAATCACCAGACATGAACATTATTGAGCATATCTGGGATGCCTTGCAGCGTGCTGTTCAGAAGAGATCTCCACNGAAAAAAAAAAAAAAAGCACCTATTCTCCCCAGTTGCAAAAACGATCCCCCGAAGGCAATTTTCTATCCGTCGGATTAATTTGGGGGAATCGTTTTCGAGCGCAGAGTAGAGGCAGCCAAATTTGTTTTGCAGTAGTCAGTCAGCAGGAGTAATGTGTATGAATTTATGTATGCTTGAAGACGATGCAAGCCACTGACGATGTGAAATCGTGTATGTCATGTACGACTTCATGCATACCTTCAACGACTGCCCACAAATTACATGGAAAACAATGCTGTCACTGTGCCAAGTCCTTCAGGAAACGTTGCAATGCATCGCGACATGAGAAGAGAGATAGTTCGAAATTCATCTCCGGGGATTTTCAGTTACGAAAACTGCCCTAGGTGGTTCATTGGATGTGATAACTTAAAAAACACATCAAGGCTGATAATGTAGTGTTTTTTCGCCCACTGAGAAACACCATGTGATGACTTCGGTACCACATGTTAATAAGNTCAAGGCTGATAATGTAGTGTTTTTTCGCCCACTGAGAAACACCATGTGATGACTTCGGTACCACATGTTAATAAGCTGCATAAAATGTTTGTAGACGACGAGGAAACTTGCATGATGAAGCATTATGACAATTACCACATTCAGTTTATGCAAGGCGATATATTGAAAGAATATACCGATATCTGCAAGGATTCGTCTACTGGGAGTCAGCAAGTGTTGGCGGCAATACCTCCTGCTGCATCGATGGGTGCCGATTCGACAAGCGATTATGATGAGACATTTAATGCTAATGATGAATTGAGTGGAGTGGGGTTGTGCAGAATGTACATTTGCAAGACTTTCGCGTGAAGTCGACGAACTTCAAAATAAATGGTCGTCTGCTCTCAATACTGATGGGCAAACAAATGCTGCTACAAAGATAAGCAAATATAATATTGAAGACGAAACAGGAAGTGAAGATGATCATGAAGACAGCAGAGACGAAAATGAACATGAAGACTCTAATAATGTTGAAGACGATGATGGTGAACTTTTCGCTGTAAGGACACACCCCTCTAACCCATTTGCTGCAATGAGCGACACGAAGAAGGCAGACGACGCCGAAAATATTGGCTACCTATTTCCCAAAGACCGGCATGAACATGTTGATAGACTCAGATATTTTATTGACCTTCAAAAACGTGGGTATTTCTCGCACATTGTTGAGATATCGTCAATCATTAGTAAACTGAAGGAACGGGGATATATCACATGAGACTGTTGACTAGTATCCATGTTCTTCAAACATCTAAGAAATGTAAAGATCGAATGTACAAAATAATTAGAAAGATAGAATATACACTGGAGAGCCAAAACAAATAGCATAGGCGTGCGTATGCAAATAACAGAGGTATGGAACCAATCAGAGTAATGCGATGCGGTCGGCAGCGCCTATATAAGACAACAAGCGTCTGGCAAATTTGCTAGATCGGTTACTGCTACTACAATGGCAGGTTATCAAGATTGAAGTGAGTTTGAACGTAGTGTTATAGTCGGCGCACGAGAGATGGGACACAGCATCACCGAGGTAGCGATAAAATTTGAATTTTCGCGTACGACCGTTTTACGAGTGTACCGGGAATATCGGGAATCCAGTAAAATATCAAATCTTCGACATCGCTGCGGCTGGAAAAACATCGTGAACGAACGGGATACCCCGCGATTGAAGAAAATCATTAAACGTGACAGACGTGCAACCCTTTCTCAAATTGGCACAGATTTCAATGCTGGGGTATCAACAAGTGCCAGCGTGCGAACTATTCAACGGACCATCATTGATATGGGCTTTCGAAGCCGAAGGCACACTCTTGTACCATTGTTGACTGCACGACACAAAGCTTTACGCCTCGCCTGGGCTTGCCAACACCGCCATTGGACTGTTGGTGACTGGAGACACGTTGCCTGTTCTGATGAGTATTGTTTCCAATTGTATCGGGCAGATGGACGTGCACGGGTATGGAGACATCCTCATGAATCCATGGACCCTACATGTCAACAGAGGACTGTTCAAGCTGGTGGAGACTCTGTCATGGTATGGAGCGTATGCAATTAGCGTGAAATGGGACTCCTGATACGTCTAGATACGACTCTGACAGGTGACAGATGCGTAAGCATTCTGTCCGATCACCTGCACCAATTCATGTCCATTGTGCATTCCGATGGACGTGGACAATTCCAGCAGGATAATGCGACACCCCAAACGTCAAGAGTTGCTACCGAGTGGCTCCAGGAACTCTCTTCTGACTTTAGACACTTCCAATGGCCATCTAAATCACCAGACATGAACATTATTGAGCATATCTGGGATGCCTTGCAGCGTGCTGTTCAGAAGAGATCTCCACCGCCTCACACTCCTATGGATTTTAAATTGCCCTGCAGATTAATGGTGTGAATTGCCTCTTGCATACCATCATATATTAGTCGAGTCCATGCCACGTCATCTTGCGGCACTTCTGCGTGCTTGCGGGGGCCCTTCACGATAGTAGGCAGGTGTACTAGTTTTTTTGGCATTTCGGTGTATATAATAAATAAATAAATTTTATTTATATATACATTGTAATGTTTGTTCAATTTATTTTACGGTCCGTTCCGCTTCTCGGAAATAGGCTGAATTGAGAGAGCGGGTGGATGCTGACAACTCTCTTAGCAACGAAATCGAGAAATTAACGTCACCTATGCGCTGAAAAAGAATGAAACAAAAAGGGTGCCGACATAACAACATATACATTAAAATAATTAACAAATATGGCCACCGCCTGGTAGCTAAATCGATAACTCGCCTGGTGGTTGAATTAATACACTAGCAGCACCTATGTGTTGAAAACATAAAATCCAAGAAGGCATGTTCCTGCTATGTTTAAACTAATGACAAACGAAAAAACCAATATGGCGGCATACTATAATGAGTAAATCTGAGGGTTGGTAGGGGTAAGGTAGACCTCCGGAAAATATGTTTTTGAAATAAATTTTTAATAAATTTTTAATAATTTTTCAATTTTTTGGGATATCTTTGTATTGGTTTGTTTGTTTGAAATTTTTTGGGTTTTTCAAAGTCAAAGGTTACTGATGTAAAGCTCATTGGGTAATGTTTTAATAATTTTTAAATTACATTTTAATAAATTGTTTTTTAAATTGTTGGGATTTTTGGGATTTTTTGGGATTTTTTTATTTTTTGTTTTTAGGGCTAAAGGTCAAGATTTAAATAATTTAAAAAATATTTTCTGAAATAATTTTTTTATAAATATTATTTTTAATTTTTTTTATATTTTTTAGGAATCTTTGGTTACAATGTTAAAGGTCACTGGGGCAAGTGTCAAGAACAATGTCACCTTGATCCAATATGGTGGACAAGATGGCTAACAGAACCAAAATGGTTGATGTTTAGGTCTGGATCCGGACCCTTGACCCCTTGTATCAATTTGGCATACCCTATGCCTATAAAACCAATATGGCCAGCACTACTCTGCCCTCGAAAATTATCTCCCAAATTCGTCCGATGGATTGAAAATTGCCTTTCGGGGGATCATTTTTACTGCTTTGGCGGGGTGGTGGGGGGATCGGTGTTTTTTTTTAAGGAAAAAAGGGAAATGTTGAGTGAATAGGAGAAATTTTGAGGGAGATTTAGTAGATTTTTAGGGGAAAAGGTAAATTTTGAGGGAAAAATGGCCGCCGACCGACCGGAATGACAGAGCATGAAAAGCTCCAAGTTCCCCAGCGCCCAGCCCTTTAGTGTAAACCTAATCAAGCTCGTGCTTGTCGGCTTCAAACGCGGAAAATAAAATAAAGTAAATACCATTATACTAATATACAAAATCCAATCGCAACGGAAGATGTAAATTCTGCTATCTGATGTATGCGGATCTAAATTTGTGATACTGCGAGAAAAGAGCTGAACTAAATAATGTTTTTTTCTTGAAATATTAGATTTACTATTGATTGAGTACTTTTTATATCCTATTTATTCACTGCGTACTTTTACACTGAAAGTAAAAACTATAATTTTCAAGCACTTTACAACAGCGATATTTGCATTATTACGTATAACTCTATAATTGTATATCTATTTTATTATTACCACACATGTCAAGGGAATGCTTACAAAAATTTAATAAAATAACCCTAGAGTACATCTATATATAAATGGCCCTTTTATAATACTGTCCTGTTGGCCTAACTTCTTCGGCCAGTGTTCGCGTCAACATATACGCCTTAATGGCCAGGATTTATTTTCTAAAGTTGTTTTTAACAAGTGCGCATCAACGCTGTAGCCGACCTCCCGTGGCGCGGTCGGTTGGTGCTCCGCCGGACTGCGGTGGGGCAGGTTATGGGTGCGAATCCCAGGTAACGCCTGGGTATTAATATAGGTTAGGTCATAAGTTAGTTTGTAAGTCGTCCCCTGTTAAGCCTTTTGGCCTTAATACCAGGGGGACATTAATTAGCCCCTTCCAACTCCAATTCCAATCAACGCTGAACCAGCAGTGTGACCGGTTACTTTGAATGATGCTATCTAAAAAGGCCAGCCAAGAATAATTATGGCCCATTTCACCACCTGCGTACGTCCAGATAAGCGAACATACCTTAGCGTACACGAAGAATTCTTTTATTCACAGAGTTTCTGAAAAAGGAAGCGTGAAATTTGCTAGTAGTTCGATGAGGGAAAGGGGGCGTATAGGAAGTCCATTAATTATTCATGAACCCTAATTTTTTTCCTCTTAGATTTTACTGGCCTGTACGCAGCACGCTATCAAAAATCTCTGCCACCAAACCTACTGGTTATGTAAAAATATTAATTCTTGTTTCGGTCAAATATCGCATAGCGAGGCAAGCTGGATTTGAGAGCAAAGAAAGCTGGAGATAAGAAAANTTGGCATTTCGGTGTATATAATAAATAAACAAATTTTATTTATATATACATTGTAATGTTTGTTTAATTTATTTTACGGTCCGTTCCGCTTCTCGGAAATAGGCTGAACTGAGAGAGCGGGTGGATGCTGACAACTCTCTTAGCAACGAAATCGAGAAATTAACGTCACCTATGCGGTGAAAAAGAATGAAACAAAAAGGGTGCCGACATAACAACATATACATTAAAATAATTAACAAATATGGCCACCGCCTGGTAGCTAAATCGATAACTCGCCTGGTGGTTGAATTAATACACTAGCAACACCTAGGTGTTGAAAACATAAAATCCAAGAAGGCATGTTCCTGCTATGTTTAAACTAATATACAAACGAAAAAACCAATATGGCGGCATACTATAATGAGTAAATCTGAGGGTTGGTAGGGGTAAGGTAGACATCCGGAAAATATGTTTTTTAAATAAATTGTTAATACATTATTAATAATTTTTCAATTTTTTGGGATATCTTTGTATTGGTTTGTTTGTTTGAAATTTTTTGGGTTTTTCAAAGTCAAAGGTTACTGATGTAAAGCTCATTGGTTAATGTTTTAATAATTTTTAAATTACATTTTAATAAATTGTTTTTAAAATTGTTGGGATTTTTGCGATTTTTTGGGATTTTTTTATTTTTTGTTTTTAGGGCTAAAGGTCAAGATTTAAATAATTTTAAAAATATTTTCTGAAATAATTTTTTTATATATATTATTTTTAATTTTTTTTAATTTTTTAGGAATCTTTGGTTACAATGTTAAAGGTCACTGGGGCAAGTGTCAAGAACAATGTCACCTTGATCCAATATGGTGGACAAGATGGCTAACAGAACCAAAATGGTTGATGTTTAGGTCTGGATCCGGACCCTTGACCCCTTGTATCAATTTGGCATACCCTATGCCTATAAAACCAATATGGCCAGCACTACTCTGCCCTCGAAAATTATCTCCCAAATTCGTCCGATGGATTGAAAATTGCCTTTCGGGGGATCATTTTTACTGCTTTGGCGGGGTGGTGGGGGGATCGGTGTTTTTTTTTAAGGAAAAAAGGGAAATGTTGAGTGAATAGGGGAAATTTTGAGGGGGATTTAGTAGATTTTTAGGGGAAAAGGTAAATTTTGAGGGAAAAATGGCCGCCGACCGACCGGAATGACAGAGCATGAAAAGCTCCAAGTTCCCCAGCGCCCAGCCCTTTAGTGTAAACCTAATCAAGCTCGTGCTTGTCGGCTTCAAACGCGGAAAATAAGATAAAGTAAATACAATTATACGAATATACAAAATCCAATCGCAACGGAAGATGTAAATTCTGCTATCTGATGTATGCGGATCTAAATTTGTGATACTGCGAGAAAAGAGCTGAACTAAATAATGTTTTTTCTTGAAATATTAGATTTACTATTGATTGAGTACTTTTTATATCCTATTTATTCACTGCGTACTTTTACACTGAAAGTAAAAACTATAATTTTCAAGCACCTTACAACAGCGATATTTGCATTTTTACGTATAACTCTATAATTGTATATCTATTTTATTATTACCACACATGTCAAGGGAATGTTTACAAAAATTAAATAAAATAACCCTAGAGTACATCTATATATAAATGGCCCTTTTATAATACTGTCACAGAAAAACACTTCCTGTTGGCCTAACTTCTTCGGCCAGTGTTCGCGTCAACATATACGCCTTAATGGCCAGGATTTATTTTCTAAAGTTGTTTTTAACAAGTGCGCATCAACGCTGTAGCCGACCTCCCGTGGCGCGGTCGGTTGGTGCTCCGCCGGACTGCGGTGGGGCAGGTTATGGGTGCGAATCCCAGGTAACGCCTGGGTATTAATATAGGTTAGGTCATAAGTTAGTTTGTAAGTCGTCCCCTGTTAAGCCTTTTGGCCTTAATACCAGGGGGACATTAATTAGCCCCTTCCAACTCCAATTCCAATCAACGCTGAACCAGCAGTGTGACCGGTTACTTTGAATGATGCTATCTAAAAAGGCCAGCCAAGAATAATTATGGCCCATTTCACCACCTGCGTACGTCCAGATAAGCGAACATACCTTAGCGTACACGAAGAATTCTTTTATTCACAGAGTTTCTGAAAAAGGAAGCGTGAAATTTGCTAGTAGTTCGATGAAGGAAAGGGTGCGTATAGGAAGTCCATTAATTATTCATGAACCCTAATTTTTTTCCTCTTAGATTTTACCGGCCTGTACGCAGCACGCTATCAAAAATCTCTGCCACCAAACCTACTGGTTATGTAAAAATATAAATTCTTGTTTCGGTCAAATATCGCATAGCGAGGCAAGCTGGATTTGAGAGCAAAGAAAGCTGGAGATAAGAAAAAATGTATGTGCGTTTCAGAACAGTTCTGTTGAACAAGATAAAAATATGTGTTCAGTACCTGACCTGAGCTATGTACTTGCTTTTGCCAAGGAGAATGTAGAGAAAGTAGTCAGGGAAATCTCTCGGCTAATAAATTCCTCTCCTGCTGTTATAAAATATGTTTCCCTATGGGAGGACAGATATAATATATTCGCGGTTTCTTAACACTTTTTGAATAAAACTTTTGGAAAGACACCCCACGGATGACGTGTTTGCTTGTTTCATAAATGTATCACGAGCGTTATAAATTTATCTTAAAATAAAAGTATTTAATTCCTTGTTAAATAAAAATCTTACTTATAATATATATAAATATATAAATTATAACAATTAATTTATAAGTAACATGAATTAAGGCAGAAAGAAAAGAGGTGTTCTGGTAATGCGTTGTAATAAATAGTTCTTACGCAAAATATCATTACAATGAGTGCGCACGAATGCGGTGGGTTGGCCGTCCGGTGTAATTTTCTAGGCTTTGTTTGTGCGAAGAGGAGGAACATCGTGGAAGTCGAACTTCAGCAGGTCTTCAGAAAAGTTAGAAGCAACCGTGTACGGATTATAATTAAATTTATCTCCTCTAAATTACACAGATGTTGAAGAAAGATTCGCCCGACTTCAAAAGGCTATATCTTTTAAACTAAGGAACAGAGATCCATGCAGTGAAGAGTGAATTACAGGTCTGACAATAACGTTTTGCTT
This sequence comes from Clitarchus hookeri, assembly GCA_002778355.1. Taxonomy (NCBI): domain Eukaryota; kingdom Metazoa; phylum Arthropoda; class Insecta; order Phasmatodea; family Phasmatidae; genus Clitarchus; species Clitarchus hookeri. Next base: position 175,505 of record NQII01003770.1, on the reverse strand, counting down.
ACAAGTATCACAGATGTTCCATATCCCCCCCCCTTTTTTTATACAGTGGGCTCTGAATCACGTGGATGACGACACGATGCTCGGTTGAGCCATGCCGCCGGGGTACAACACGTAAGTGAGTACGTCCGTTCACTGCTGAGATAAAATTGAAAAGCTTCACTTGGTTGCCGCTAGGTGACTCCCTGGTGCTTGGACGGCGAGTACCAGTAGGCGAGCCTCCTTACGACCACCCAGATTGCAAGGGCTGACAACCCCTGCGTGACGCCATTGCTAGTAGGCTAGCAGTTGCTTTGCTCGTGAATGGCGTAGTAGAGCACCGTGAAATTAAAATTTATGATGCTAAACAATTCTCTCTCATACAATTACTTTTACGATTGGCATTTGTTAGAAAGTTAGAAAACGATGTACGGAAAAATTGTGTCCAGCATATTTAGGATTACTAAAATAAACATTAATTCCTTACAGTAACTGTTCAGTGTGCCTATTAATAATAAGGCACAAGATAAACTGAACTTATTAACCAGGGTTATTGCAAAAACAACTAAGTCCCATTAGACTACAAATAGTTTAGCTGTAAAATAATATCAAGTATATAGTGCTGCAAATATATATTTTTTATCAGTTATTTCATTAGCAATTCCAAAAGCACATGATTTTCTTAAAATTTAGGAATGTTATTAAAATAAAATTGGTAACAGGTATACCATTTTTTTATGTGGAAAAAAGCCTGCAATTACTGTAAGCTAATTGAATACCTATTCAATAGTTAAGGCAATTTATNAATAAGGCACAAGATAAACTGAACTTATTAACCAGGGTTATTGCAAAAACAACTAAGTCCCATTAGACTACAAATATTTTGGCTGTAAAATAATATCAAGTATATAGTGCTGCAAATATATATTTTATCAGTTATTTCATTAGCAATTCCAAAAGCACATGATTTTCTTTAAAATTTAGGAATGTTATTAAAATAAAATTGGTAACAGGTATACAATTTTTTTATGTGGAAAAAAGCCTGCAATTACTGTAAGCTAATTGAATACCTATTCAATAGTTAAGGCAATTTATNAATTTTTTTATGTGGAAAAAAGCCTGCAATTACTGTAAGCTAATTGAATACCTATTCAATAGTTAAGGCAATTTATATACAATAGTTAATTCAAAAGCGTATGTTTAATAAAATATAAATCTCTGACAAACTATTTAAAGCTGTTTTAAATATATTTTAAGTATCACCAAAACGTCGGAAATAACTACTTACCTAATTATTGAGTAATATTTTAGATAGATAATTTAAAACTTTAGCAATTTACATCATTTTGATGTCAAAGTAAGTTCTTCTTACATGCATCTCTTTGTAGATGAAAACTTATATTGGTTGGAAAAATGGTTAGAAGATTCAAAAATGTAATGAATTATTTCACTATAAATATAACTGTAAGGGCAAGACATGAGAAAATGGAAAGTGATTTCGTGTAGGACAGAAAGCAAGAATATGCTGATGTNATATAACTGTAAGGGCAAGACATGAGAAAATGGAAAGTGATTTCGTGTAGGACAGAAAGCAAGAATATGCTGATGTTAATATATTATGATCAAGGAATAATGCAAAAATCACTACAGAACGAAATTACTTAGCTGCACTTAGTTGCATTTAAAATGAATGGTTTTGTATCCATAGTCCACGTTTTCGTTGTTTATATACAAACTTAATAAATATATCTTAAACTGTCTACTATATGGCCCATATATCGATACACACCCTTACAGATAACTTTTATTTTTGAAAAGTATATCAACTTAACATATTATGTAAAGATGTATAGATTAAATATACACACTCCATACGCATACATGTGTATGATATATTTTTGTGTCAAGCCTTTAATAGTGTAGACTACTGCTAATTCTCTACCAGTGTAGGATCATTATTTGAATATTATGTCAATTATAAAAAGTATGTAATTTCAGTCACATGCTGTGTAAATAAAATTAGGTCCTCCAACTCAGCTTTCAAACTCCAGTATTTTAAATATTGTCAATGCCGGAAACAATACTATTTGAAATTTGCTCGAATGACTTCCCTGGAAGTATCAAAACTATCTCCCTTGTAATGTTTGTAGATTAAAGTTAAAATGTAGATACAAACTTTCCTATTGAACAATAACTAAATACCAGTTACATACTTATTTGCACCCACGCAACTAAGGAATGTAGATTATATCAATGTACTGNGAACAATAACTAAATACCAGTTACATACTTATTTGCACCCACGCAACTAAGGAATGTAGATTATATCAATGTACTGAAATAAAGCTTATCAGTAACCCATCAAACAATTTATATTTAATTAGTGTTAGAAAAAATGCTAAATAGAAGCAAAACATTTTCACACAATCCGTTAAATATCATGTTGAGTAGTGTAATTTAAAAGTTTGAAAATTCTATCCAAATTTAGTATCGAGTACTAAGTAAGTATAGTTATAAAATTTTCAAATATGTTATTATTTTATTACTTTTATCCAAAAGTAATAAATGTATACATGATGCTAAAGAAAACAATGATATTCTGGTAATCTGAGTAACTGTACACAATAGAAAGTGTTATGTCATATTGCACAGTTAAAAATGTTTAAGACATAATATCTATAAATTTTAGACTTAGCATCTGAACTAGAAGAGGTTGGTTAGGGCTCATTGTACAGCGCGAAGAAAAAAAGTTGTAACAAATACCAACACATTTACACTGCAAGCTAGTGTAACATCTGAAGAAAATACTGAACAATGCACTATTCTGTAGATGGAAGATGCTGAAGTTACCTAATTTTTTAACTTTATTTAGTGTGTAATAGTTTTTAAGAGTTTTGAAAAGTGAAAAGAAAATTTCCCACATTTAATATTGGTGTATTTAATTATTATGCTATACATGTACGCAGTGTGTGAAATGTTTTATTACAAAAAAAAATCTACAATTAACTCTTGTGTCTTTGAAATTATCAAAACTTGAAGACCTCTTAAAGATAGAATTGACATCATATTGAACTATGTGGAGTAAGTTACATGGGATTATTGTGTTAAGAATTGTTTTCCCCAAGGACGTTTTTTTNCATCATATTGAACTATGTGGAGTAAGTTACATGGGATTATTGTGTTAAGAATTGTTTTCCCCAAGGACGTTTTTTTTATCGAGTTGGTATTTGTAACACTAGTATAGCAACATCAACTCGTGTACACAAAAAGCTTCATTAAATATGTGATATTAATTCAACATTTTTTTTGGTCCTCCGAAGCCGGATGTACGTATTAAAAGACCGCAATGTCGTGTTATAATGTTCATTAAGTTATGAACGTACTGTTTTTCTGCCGTTGATGTGAAGTGAAATCGATAAATACAAACTGTGTTTGCCGAAATTGTGGTTATGGCTGCCATTTTCATTGAGCTTCAATGAATCATATTCGAATATTGATTGAGAAGATCAATGAAGTTACAAGTTTGTTAAATAAAGCAAGCCGTGACCATGAAAAGTTGGAATAGTTCTTTATTGTTTTTGAAGAAATATCAGAAAAGAAACACAAATTTCAGACGAACTATTTTGCACTGTGCGCGTCCCCACCGAAGATGGAGATGCGAAGCATTGAAACGTTAAAGGCATCCTTCAATGTCTTCGAAAGATTATACCGACATTTACGTCATGAGTATAATCGATGTACAGCCAGGCAGTCTGAGTTAATGAGTCGCAGCGGCCAACCACGTACAATTTTGCTGCCATTGCCCTTGCCAGTTTTTTCCGGTAATAAGGCGGAATGGACCTCATTCGCAAAATTGTTTACGTCAATAGTACGTTAACATGACTCTAAAAATGTTCAAAAATCACACTATCTCATTGGCTACCTTTAACTTTAGAGACCTACGGTGTATTTTAAACAGTTCTTGAGAAGAAGTTCAAGAACATATGTATTTTCGCAACCATTCACTTGCAAAATATTCTACATTTACCGCCTGTTACCTCATCACCAGAGTCACAATCACGATTTTTTAGTGTGGTTGGTGAGAACTTGGATGCCTTGCAGGCTGAAAACGTTCCTATTAAGAAATTGAGTTTTTTTATTCTTGAACATTCTACAGGAGAAACTGGAGCCGGCACTTTGCCAAGCATTCGAGCTTACTGTGGACCAGCAACTGCCAACATGTGAGCAATTGCTATCCTTTCTCGAGTGTCGGGCAACAGCACATGAAAGTGTTCAGCTGCTCTCTGCTCATGGTTTAGCATCCCAAAATGGTCAGTCAAGCAAAATGCAGTTGAAAGCACAACCGTCTTATACTAAGACAGGTATGAAATCACAATCTTGGCGAGGCAGTGGCGGTGGAAAAGGATGAACAGTGTGTTCTGTGTGATCATCCTCATTTAATTTACAAATGTGATAAGTTTGTATCGTTATCTATATACGACAGTGTGCAACTGGTGAAGGAGCAATAACTTTGTTTTATTTCACGAATGTGTTTATAATTATTTTTGTGTAGAATGTACAATAGTGAACATTATTCATTCCTTCATTTCACTAAACAAAGATGTGGTCCTGATCAGGTGTGTACAGAGTCCGACGACAAAGTGCACGAGCTTCACTCTTCCCATGTTAATGAAAAGCAACATATTGTCATGCTGTTACAAACTGCACTTGTGCATGTGCATGATGGGAGTGGAAACTTTCAGACTGTAAGAGTATTGTTGGATGGTGCCTCGCAGACTTCATTCATCACGGAAGAGTATGTGCAGAGGTTGTATTTGCTACGTAACCATCAATCAGTAGAATTTTCAGGTGTTGGACAAACCTCAGTGTGTGATGCTAAATGTATAGTGTCATTTTCAATAAGGCCAGTTGACTGCAGGGAAAAAACAGTTTGATGTAACAGCTATTAGTCTTATGAATATAACACATCCTATGCCATCTTTAACAATAGCTTTAGAGAGTATGGCACACCTTGCAGACTTGAAACTGGCAGACCCCTCATTCAATTTCCCTGGTCCAGTTGAGATGCTGTTGTCAACTGACATAGTTAGCGAAGCTATGACTAGTGCCAAAATCCCAGATGACCCTCATGCATTCCAATCAGTATTTTGTTGGGTGGTTACTGGAAAGGCCACCTGTTAACCATGTGCAAATCATGAAATACCTGTGTAATTTCTTGAACGAACTAACTTGCACATGGTGATCAGAAGGTTGTGGGAAATTTAAGAGGTCCCAAGGCTTGAATTAATGCCACAAGATGACAAGTAATGTGAGGACCATTTTGTCACAACCCATACGAGGGTGCCAGATGGTAGGTACATTCTTCGCCTGCCATTTAAGAATTCTGCTCTTGAATATGGAGACACTCTACAGCAGGCTTTGACCAGATTCAAACACCTTGAAGTAAATTTGCAGGATTCCAAAATTGGCTCGTGAGTACAAAGAGTATGAGGAACTGGGTCACATGACACAATTGGTGAGCGTACCAGAATACCAAGCTGCAAGTACAGAGGGTACCAGTGGTGCTCAGGAGAACAGCATTGTGCCCATACACATTATCCCTCACCATGCAATGTTTAAGAAGACAAGTTCAAAAACCAAGGTACGTGATGTACTCGATGGCTCAGCAAAGACAGCTGACAGTGTCTCATTGATCGACTTACGCAGTACTGGTCACAAACTTCAGAAGGTCATACCTGAAATCATCCTTAATTTTCGTGTTTCAATTGCCGTTTTCACAGCAGATAATCTGCAAAACATACCATCAGATTCTCAATCACCAAGACGACCGCAGACATCAGTGCATATTGTGGTGATATTCCCATGATGAAGACATTCAGATTTATCAGTTAAACACAGTTACCTATGGAGTAGCCTCCTCTCCATTCCAGGTAATCAAAACCGTGCAACATCTGGCTAACGACGAAGAACATCTGTAACCGAAAGCAACACAATTGTTACAACATGGCATATGTGTTAACGATATTGTTAGTTCAGCATCATCAATCGAAGCAACACAAGCTCTAAAAGCAGAGCTTGTATCCCTCCTGGCATTTGGTGGCTTTGATCTACGAAAGAGGTCATCGAACAATCCAGGTCTTCTAGACAGTGTCTCTTTAGAGTAACAGGAGGTGCTGCGCAGCTTTGATGGCGACTCCAGCCCTGTTTTGAAGGTACTGGGTGTACACTGGTGCCCCGAAACTGACGAGTTCACCTACCATGTGAGTGTTTCTGATCTTTCCATTACTAAGCGAGGCATAATGTAAAATATTGCTAGGTTGTTTGATCCATGTAGTTGGGTATTCCCAGTGGTTGTCTGGGTAAAGGTGGTGCTTCGAATACTTTGTACATTTTGGCTGGATTAGCATGAACCTTTTCCTAGCAACATGGTTGACAAATTGCTTCATTTTAAAGCGTCACTGAATACTTTAGCCAGTGTAAGAATTCCTAGGTATGTCTGGGCCATTGATTTTAAAATTATTCAGTTTCATAGCTTTTGTGATGCCTCCGAAAAGGCATATGCTGCTGTACTTTATGTTAGGGTAGTAGATGCTAAAGGTGTTGTTTCAGTACACTTGATAATGTCGAAACCCAAGGTTGCACCTCTAAAAACATTATCTATTCTAAGCTTGAGCTTTCTGGTGCCTTGTTGTTGGCCAGGTTGTGGAGCTATGTAAACACATTGCATGTGGACAAGATAGAACATGTTGCTCTCTTCAGTTAGACAGACACTACCACTGTCCTCTCGTAGCTTAAATCTTCTCATAAGTTCAAGTCATTCGTGGCAAACAGAGTGTCAGAAGTTCAAACATTGGTGGCTCCAAGTGCATGGCGATATGTGCCATCTGCAGACAAACCAACAGATTTGGAATCAAGGGGTTCACTTCAGGACCAGTTGATGAACTATACATTGTGATATCATGGCCCTGTTTGGCTGAAAGACTCTGAAGGAAATTGGCCTGCAGATTGAGTTGAAGTGTTATGTGAAGTTGAATCTTGNCGTGGCAAACAGAGTGTCAGAAGTTCAAACATTGGTGGCTCCAAGTGCATGGCGATATGTGCCATCTGCAGACAAATCAACAGATTTGGAATCAAGGGGTTCACTTCAGGACCAGTTGATGAACTATACCTTGTGATATCATGACCCTGTTTGGCTGAAAGACTCTGAAGGAAATTGGCCTGCAGATTGAGTTGAAGTGTTATGTGAAGTTGAATCTTGCCAGTACAAACCAGTTCACGTATGTGTTCTAGCTGCTGAATCCAACCAGGAGGGTGGTGGGAAGTTGTTGGAGTCATTTTATTCATTTTCATGCCTGAAAAGGGAGACTGCCTGGCTTATCAGAGATCAAGATGCCTTTCAAAACAAATGTCATCCAACAGCTCACCACTTGATATATGAAGAAATTCAATCGGGATTGGCCTATTGACTTTTGTTTCTGCAACAATACTACCATTCAGATGAAATTAAACTGCTGAAACGAGGTGAAAGTTCCCAAACTCTTAGAAGTTTCTACCCTTTCTCGATACACAGAATCAGTGTGGACAGCAGATTGAAACATTCGTTTTTAAGAGATGGAACCAAGCACCCAATTTTGATTCCAGGCAAATGTTATTTGGCAATTTTAATCATAAATTTCTTCCAAGTTGTTAACTTGCACATAGGACAGCAAACTACCCACTCCCTAGTTCAAAGACAATTTTGGATTCTAAGTGCTCGGCGCATCATTCGACAGCAGATACACAAATGTGTAAGTTGTGTTAAGTCCAGTCACAAGGCTCATGCACCTCTCATGGGAAGTCTGCCAGAGTCCAGATTTTGTCAGATTCGTCCATTCCTAAAGGTAGGCGTGGATTTTGGAGAACCATTTGTAACCATACCAGCCAAGACACGAAATACAACTTATATGAAGAGTTTCCTATGTTTGTTCAACTGATTGTCCACCAAGGCAGTGCATTTGGAGCTGGTTTCTTCACTTGTCCCATATGCTTTTGTTACCGCTCTTAAGCCATTTATGTTACTTTGGGGGACCCTTACTGACATATATTTTGACCAAGGTACAAATTTTGCTGGTGCAGCATGGCAACTGAGAGAGCCTTGTTTGCAGAATTAATATGGTAATCTCTTCAAGTACAATTCATTCGGCTCAACATCATGTGGCACTTAAATCCTCCTGCAAGCCCTCACTTCGGAGGATATTGAGAGGTGGCTATTAAGTGTGTTAAAACTCACATGAGGCGAATTATAAGTGATCAACTTCTTACATTTGAGGAGTTGTCAACCTTGTTCACAGAAATTTCCGCCATAATGAACTCCTGACCACTTTGTCCACTCTCCACTGATCCATCGGAATTTGACGTTCTGACTCCTGGCCACTTTTTATTTGCTGNCTCTCCACTGATCCATCGGAATTTGACGTTCTGACTCCTGGCCACTTTTTATTTGCTGCACCACTTGTTTACCTACCTGAAGAAAACCTGTTGACAGTGACGAGCAACCGTTTGAATCAATGGCAGCTCGTGTGCAGATTGAAGCAGTCCATCTGAAAACGCTGGAGCTCAGATTATCTTTACACTCTGCATCAAAGGATAAAATGGAATGTACCAGTACCAGATGTAAAGGCAGGTATGGTAGTATTGGTGAAGAACACAAACCTACCTACCTTGCAATGGAAGACAGCAAGAATTGTTAAAACTCATCCTAGAACAGATGGCATTTCGAGAGTAGTTACTCTAAGGACCACAAATGGAACTATGTAAAGACATGTGACAAAGTTTTGTCAGTTACCCCTAAACTATATCGCCTGTGTTGTATTATCCCACTTTGCCTTGTGCTGTAGTTGCAAGTGGATGTATTTTTTTATTTATTTATTATTAGGTACCAGTGCACTGTTTTACCTGTTTAAGGTGTACAATATGTACTATTTTCGGTGGGCAGGATATTAGGTACGGTTTTCTCCAAGGAATTTTTTCATCAAGTTGTTATATGTGTAACAGTTGTATGGCGACATCAAATCGTGCACAAAACATGTTAAAATAAATATGTGATATTATTTCAACAGTACAATTTGCACCTCAGATAGAATAAAATTTCTACCACTGCAACACTGAGCCTATTTGAACAAATGCAGGTGTTTNGTACAATTTGCACCTCAGATAGAATAAAATTTCTACCACTGCAACACTGAGCCTATTTGAACAAATGCAGGTGTTTCTCAATACCAACTGATTTTAGATAGGCCTCACTAATTCCTTGTGACAAATTTGCATTATCTCTAATTGGTGCAACAGCTTTTTCTTTACATTACAAAATAACAACACAAAATGTTTATACAAAATATTCTACAATACTACTTACTATACATAGGTCTATATTTAAGAAAGTGTTGTGAAATATAGAGCATAAGCATGCTGTTTGACATACTGAATATAATATTGTTCTGTACTTTAAATTGAGTTTGAAGAAACTTTACCCACATTCTACCGAATGCATGTTGGATGCTGAGAACTAAACAATAAAAGCCACTTTTTAGAAAATATTAGCAAACTATCTCACACAAATTAGCCAGTTAGCTACAATACAAATTGAAATGACATATTTCAGTTTTTAACCCACCACTATGCATATTCCCAGAGTTAAACAAACACAATGCAATATTTTATTAATATACGTACTCTACAAAAAATTCTGGAAATAATTGCTAATGGTATATAGACCTCATAAAACAATAATTATGCTCTAGGTAGGCCTTAATAGAAATAACAGAATATAACATATTTTCCTTCTACATAAGGTGAGAATAATTTCAACCCGTTGAGACTCAGTGGGCATTAAAAATTTAATTCACACAATTATATCTATGTGAGTGAAGAGATTTGAGCGGCTTTTAACATCGAAGTTTTGAGAGTCAATGAGGGTGATCAAGGTATGGAGCAGCGCCGGAATCAGGAGGCGGGGGAAACGAAAAATCTCCGAGAAAACACGCCTACCAGTGGGATCGTCCGGCCCTATTCGCACATGCGAAAATCAGGGAGCGACCCCTCCGGGAATCAAACTCGGTTCGCCTAGGTGGGAGTAATCCAACCACTACACCATCGCAGCCCCGCTGTAGCTATGTGTTTATGTAATAAGAGCTGCGGTATATTATAAGCAATAAATATGAAATTCCCTACCACTTTTGAAAGTCTACATATAAAGTTTATAAATATTTACTAACCCTTAAATATTTTGAGGGCACAAACTGCTCCCGTGGAATTACGTTTAATAAAGTGTTTTTTCTCTCTTAATTGTCCGGAAACGTAAACACGTGATATTTTGGCCAATCACAGTAATTCCCTCGACACTGCGGAATACAACACTTATACACCATGATGCATTACGCATTTAACAATACGATTTTATTTTCTAAAAAATTCCCGCTACATGCCGAAAACAAATTATACAATCAGTCATATTAACCACCAAATGCACCGACTGTTCGCCCGCTCGTTGTGACGTCACGAGCTTAGCTAGAAGTAGTTATATGGTCTTGAATCTCGGTGGTCGCGACTACCTTCATTATGCGTCTTGATAGCTACTGCACAACAGAAGGTCTTTTGTGTACTCCAGTTAAACAAATATAAGTCTGTGACAACTGTGTGGCGTGATTTTTGGCGAGAGTACGGCACTAAATCCCCTAATGCTCAGAGAATTTGAAGTTGGCACGAGCAGTTTCGACAAACAGATTTGTGTTTGCGTAAATGAACAGGTCGCCTCCGTGTTTCCGACGAAAAAGTTGGGTGCATCCAAATGAGTTTTGTAAGAAGTCCACAAATGTCTAACCATCGTGCTAGCTGAGAGCTAGCCATTCCCCAAAGGAATATCTAGCTGTTTTTCTAAGGTGTTTGTTATTCAAACCACGTAGAATTTAATTCGTACATGTCCTACGCCAATGTGATAAAAAACGGCGTGTGGGATTTTTTGCACTCATTTTTGAAAAAATAAATATATGAAGTCACTTTTCTTTCAGGCTTATTGTTCAGTGAAGACGTCACATTTCATTTCAGTATTACGATGGATAGCCACAATGTACGGCTATCGGAATCACATCAGCCACATGCCATAGTCAAGCATGAGAGCTACTCCCCTAAAGTGAATGCGTTCTAAGCCGTTTCCCGGGCAAACGTTTATGGTAGGATTATTTTTCCTGGCGAAACTGTCACGGGTATCTCATACATGCAAATGTTCAGAACTGGCATTTCCCGCAGTTACAGGTAGATTCTGCCTATTTCATTTTCCAGCAGACGGAGCCAACGTACTGGAACTTGGCAGTTCGAAAAATCCTGGACGAGTTTCCACGCCGATGGATTGGCCGTCAAGTAAATGCTGATTTGGCATTTAAACCTTTGGCCACCAAGGTCACCCCATCCCACTGTCTGTGATATTTCTTTGTGCGGGGGTTGTGAAGTATTCACTTTATATGCCGCCCCTTCCTACAACAGTGTACGAACTTCGATACCGCACAACACTGGCTGGAGTAACACCAGACATGCTCGTCAATGTGTGGGACGAGTTTGATTATCGTATACACGAATGCAGCGCGTTTGCAGGGAGTCATATTGAGGAAACTGTAAGCAAAAATTTAAAATCAGACATATGTTCCACTTTTTACCTCTCTGTTGTCTGTACCATAGTTTAAAATATCTAACCTTCGGACATCGGATGACTCTTTTAGAAACATTATTATCTGTACTGCCTTGTACAGACTGTGGGCAGTCGAGTCTCCTGTGACCAGTCTCCTTAAAGGTAAAAACCGGAATAAAATCCAGAGCATCATACAGCGTGCACAGCACCCAGCACTAGTTTATTAGTCAGCCACAAAGCCACGCAAGTATTTTATTTGCCACTTCAGATGTTAGAGTAATCCATGCTGTGCACACCTGCCAGATCCCAAAAAGTTTGCAGCCAGACAATAATGCGGCAGCATCGTACTTTAATTGGCTGTAGTTGAATGCAATCCAATGGAAGGAGATTACGCTCCTTCCGACCGCAGTGGGTGGGCGTGGATACCACCTCGCCTATCAACAGCATCGTGCAGAGTTTAATCTGAATGCGCCACCTTGATGGGGTCGAGGACTATCCAACCACTACCTACGCGCTTTGTCAACGAGTCCTGTTGCTAGATGGACCAGACCATCGTCCCTTCATTAGCGACCATCAACCCTTCGAAAATGGGCCTGGCAACACGCCGATTTGCTTCCCCAAAGGCTACTCTAGCGACAAGAGCCCATCACCAAATCTAGCACTATGTGTCGTGGAAGTTCGGTGGGCGGGAATACCCTCCTTCTCGCTGGGTACTGAGGCCGCACGTGCCACCAATCCAGCCCTAGAGGCAAATACCCGTTCCAGGCCTCCTCCCTGCTGGAGATTCAAACAATGCCCCCCAGAGTCCGACCAGCAATCGGCACGGCCAAAAGCCGGGGCTTCACACAGATCCCCTGGGTCCCCATGAGTATACTGTACACACTGAGTTTTCACCCAGAGCAGCCCAACTCATCCAGGACGCCACAGTCTCTTCTGCGGAGCTCCGCCACCCCGAGATCTACCCGAAGGCCTCAATTGGGGGTCTTGCACTCGGCTCGCGGGTCATCACCGCAGGCGAAGAACATATGCAGCCTCTGGAAAGCTGCACATAACATCGCCTTGGCTGATCGCCAGTGCACTGGTGGGGTCACCACTTGTCCATTGTCGTCCTTACACTNGGCGAAGAACATATGCAGCCTCTGGAAAGCTGCACATAACATCGCCTTGGCTGATCGCCAGTGCACTGGTGGGGTCACCACTTGTCCATTGTCGTCCTTACACTACCAGCCATGGTGTTTCCACAATGTTTCCAGCCCTGATCTTTCAAAAACGTGGGGATGGACTTGAGCAGCGCTAGGCTTTATATTCTCATCACTGCCCCATTCCAGAGACCATGTCTCGACCGACGCTCCAGCACAGGGGCAAACCCTTCCCTAAGGTCGAGAAGACCACACCGGAGCTCGTCAGCCAGGGCGAAGAGCCTTCCACCAGACCTAGGAGTGGGTTCACCTGGAGGTCCAGTAAGAAGGTTACACCACTTCTCGCCAACCTGCTTTTACACCCAATTAAAGGCCGGTGACTACAGTGTAGGCCTTTACCAGGGGGATGGCCGAAATAAGATAGCAATTCCCGTAGTCACTACTACGCAATCAGGCACTCTAAGGCGCTGAATATATACACTCCCTACACACCGGGATCTGCTACCAGCTTTCACCAAGTGCATTTTCAGCCCTCCCAGTTGCCTTACACCCATTACAGGTTGGTGGCCCAAACATCAGCCCAGCTCCAACCTGGCCCCCTAGGGTCTCTTTTTGAAACAACCTGTACATACACTCACTATCTGATCAGAAGTTTGCGGACATCTCTCTGTAAATGCGAACTCTCTCCTAGATGTCACTACGACGACGACTGCTGTTTTAAAAGAGACAGAGTGGTCGATGTTCGTCAGTACTTCGCGATACCGGCAAAATGGGTGCAGCAAGGGCGCTCAGTGACTTCAAACGTGGTGTAGTAATTGGTTGTCACAAGATTCAGCAATCCGTCAGCGCAATCACGCCTTTCTCAAGTTGCCTAAGTCAACCATCGGGTATGTGATCACGAAGTAGAAACGGGAAATCATATCCACGACAAAACTATGGCCGTGTAGGCAACATGATGTTGACCGACAGGGATCGTCGAGCATTGAAGAAGGTGGTACTGTAACATCGCATGCCACCACGTGATATCATCACCCGTGCATTACACACTGCCACTAATTGTGTAGCTAGCACCATGACTGCGCGCCGGTTTCAAGTTCATACACGGGCCCATATACCACATATTAAACCTGTTAACGCAATGCGCCACATTCGTTCTTGGTATGTAGAGCGCCGCCACTTAAACGTGATTTTGAGTGATGAATTGCGCTATACCATACGGCAGTCCGATGGAAGGGTTCGGGTGTGGCGAATGTCAGGTGAATGCTCCATGCTGGCCTGTATAGTGACCAAGGTAAAATTCGACGGAGGTGGAGTGACAGTGTGGGTGTGTTTTTTATGAAAGGGTCTTGGTTCTTTCGTAATATTTCGGAAGGCTTATAAGGACATTCAGACCGGCTGCATTTTGTCTATGGTAGAAGACCAGTTCAGAGGTGATAACTGCGTTTCAGCCATAGACTAAAGTTGAGGTTGACCGATTCTTCGTCTTCTGCGCACGTAATCATCATTGGCCTACCCTGAACCATGATGACAGTGTGACTTTCACACTTGTGTCAAAGGTCAACAGTGATGAATGNATCATCATTGGCCTACCCTGAACCATGATGACAGTGTGACTTTCACACTTGTGTCAAAGGTCAACAGTGATGAATGTGTTTGTTTATATCTTAATTTTCAGAATACAGACATATTTATATTAATATAATACTTTTACTTACACGAATTTAATCATACTGCAAAATAAATTAGTTACAGGATACGAACATCTTAAAACACTAACCTCAAATCCAATACACTTCGTTTACGATAGTCGTGTTGGCAGAAAAGCAGTTCATTGTTGAGGTACGGAGACTAGTTCTGGGCAGATAGCGACATCGCTCTACCTCACATTCGCTCTTCGGCTTNAGTTCATTGTTGAGGTACGGAGACTAGTTCTGGGCAGATAGCGACATCGCTCTACCTCACATTCGCTCTTCGGCTTCAGCATGAAATTGCTCCCTGCTATAAAGTACGGTCTCTGCGTGAGTGGCTTGTGGACAATAGGCTTCCATAATTGCTCTGACCAGCGGAGAGCCTCAACCTCAATCCCATCGAACATGTCTCTAGGATGAACTGGAATGGTGACTGCGTGCCAAACTTCAACGACCCACGCCACTTACTACACTTGCTAAAACGCCACAGGAAGAATGGTAGGTCAATACCACGGAGAATTTCCAACCTGCTTTGACAGTCTCTCTTGCAGGGTTATAGCTGTAATACAGGTCAAGGGTCAACACACCCAATATTAATGGGGTATATTAAAGGAACACGTAAAGGACAAATTCGCGTGGGTTTTCGGGTATATTTGATCAGATAGTGTATTGTGGGATTGAGAACACGCTTGTAGAAGTATGCACATGTGTAAGAGGCTGGTTATACGGATTTATGGGATTTCAATAACATCAGTATTTTAGAAGTGGTTAAGTTTGACAGAGATGTTTTTAAAGCCGCTGCCTTTATGCTCGTAAGCTTCTCGGGGGTAGGAGAACTCTAACCAATCTAAAAACAATATACAACTTATTGCAAATTTGGACGCCAGTTCTAATGGTCCGAAATCACAAGTAAACTGGGCATATTTAGGCAAGATATTTTATACAATCAGTGTGGAACATTCGGCAAAGGAGTGACATTAAATCAGTTTATAACAAATATCTTGGCCACAGNATTTTATACAATCAGTGTGGAACATTCGGCAAAGGAGTGACATTAAATCAGTTTATAACAAATATCTTGGCCACAGATGATATTCAAGGGAGCCGCCAGCCCAGACCAGCGAAGAGAACGCAGATGTTTAATCGTATAGTTGTCATATAAAACTGTTCATTATGTTTTAACGGCGTCTGTTTACGAATAGCATTTAATAATTTCTTCATGTCCGAATATTGATTTCCGTTTAATATTTTTCTCTCTAATGTGTGTTAATTTTAAGTGAAAAGGGACTAGTACGAGCATTTCGAAATAAATTTTAGTTGTAAAATTTACGGCACAGACTTCTTAACATAGAATAGCGACAAACAGCACAACCTATTCTTTATCATTGCACCACGAAATAATATGGTCACCGCTGAAAGTCCCATGAGGCAAGCCGACGAGAGAAAGTCTCGCGTCAGTTCAGTGAATTGCGCATAAAGTCGACCAGATATTCGATGCGCGTATCTAGGTCGCCCTTAGCGCTTCAACACTTCCAAGGCGTGATTCGCTCACCCCTGGCTCTCCTAGGACGGCGCGCAATAAACGGCAGCGGGTGCCACTCCCTTTAGTGGTCCTAATGACGGCCATTAGCCCGGCCGGCACCGTGCTAAGTGACCATAGCTTTGAAGTTGTTATTTCGATATAATTACTCTTCCCGCCACCCCCGATCCGACACGTCTATCTTCCTCGGAACTGTCAAAGGACACGAATGCTTCCTCCACCCCATTATTGGGTTCCAGATGCCTCACAGCGGGCGTCATATTCAGTAGGGGTAAATGGCCGGTTGTTTGGGAATGATAGGAGGGGTGGGTGGTTCGTACTGAAGATCCTTCTGGTGTGCTTATTATGTGGATAACGAGAGCAATCACGTGACCGACGTCCTGATTGGTCGACGGCCGGCAATTACGTTAGCGGGTAGACCCCGGGTAGATACCGGCAAAGGCCGAATGCCTCTTTGCATCCACCGCCATTCCTTGGATGTTCTGCCGGTGTCGCGCGATCACAAGGGCGGAGTGGAAATGTTTGTATGGGGAAAACGGGAGATCCCCGAGAAAACCCACCGAGCAGCGGCATAGCCCGGCATGATTCCCACGTACGAAAATACGGTAGCGACCCCACTGNCCCCGAGAAAACCCACCGAGCAGCGGCATAGCCCGGCATGATTCCCACGTACGAAAATACGGTAGCGACCCCACTGGTGTGTTTCTAATGTCGAGTAAGAAATACTAGTTCTCATTCATAATATAATTGAACTGTGTGAGCATAAATGTGATGCGTCAGCACTTGTGTAAATTTATAGACTTAGTAAAAGTTTGTTTTGCATGAATCTAAGAAATAGTCCCAATGCAGGACTTTAGCACGGCTGCAGTAAAGCTGGAAGTTACCGTGAATGGACTATATTACATTGTTTACTATCCAGGTAACGTATCAGTAATAGAAGCCGAAGAACTGCGATTTCAATGGCTTGTATTAAATAGGTCACATTCCTTTGGATACACAAGCAGGTATTTCCTTATTGGCTACTTGCTCCCTTAGGGAGAGGTCGTGACTATGGCTCCATTTCGGTGCCTCTATTGTTATATGTTCTTAGTCCTCGAGGGGGGCAGGAACGGTAATAGACTTTTGGTTGAGGGGGAGGGGAAGGCATTTTCCGATTCTGCAGATGTATGTCCAGACTTTTGATTCATGGCATGGGAGAGAGGCATTTTCTCATCATAGTTATAAGAAGCAATATTACATTATTTAAATAAAATAAGTATTAAAATAATTCTGATATTGTTTCATTAAATTNTTTTTTTTTTTTTTTTTACGGTACATTACCATTGCCAATGTGACACATCTGGACCCACCCCTGATGGTAGGTCGATCACAAATGTACAATATTTTTACCTCCACCACGTACCGGAACAAAAAAAGTACCTATCTGGGTCTATGATTAGTAAACACTGGTAAATTCAACGTGCCCCGTAACTTCTCGAACCGAAGTTATTTGTCAGTTGCCTGCGACTGCCGAGAGAGGTCAATTTTACATTTGACTGAGCAGCACGTCATTGTTCTTTCTCTTGTGACAGGTGACCTAGGCGAGTATAAAAATATACTTCAATAGAAAATATAACCGTAATGAGAAAACATATAGTTTCTATTTGCCACAAAATAATTTCGCAAAATATTCTATCATTCTCTAGAGTTGCTATTTTCTTTGTTCTTTTTTTTTGCAATGAATTTTATTTTGCTCATGCTGTATCTAGACTGTTGTGTATTTTTCTGCACGCATCAGCACACTTTTAAATATTTTACCGTTCACTGGTTGCACTCAAAAAGTGAACAGTTCCTAGCGCCACCAGCCAAAAAGGAAAAATGGAAACATTGTAATCATTTTAAAAGTATGACTCATAGAGTCCAAGTACAGAATCATAAAAGCGAAATGAAGAACTCACTGTTTTTCCGAAACATCTTCAATCAGATACCAGAGAAAGAATTACGCTAATTCAATTGAGACACGTAAGGATACAAATACTTGTATATTTGAGTCACTTTGTACTTGTATTACATTTGCTAGACACGTCCTGGACACGGAATAGGCCAACATACAGAACTGAAATGGCAAGGCGGTTCCTTTGATGTGGGATGAGCCATTCGTTTATTGACTGCGTGAGGCTCTGGAAACGAGCTTCTTGTCCGATTGGCTACCGCTTGCGACGAAAGATTCTTGATTGTCTATGCTTCCGGCTGGCGAGTGAGTTATCAGGCGCTGATTGACGAGCGCAGTTTCGACAGTTTGCTGGATGGTGACGCCATTTTGCTGGCGCGTGCGGCTGGAGTTCACGGTGCCAACGGTTGTTTCAGCTGTGTATTCTTATGTACTCTGTGTTACGAATGAATCTTAGTCCGTGTAAAATGAAAAGAAAATAATGATATAATTCCGTGCAGTTTTGCCAAAGTGTAACTTGCTAAAACTAGTTGGGGTAACAGTGAATATACCAGTAGCTGAGGCTCGAATGTACACTATAAATACGGGCATTACAGGAACGGTACCTGGCCAACTCTTCTTTTATTAGCAAATAATAAATAAAAAAAACAATTTAAAAAAACAATACATAAACCTAAATTGCATAATACAATATTTGTAATGTTTTACAGATTTTATTAAAAACGCACACGATGTAATAATCAAATGGTGACACCAATATCTGTAATTGTAATTTAAGGAACAAAGTAGGACTAAGTAATATAAAAACATATTTAGTTAAATGGGTATTTTACTGGCCATGTAACAACAGTGTTTTAATATTTTTTAAAAATTAAAACTCTTAGTTTTAACTAAACACGATGACTATACTTGTAACAACTGTAGGCCTATGCTGAATTTGGTTTTAGTTTTGCTGTACCATGAAAACGTTTCCATGGTTATGTATCGTTGAAGTTTTTTTCCTGACCAATTTGCGTTATGTTTACATGTGACGGTAGGCTACATAGTGAAGAGTTTGAAAGACGAATGCTTCAAAAATACGCAAGTAACCACGAAAAGGCTATAAATATTAGAGTACGGTGAAACAATTGCCGTCCGCGACTGCGGTTTTGAATGTATCTTGTAGGTACAACACTATAGTAATAAAATGATTATTTAAGTCAGATTACACGGGGGAAAAATATATTTTGCAGTGCCTTCAAAATATATGCTTAATATTTCTCTCAATAAATTTTAGCTTAAGAAACAAAAATGTTTTTGGAGATAAGATTATTTCATAATAAATGTTAATTCATTTACCACAAAAATTGGTTTTGTTGTCTCTGTATATATTTCTTTTTTGCGTAACGAAATGCTTCACACCAATTTTTTAAGTTATTGAAACACTACACTCTTCCCCTTCACCTCACACATATACGAATTTTCTGTTAATATTGAATACGTGAAGTAAAACTCGTGATTTGAGACCAGGAAATTTTACAAGCGATTATCTTTATCAGTGGCACGACTGTTCACAAACGACGCAGAGCGTCGTGAATGATTTCCGCAGGGCCACTACGATGCCTACGAGAGACAAGAATTGTAACATCAAGTTGCAATATTGAAGCTTTATCGTTCACGAACCTCATGTGGGCGCAGTCTATCACTTCACCCGCCTGTAGGAGGTTATTGTGCGGCACCACCTCAGCAGCGGGAAGGGGTGTCATAGCTAATAGGAAGGGAGGGGGTGGAGGTTGGAAAGCCGGAACATCACAGCCTCCAAGAGGTGTTTTGCATTTTTACGGTGAACGTTACTGGTTTTCTCACACACGACATGCAGGACGAAGTTTGTCGTTCGAGGTAATGCCCACACGCCCGCGTGGCTTTAATGCCCATTTCCGCCGCTACGCGAAGTCGTTTCCGCTTCCGGAGGGCGATGTGGAAAAAAAAAAAAAAACAATCATGCGAGTTTTACGGCCGCCACGTTATTATTTTTACACTTGAGTTCTTGTGACTGTGAGATTAAATTATATGCATTTGGACGTTAAGTATAAAGCATCTCTTTACACGCAAATATGTTGGATGTTTTAAAATAAAATGTATCGGGCGTGTTGTTTAATAAGAGCGACACTTTTGCTGAAAATGTTAAAGTGNTTGATGTTTTAAAATAAAATGTATCGGGCGTGTTGTTTAATAAGAGCGACACTTTTGCTGAAAATGTTAAAGTGGTCCGCAGCTGTCTTCAGGCCCGTAGCTAAAAAATTAAAAATTATTTATGGTGGTGGGGGGACCATTTTGTAAAAAAGAACGGTCGGCCGGTGGGTCAAAATATTGTGTGTACGTGTGCATAAAAAAATTAACAAAGAAACAATACTAATTATTTTAAAAGAAGTACATTTTTAGCATATTTCCAGAAGGAAAGAAAGACTTATGAGATAACTTTCCTGTCTGTGTGTATATGTGTGTGTGCACGTGTGTGTTTATGATTCGCCCCCTTAAAACGCTTGAACCATTGGTTAACATTTCATCAAATCCGGCAACACGAATGATGGAAACACCTCAAGACGAAATTTTGCTGATCCTGACTCTGGGTATCGGATAACTGGAATATACATAAAAACCATTAAGAAATTTTAAGTAATTTTAGAAGCTAGTACCAGTAGGCACTAAATAAATATAGTCAAATTAGGACAGTTTTCCAAATAAACGGCCAAACTGTAAGTAGAATAGTATGGGTGGTACCTTAGGACTCCAAAAATACGTACAGTATTAATGCATGGTGCAACAATAATTAAACGTACCTTGTTACCTATTGGCCAAAATAGGTTGCTGAAGCAAATATTTTCGGCAGTATAGACAAATGTTTGGGACACAATTTTCTCGTAAACAGTGTAACAGGGATGTTTTGAACATATTGCTACTAACTTCAAATCCCCTCTTAAGCTGCTCAAGTAAGACGCCAAAAAGGAAAAGGAAACCGTTTTCTAAAGAAACATGCCAGCTTATGCTACCTGAAACACCAACATCTAAGCAGAAACCAGCAAAATATGAACAACAAGGTTCCTCAACATGGGTGTAATTAATATTTGATTATGATCTTAAAAGCTTAAATGGTGGGTAGTACTGTATGTCTCGTTGACACCAATATAATTAGAGATGTAACCAGGAACATGTGAAAGAGCACTGAGAGAACTACAAATACACACATACCTTATCCAGGACTCGAACCCAGAAAATTCTTGTACCATAAGCGAGCATATAATCAACTCCATTATGGAGGTAGGGTTCGGAGTATGAGCTTCGGATGTAATCAATTTATTGTTTTGAGTCATAGGGTTTAGTACCTTGAAATATTTAAACGGCAGTCATTTCGAAAATTATATTCTGAGCCACTTAAAAACGCAAGTTTTGACGATATATTATAGCGCTAATTATGTGACTAATTTAGTGTAGATAGATCGATTGGTTGCTGAGATATGGCATAAAAAAATAGATTTTCTTATTCGGTGCTGCCGTACAAAATTGGTAAAAAAAAGTCGTTATACGATGTTTCTAATAAATAGTGTCATCAAAACATAACATTTCGATGAAATTGGCTAAATTGCGTAATATATATAACCTTATTTAAATTATTTTTAAAACCGCCAATTTCAAAATTATTGTCTGGCCCACTTAAATCATAAGAGTTTCCATGGTCTTCTGTAGCACTAATGGTATACACAGTTTGGTGGAAATTAGATTAATTGTTCTTGAAATATGACAAAATGTTAAATTTTATTTCGCGGCACTACTTTACCAAAATGTTTGCAGAATAGAAGGTATCTCTGTTCGCATTATTTATGCTTTTAATGAATACTGTTAGCGTATACAATTTGGTTGAATTCTGTTGAAACGTTTCTAGATATAACGAACTAACCTAAATTATTTATATTAACACCATTAAAAATTGTCTGCCGCACATAAAAGAAGCTAGTTTTCATACCATACTGCCCAGGGCTTCTCTTTAATTGCTTTACGCAACCGGTTCAACGTTTGACAATACGAGCGCCGGTGTGATTTTGTTGCACGATAACGCAACACCTCACACGGCCCGCCAAACGTGCGAACTTCTGCAGCGATTCAAGTGGGAGGTTTGACAACATCCTCCATGCAGTCCAGACATAGCGCCATGCGATTTTCATGTTTTCGGTAAGCTGAAAAAGGATATCGGTGGACGACGATTCCGAAACGNAAGTGGGAGGTATGACAACATCCTCCATACAGTCCAGACTTAGCGCCATGCGATTTTCATGTTTTCGGTAAGCTGAGAAAGGATATCGGTGGACGACGATTCCGAAACGATGAGGAGATGAAAGCAGCTATCTCCGTGTGATTACATAGCGCTGGAGGAGATGTCTACGCATCCGGAATCGAAAAGTTGGTTGACCGTTCCGAGAAATGTTTACAGTCTCTTGGGGACTATGTGGAAAAGTGAACTTACATTGTATGTTGTCATAGCCATGTTGCCTATGTATAGGTGGTTTCATACATGGCCACAACGAGGAAGTGAAACTTATTTATTGATTTGCCATCGTATATAGCTTCTACAGGTTCGCCCCAGAAAATTATCCATACGACATTACAGATTGAAAATATGCTTAGTAAATTGTTTTCAATATATGTTTTGAGGTTATTTTTAGAGAGACGCCTAAGAAAATAGCATTTTGCACTGAGTTTATCTGTGATATGCTTTATATGCTTTTTCCACTTTAAATTTTGGTCAATAAGTTGCAGGATTTGGCAGATTTGGCTTCATCGGCGTCTGGCGTGTGAGATCGGAGCTGTTCATGCTCGATCATTTCTGTCCCCCAGCTGCCAATTTGTCTGCCACGTTAAAAGTCAGTGACATTTGATCTTTTACTCATGTGACCTTTAACCTTTGACCCCGGTGACCTTTACCCTTGAAAACACAAAAATATCCCCAAAAACTTATAAAAAAATTATAAAAAATTGTAAACAATTATTAGAAAAATGCAATTAAAATGTGTTTAAAATAAAATAAACATTTCTTGAGTAACCACCAGCACTACGTCCAGCAGATGACTGACCCCCTCCACTCCCCCTCACCAAAAACACCCCGTTCCAATATATTGAATTGTTCTGCCCGTGTTTCTCGTTGGCTTATTGCTCCACCGATGGCATTCATGCTGTATCATTCCGGTCACCCAACCACCATATTGGATTAAGGTTACCTTAACCCATGACCTTGACCCTATGGCCGTTACCTTGAGTGACCTTCAACCCACAAATTCGAAATAATTGCGGGAAAATGATAAAATCTACAAACAATAAAAAAATTGACAAAATTACAAATTAGTTTAATATGTGCATGTAGGTAGTCCGGGGAGCGATGGAAGGTAAAATGTCACCTGTATCCAATACGGCGGTTGGGTGACCGGAATGATTGTACGTGAACCATGGGGGTGGGACAATTAGCCAATGAGAAACATTGGCGGAGCAATTAAATTCATTGAAAGGTGTGGGTTAGGTGATTGGAGTGGAGGGGGTCAGTTCTCTGCTGGGGGTAGTGCTGGGAAATCCTCCGGAAATGACGTTTTTTAAAAATATTTTTTATTTTATTTTTACATATTTTTATATTATTCAATATTTTTTTATAAATTACTATACTTTTAAATAAATGTTTTATATATATTTTTTGGGTTCAAGGTCAAAGGTTAACAGGGTCAAAGGTCAAAGGACACTGACGTCGAACATGGCGGACAAGATAGCTACTGAGGGACCGGAATGACAGCATGAACGCCTCCGTTCTCGGACGCCAGACGCTAATGGCGCTAAATCCGCCAAATCTTACAACTAATGTTTGACAGTAATAATTTATTAGAATTCACATTTGCTATACCTTTTTAAATCAATGTTTACATTATTTTTAGTGCAAAGTTTACTAAATTGGTTTTATCACAGTTTAAGGCCAAATTATTCACTGAAAATCAAATGGCTTATATATGACACATTTCATTAACTTTATTTTCAAGTTCCAAATGTGATTCAGCAGTAATTAATAAACTAGTGTCATCTGCAAATAATACTGTTTTTTTTTACATTTTGGCCTAAATAAGCTAATAAGTCACTAATATTAACTTAAAAAAAGAAGCGGTGAGTAATCCATATTTTATTTCATTTGAACTTTATGTTACACCCCGATTTAACTCATGATCTGCAGGTACAACTTATTCACTTCGATTAATTAATATGATTGAATTAAAAGTTGAACTTATCTCAAACACCACAAAAATATAATTTTTTAAATTAAAATCAAATGGCCTACACAATCGAAGAATTTGGATAAATCACAGAATACTCCTGCTGCATGCTGCTTGTTATTAAATATATTGAATAGATAAGTTGTTAAGTCGAAAGTGGCATCAATATATGTTTATCCCTTCTTAAACCCAATCTGAGATGAAGAAATTATATCAGAAGATTTCACGTGCTTAACTTACTTTACATAGATTACTTTTTATAAAATCTTAGAAAACACTTAGAGTAATAATATATAGTAGGTCTGTAGTTATTCACATTTCTTTGCTACCCTTTTTATGTATCGGACATAAGCAGTGATAAAATAATAAATTACGAAAATCACATGAACAATAAGATAAGAATATACTCTCAAATGCAATGTTTTGTTATTTTCAGCTCAGATTATGGACTCGCAAATGTCAGTGTCCTAAAAGCACTATCATTGTTTCTTAAATACAAAAAAAAATCGTTCTTTAGACTAGTATGAAAAAAAATATAAATTGATAAGAGAAATGGTATAAAGTGAATAAACAATAAAATTTTATTTTCGAAAAATTCAGTTTTGATTTACGCAATTTTAAGAGAAAACACATTCTTCATTTTCCTCATGCGATATGGCTGCTAACATGGCATACAAAATTGGATGCAATTCGTAATGGTGTATATGCGAAATCTTATTATTTTTTTTTTTAGCAAATTCTAGCATTACAACTTTACCTTAGCTAGAAAGGTTCATTGTGTAAATAATTTGTGCCAGAATGACAGCTCGTGAGTACAAGGCCTAATAGCAGATATCACCGAAAACTTTACTATATGGTGTAGATCAAGAAATCGACGAGGCGTCGAATCGGTTGCTGGATATTCTTATACGGTGTCGACGTCTTCACGACTTGCAGCATTACTAAAAGAATAGTTTTAGATAATATTGGATGAGAGAAAGTTTTTTATACTAGTAATCCCTAAAATTGTAACTACAATGATTCAGTATGGCTGCTTAAAATATGAGAACAATGAAACAACAGATGCCAGAAGGGCTTGCCGGATTTCTCCAGACGAAGTCCAGAGATATACCATCACGGTGAGCTAAATTAAAACATATATAACCACATGAAAATTATGACATCTTATGATATTCTATATTAAACGTCTCTTAATAAGAAACGAAATATCTACAGTAAAAAACGTTATATACAATATATTATATATAACATCTGAGTAAACACACACGAAGATCTACCAAAGAATTTTTATCCAAATACCTCCAAAGATATTGTAATTTTACTATCCACAAATACTATATTATATAACAGGCTGAATCATTAGGTCGTATAATTTAATTTTTGATGAAATACTATTTCATTATAATTATATTTTTTAGAGTGTTTAAATAGTTTAGGGATTACCATTCAAATTTACATGTGTTCATACTCTTAAGCCTAAATTCTAATTTTATATTTGTACTAATAGCAAGAAATTAGATGCAGCATGGGAAGAGAGTGGAGGAAAACGGTGATGCGTGGCTTAGGCTGCCCCGAAACAGCAAAACATGTGAGATATTGTGAGGCTCGAGGTGCGCGCTCCTCGATTAGGAACGCTTTTCGTGCGTGGTCGTCACTCCGCTTGAGTTCGCGACTCGGTTTACCTTCCTTTTCCTCCTCTGTGGTAATTGTTCTTTGTTTCCCCCACTCCCGCGCATGCGCGTTGGGCAGTCTGCGACGTCAAACAGCTTTATTTAAGACGTTGCGCAGATGTGTTGGCTGCTTTTTCGTTTGTCCTTTCTTCTGTTTGTCTGCTGCTGCTGCTTGCGTCTGTTCCTGCTAGGATGGCTTAACCCGACCGTCACGGATATCTCATTTTAATTTTGAAAGAGTTCTAAGCTCGTTGCGGCAAGGTAGCAGGTGCATCGTCGTAGTGATTTAATGATGTCAATTTATCTGTTTGATTATGTGCGTAGGCTGGGCTGGTGCATGGTAGTTCAGAGTGCACCATGGTTATGTGTGCAACATTTGGTTTTGGGAGCCTGTTAAAAATTTGTTTTTGGATTAAATTACATAGTTGCGGTATGGTATTTGCCTTGCACGATGGATTGCATATTCTTCTGATCTGCCTTTGCAATTTTGTTGCTTTTTGTCTGAATGTGTAGGTTTCAGTTGTCGCGGGTAAAATGGCACCGCTCTACTCGTGTCAGTTCGGTTAACGAGTTTGACGACCAACCAGCCACAGAAATTAAGGTGTTAGTTCGCATCAGCGCTTTTCTATTATGTACTCAGTATCTTTTTTAGTGTTAATCTGTTTTAACGTGTTTGAATTTTACGCAGTGTGGCTTTGAACTGCCTCCTTCCGAAAGCCCCCAATGCCTAAGTATTTATTAATGTATTGGTGAAGCTTTCTTTAAATTCCTTTTATTGTTAAATTTTACGACCAGTAATTTTAGAGATGTTAATTAGGTAGCCACATTTTGTCATGAAGATTTTATATGATTGTAAAATAGTTTTGAATTTAATTTTATAAAGCGTTCAATAATGCCTTCAGCATTGTATTCATTGGAGCTTATGAAATAATTGGGAGTGTTATTTTTGTTGTTATGTATAATACTTGTATCCCGTCTAAATGCGTGTTTCATTCTGTTCAACCACGTGGCCGCAAAATAAGGCCATGGTGGGGCAGAGCTAACCTGTACTTTCCCAAAGGGAAGTATTAAAAACTCATAATAGGTATATAAAAATCCATAAACATGTACGTGTGGCTACCAATATTTTCTAGTAAAATGTGTATTTAAGAATAATTAGGATTATTTGCAGGTGTGTGCACCAGAAGTAGCGGTTGACTAGGCTGCAACGCTTTGAGGTGGTCGTGAGTTTATTGAAAGTTGAGGCTACATTTGTCCACTTGTTGCCAGACCACGGAGGGGCGTCGATGTAGCTCGCCAACGAAGGCGCGGAAAGACTGGGATGACTATTGTAACCAGTCTGCGACGCCACGACCACTGTCGTGTAATCAATCAAGATTTTGTGCTCCACCAATAATTACTTTATCGCAACGTAGATATAAGCACTAAGGCGATAGCTACAAGAGAGTACCAAAATCGCAACTGAAATCTTGAAGTAAGAATATACATTTATGAACAAAAAAACGTAGTTCTTTACACTCCTCAAGATACTAGAAGCTGCCATTTTACCTGTCATTCATTAACTCTTTGGTTCATGTCATTTTGGTATCAACACAGCTTATAGAGGTTAACATAACCTTTAAAAGTTCGCAAAAACTCCGTATGGGGAGGAATTAACATTTACAGATCAACATAAACTAATTAATAATGCTTTAAATTTACTTAATTTTAAGCAAATGAAAATTCTTCATTTAATCATTAGCTGAAATAAAAAAAAACTATTTTCGTAATAACTTTTGTTTAATTTGTATGCTAAATTACATGCTGTATTTGTATTAAATTGATAATTTTTATACATCGCGTTACTCACTTTATACACAAAGGTAAAATTTTACTTCTTTGATTTTTTTAAGAGAAATATCTCGGCCTTCGTATTGAAGTTACAGCGTATTTTATTATTGTGCTTGTAGTATATTTTCAAATCAAACAAAAAGCAATCATAAGTTCTCACTTTTTACTATACAAAAACTTACAAACGCAGCAGCATAATTGCATATACCCGTGCATGATACCGATCCCATAAGAAGTGGATTTCTCGTTAAAGGCCGATCTCGTACGAAATCAGGTGATAGGAGAACTTTTTTCATTGTTGATCTAAATAATCTATTCGATTGGTCATTCTAGCTAGACTGGTCATGTTCATAGTCTTAAACCAACAAAGCTATTAAAAATATATAATTCTTTAGCTGGGAGAAAATCAGCATTTAACCAGAAGAGAATACTTCTGACTGGCAAGTTTAGTTTAAAGACGAAGTGAACAAAAATATCTAGATAGTTTGAAATGTGGTGTTGGACGAGAATAGAAAAGATAAAGTGGAGAAGTCGAGTAAATAACGAAAAGGTCATGCGCAGAGTCAAGTAGAGAATAATTCTGAACGTGGTTATATTAAGGAAGGTAAACTTAATGGGACTTGTTATGTTAATTAGTGAACTACTGTGTGATTTCATTGAAGGAAAGGTTGAAGGAAAGCGAGGACTGGGAAAGTGACGGATGCAGATAATCGACTGTCTTAAGCAGGGAAAGAAGCAAGAATGTGCAGACAGGACAAAATTACGAACATTTTTTGGACAGACAAAGGACCAGTCAAAAGGCGTAAAATTAAATTATAAGTTGGGAGAAGATAACTCTGGAAAAACAATTCAAAAACCATTTTCAACATCGAGGTCTTC
Organism: Clitarchus hookeri; assembly: GCA_002778355.1. Lineage (NCBI taxonomy): Eukaryota > Metazoa > Arthropoda > Insecta > Phasmatodea > Phasmatidae > Clitarchus > Clitarchus hookeri. The sequence goes on along the minus strand of NQII01003770.1, from coordinate 146,916 downwards.
AGAGGTGGGAATGAAGCAGCGCTGGAAAGCGAAGGTCCGGAATCGAACACGGATCGCCTTGGTGGAAGGCGGGCGCTCTAGTCGCTGCACCAACTACGGCCCTTGCGGCAAACAGTAGGCCTAAAGCGCAATTACGATCACTTACTGTAGAAGTTTCGTCTATTTATGAAAACGTGAAATTTTATGAACAAATATTGAGAGATTTTAGCAGCAAATTACAATCACATGCGTTTATCAATGCTTAAGAATTTCAAGAAAGTTTTCCGATGTTATGATTACTAAGAACTCATATAAAGATGAATGTTAAGTAACGCCAACAGTACATTTAATCGTTAAAAAATACCTAAAGAAAGCATAAAACAACCTATTTATGGAAGGTTATAGAAGATTGGTTTATTTTCGGTTCTGTTATTTTTCAATAATATCTGCTGGTTCAGGTTAGGTCATTTTCATACTTTGAATTTTTTATAATTGAGATCTTGGTTATTTTGAGATTAGGCCACTCAGAGTTATATAGTATGTGCGTTGGACGATGGTTTGGGCTGCAAGTGCAGAATATGATGATGATAAGGAAATATGGGTGTGATAATGAAACTATGATCAGGGATGAGGTGGTCCCTGTTCATATCTTGTGATAAAATGTTCAAATGTCATGAGATCACAAGCAAGCACCATACCTATAAAATATTGCTTTTCCTTTAAAAGCAGAGCTTTGATTCATAGATATTGCCATTATTATAAAGTAGCGAACCGGCCTGGCATCGCCCGGTAACAATTTAGTTTTTACAGCGATACATTTAAACACAAAAATGGTTAGTGTGGGTCATCCTTAAAAGATAAAAATATGCTTTTGCGAACTTTTCTGTAAACCTTTTTGAGAGTTACAATTCTGTAGCACATTAATTTGATGTATCTCTTCTTGTTTAGTTAGTGCAAGCCACGTAGGCGTCCTAAAAGCGGGGTTTTTACGACTTGATTACAAACGGTTCGACATTTATCTACTATCCTTACATTTAATATAAATAAATTATACACTAAAACCGTCGTCAAGAAATTCTCTAAGTGATGTTGGAAACCGCATCATAATTCATCAAGTAGTTTAGACGTACTAAGCGAATACACAGACAGACGCGGATAAGCGACTTTGTTTTATACTATATAGAAATAGAAATACTATGCAGTCACAAATGTTTCACATTAATATTATTCTGTGACGTTAAACTTTCTACGTTTTACCATACAATTTTACCCTTGCACAGATAGTTGGTAAACAAAAAGATTATTTACTCATAGTATTCTAAACTTTTCTTAATAAAAACGGTTATAAATTATATATTTACATAACATCGGAAGTGGGTATTCCTGGGGTTTTCACAGTTTTATGAACTCTGTTNGGGGGGGGGGGGTGAAATAAATATACTGCCACAATATATTGGTGCAGTGTTTTGAAGAATGTGGGAAGTTGAGTGTAGTAAAAATTTAATTGATTAACTCTGCAATATAATTATACTTTAAAGTAGGTTGACACACATCTACACCACCGCCACTACTACTAGACGACGTGGCGTGTGCTTAGTGATGGTTATACAGTCAGTAGGCCCGCGTACGGCACCAGTATTGATTAAAAACCCTCGTCACGTTGTGTAACTCCTCCGGTATACGTATTACTGTATACACTTATACGTGTAGAGATATGTAGGAACTTATGTGTGTGACAGAGCAACACTAACAAATAGTACTACAAAACAACAGGAAATATCACTAGGAAAAATATACACTGCTACCGGAAATAATTTACTTAGCAGAAACGTTGTAAAAGATGTGAAGTTTAACTTGAATTCATGTAATCAAAATCAATTCTCTCAGAGAGGAAAAGGTAAATCAATTAGCAGACATGATTTAGCCTGCGGCCTCAGCAACACTAGCACCTCTCTGGTAACTGAAGTGATCCATTTACTTTATGCCTGGCTATTAAAATTTCAAACTTCCAGAAAAAACAACTTAATTAATTTTTCGCTTTGTTCCAGACAAGTTTACTGTTATAAGCAAAAAACTAATAATGCAAGTTTATCCGTAGTATAATTAAACAATGTTCAGTTCAACTTGAATCGGAAAGTTCGTCTCTTGATTCTTGATAAAATTATTCGCTGACTTGGCGGATGATAATTTAAAACGAACAATTATTGACGTTCCCGACGTTCTTTGCGATCTCGTCGGCAGTAGCATCCCCCTGGATGCGGCAGGACCTCTCTTCGCGGGCTTCCCTATTCAGGCTCTCGGGCCTGTAGTGCCATTACAGTCCCAGCACATATTAGCACACGCGGTAGTTCGAACTAATTGACCTTAAAATATACGCGGGCGACGACCGATACAGGACTGCTTCTTCCTAAATATTGCCTCGCCTCACCGTCTCCTTCGAGGCAGCCTCTTTTCAGGTTCAAACTCGGGTCCTTATAATAAAAACTAAATTATATCTCTGCGTGCCGAACCCACGTCGGTTAGCATCCTGACTTCGAACACCAAGGTGGCTAGAATATCCCTTGAAAAACATAATTAAATAACGCCGTCTACAACTGGCCAATCACAAGAGTTATAGCGGCAAGAAATACTCGTCACGTCACTTAGTTACCATGGTAACAGATCAACAACTGCTCAGGTACTAGGTCCTTATAATCATATTACAAAAACCGACTGGAAAGACATAAATGCGTTTACGATAAAATAAAATAAAATTTGAAACTAGCAGTGAAATTACACACCAATTAACATAATTAATGTGCCAATGAAAAATAATTTAAGTTTAAATCGTATTATTTCTTACAAATATATAAACAGGCGAACAATTTAGATCTGCATATGGTCTAAGTTTATGACGTTAGAAAGTTATTTTATTTTTTGTGGAATGAGTTTTTGAGAAAAAATGTAAGAAATAGCGGAGGATCAAATAAAAATAATGTAGCTTGACATGGCACATATCAGTCTCATAGTTAAAGAGACTGCGACAGATAAAATGCACATGGTTTCTGTAGGAAATTTAACATTAATTGATCTCAGAATGAGAATAGGAATAATTTAATGTCATTAACTCAACCGAGGTGATAAGGAATTTAATAATACGTGTACGTAACTTTTGAAAACGCAAAAGAATCCGCTGAAATCACTCCATTACACGTTTATTAAATCTAACCGTTTTTTATTCATCTGTTTTCTTACCGAACCTCTGCAACACACTTCATGCACCACAGCCAGGTGGAACCCTTAATATTATGTTCTCGGAGCTAGGAAAGCATATATTTTAATTTCCCTGAATGCATGTGTTGCAGTGTTATATTACATTAGTTGTAGAATGTAGTGTGTACAGAAACGGGCAAAGTTTTTACCGATACTATTAATTTGCGTGAGAATAACTCAAATTATTACAAAATTATTATTTTCTTTAATATCTTTAAAAAAGCTGAAAAAAATTTTTACCCCTAAATTTACAATTGTAATAATGTTATTGTGTTGTACTGTCCTTTTTAAAATACTATGCTTTTTGGCTTCTACAAGAAAAAACAGTGCTCAATACTGCTACACTCTGACGATCGCACTAGAAGTGAGCTCCATGCACGGTCCGGCTTTAAGAGGAGGGGGACCCACCTTAACCCTACCCTCCCTCCAGGCAGACCCGCTCGCTGCCCCGTCACTCGCCCGGCAGCCGGGGGAATGATTGACAACGGCGACCTGGCTGGCGTCTCAGCTTCTCCTCCTCCCTACTGGTGAAGCCGACGAGTTTAGAGGACACGCAAGAATATTCTAACAAATAGAACTCTCGGCGCAACGTGGCATTTAGAGCAGTTTCTAGGCGATGGCCTACGAGTATATTATTATTGCAGCTGTCCAAGGGTTGGTAGTCATGGTGGAAGCCTTCCGGCTGAGTGTGGTAACCAGGACATGGGTGAAGAGGACGGACGACGGGAGATTTCGAAAAGAAAGCAGACGAGGTGTTTGTGGTGTGAACGGACTAGAGGGCATGAAACCCGATGAGTGAAGGCAACTGTGTATGAGGGTGCTCTGAAATATCTAAAACATTACGGAATGGTTGGATCTAGACTCAACTGAGGTGGGACCGTATGGGTATGTGATACTTACTTAATTGTAAATATTGGAACTGTCAAATATAGACATATAATTTATAAAGTAATTAATTATACACTCTCTACTGGGGATAATTTTTAATTATTTAATTAAATTAATATTTTTTAGTTAATTGTAAATATTATTGATTGAATTCATTAATTGTAAACAGCAAGTGATAGTAATGTATTCTGAGATTTTGAGCAGAGATAATTTTGTTTGTAGATATTGTAAATAAAATTAGGAATCCATATATAACTATCTTATCTAATTAATACCTCCATCCCTTAATGAACCTAGTTTAACCAACTAACTTAGTCAGAAATTGTAACAATACAATAAGTTCAAAATACTTTATTCGTTTTTGCTGCAATCTTAAAAATAGAGCATTCTTTTTAATAAGTTCAAGTTACAGTTACATTTTTTATCACAACAAAAAAACCTATCACAAAGAAACAGATATCCTACCCTGATTGGACAATCTAAATAAAATGAAGCTGCACCATGCATAAAAAAACAAGACGCACACAAATGTTACATGTTTTAACGACATCTAGGCTATAATTTCAAGAAATCTTTGTGCTGTATCTGCTGCAGTCATTGGAATGCTCTGTCGGAAGATCTAAAATACTGTAACAAATATAAGTTCAGGAAAGCCTACACACTTATATTGATTCAGCATAATGGAACAACAATTACATTATATGTAATTGCGTACCGAGACATTATAATCTATACGATTTAAAATAGTAGTCCGTACAATAAACAAAAAGGAAAAGTTTCCAAATTTTGTATACATATAGTTAAAAGAAAAACCTATGTTCTTTTTCATATAACGCACATGAAGTGTTTTAACAAACAATTAATTTCGTGTAAATGCATTTTGCCAGATTTATACACAACTAGCATTCTTCTCGTGGCTTCGTCGGCATGTAATACATGAAGCATCGTCAATTTTTTTTTACCGAAGCGTCATTTTGTTCTCCAATTTAGCGGTCAAGCTCTCAATTGCTAACATAACTAAGATGAACTTACTCTGGAGCAGGTCATGTATAGCAGCTCATGTGAGAAACTGTCCTCAATTCCAGCTCTACCATAGAATTAAGATGAAGTAGACTGATTTTCGTCATCTGCGCAACTAGCTACCATGGCCTACCCCAAATTTCCGAACTATTGCCAAAGTCACGTGGTCAACAGTATTAAACGCGTTTGTTTTCATTTTAATTCTTAAATGACACTCCATTCTACATGGTAAAGTACTTTTGCCTAATTAATTAAATATGATTGCGTTAAAAATGGGTTGAAGGAAGTTTACAAACACGGCAAAGTACTTGTTTATATAGGAAGTGTTCCAACCTCAAATGCTATCCACGTTGTTTTTGACAGTTGTGTTGTTGGAAAAGCAGCCCAATGTTAGGACACGTAGAGTGGCTATTGCGTATTTACGTCGAGCATCCAATCCATATATTTACTATAAGATCCCGGCCACCAATAGAGACTGTTTATGTGCCTTATTTATAGCCGTAGAGAAACTTACTTCTAAATTGTTAAATTATTAACGTTGCTCAATCCTCGTAACTTTTCTTCTTTGACAAATTTTTCTTAAAACGTTTGTTAATTCACTTTAAAATTTCAGGCTATAAAGATTGAATAAACTGACTTTCGTCTTATAATAAATATTTATATTATTTTTGCTACTGGAATATATGCATGTGAAAAAAAATCTGATTTGGTGGGAAAACAAATGTAAACAAACATCCTCACCACTGCTATAACACGTGATTTCGACAGTTGTGTTTTGCGACTGGTTAATAAGCTCCTGAAGACACCTCGGAAACATATATTTGACCCCTTTTCCCCTTTTTAGAGGTTGAATTTCGGAATACCCTATGAGCGTTTATATAGGTAACATTTTAAAGAAAAAAGCATGGTTACATCTCATCTGTTTAATAGGCCATTGAGGAGAACTCGAAAACACATTTTACCCCTTTTCAACCTCTTATGGGTTGAATTTCGAAAAATTTGAAATCTATAGTTAAGGCATTTATTTAGGTAAAATTTTCTAGGGAACAGAATATCAAAAACTTACTTGACTAATGGACTATTGCAGATATCTAAAAAACAGATTCTACCCCTTTCCGCCCTTTAAGGATTAGAATTTCTAAAAATCTGCAAACATACTTTTAAGGATTTATATATCAACATTTTGAAGGAAAAAGAATACCAATATATGGTAAGAACTACGATAAAAAATTTTACTACCTGTAACCCTGAAAAATCTAACTTGCGGAAGGCCGTTTTAAAAATAGAAACGTACAGAAAGGGGATTATATATAGGTGTGGGCCATTCCGGTGGGCGTCTGTAATACTGGGATGCCCGCTTTCTTTTTGAGGTTATGTCCTCCAATTCTCAATTAAAAAAAATCATAACTTCTAAACTATATGTCTACTTTAGATAATTCTAATGCCATTTCATTCCATTTTAATAGCAGAACGCAGCAATGGCCAATTAAATTCCTATATCATAGATATGTTTTAATTCACAAAGTACACTTACAACACTAACTTCATCACAGACAGCGCAGTGACGAAAGCGGGGGAGGGGGGATGTAAATATTTCCCCCATTGCCCCCTTCATATGTATGTATAAAGTCAGTGTAATAGGTTGGACATTAACTCTACGGAAGATCACTGCTTATCGCTACAATATTCATAAGTATAGTTGCAGGTGTCATTATGTTATCCTCGTATTCTTAAAGTCTGAACATTTCTTTTTTTAGAACAGCCATACAGGAAGTTAGATTTTTCAATGTTATAAACTTCGAAATTTTTCATCGTTGTTCTTACAGTATATGTTGGCTATATTGTATGTATGCATTAGTGTAAGAGTAACCTAACTATAATTTTTTTAGTTTAATATTTAATAATGCGTAAGTGCTTCGTTTTATAATATCTTTAAAGGAAATGTTTATTATATTTAAATGTTTTAAAACTTGTAATATATATTCTGCTACTAAATTTGTATTAATGCATTTTTATTTTATTTATACCATATGTTCTAATATGTTTATTATTAGTTTTGCATTATTAGCTGTCAAAGTCACAATTTTGATACTATTGTGTTTTAGAAATAGAAAAACCCAAACAATTCACTAAACTAAAATAGGCCTAATGTTAACGAAAAAAAATTAAAGAAATTTAATTACTTTGTTGGCGTATTCAGCACTCACGATCGTAATGCAAATGAACTCAAAGAAATGTCGTAAAATTTTCCACGAATTTTCAAGCGTGATAAAGATGAGAATTTTATGTATAGAAATCATAGATGTGTTTTCCTATAGCAAAAAAAAAATCCTGTTATTGACCTACTATATATCATTAAGGTAAGTTGTTTTGTTTTTATTGTCCCTACTTCAAAAACAAATTGTAACTTTGATAGCTAATTACACAAAAAATATGGAACTGAAAAAAATGTTTTGCTTAATGGACATCATAACACTCATTGCGAAAATAATTGAGCAGATTTGCCAATGAGAATAACAAATTACAGGAAAACCAATATAACAATTTTAACGTCGTTTCATTTACTTGTTCACAACTGATAATTTTGACGATTTCTTATTAATTGTGCTTATCTATTCGGGGTCGTCACCCTCACCTGCCGAAGGATCCGGTGATCATTTACTCCTCCATTTGTGAGGTTTCCCAATTAAACAGCAACTAATCGGTTACCAAGTAGTTCAGAGCCAAATACAATTTAATACTGTTCCCTCTACGAAATAATTCATAAAACTTAACATGCAGCGAGTGGCATTTTCCAAATGACAGTAATTACCATTTACCTTATAAATTGGAGATAGTGATTATATCAATACAACAGTTATTCGTAAGTTTTTATTTATTTGAGAAGATTGCTACAATAAATGTTAAAAGTAGTAAGATCGTCAACACACAATTGGCAACGCCGCAGCAAGAATTTTTTGACAACCGCGTAAGGTTAAGGTGTTACACCTAGATTTTATTTTTTATTTTTGTAAAAAGCTAATTCAAATAAGTCCGCAATATCTATGCGGTAGTTGCTGCGCATTTAGCAGTGAACTGGGGCGATATTTACCAACTTTATTTCCATTGGCGTAAGATCTTCGCACAAGAAAACAAAACTTTCCTCAGAAATTTGTTGTTTCAACTAAAATAATTCATAAAATTCTGTTTAGTCTATAACATTATAATTGATTGCTACTAATTTTGATCTTTTATAATATTTTTACGACACATTTTTAAATATTTTATAACATGATATTCAATGGCTCAAACTATGCTAGATAATCATGTTAGCATATTGGTGAATATTCCATTTGTTGAAAATGACCCGTAGTTACACACCGTGTGACACGAATTTATACAACCTGTAAAGAGAAAAGAGAAACAATTTTTCTTAACACGGAAACCAATTTATTTGCATATTAAAATGAAAAGGTAACACGTATCTTGTACTCGTGGTTTTTAATGAAGTTATAATCGTTGACCTCTGAACACTGTTCTATGTTCCGGTAACAGTTTCATCATGATATCATTCTAGACATTCTCGAAAGAAACCCACCTGTATATGTACGTGAATTATTGTACATTTGGAATCACTGACCTGCCGTTCTTTGCTCGTAGCTTATCAAATCTGCGAAGATGCCAAATATTAAAAGTTTATTAGTGTGTTTGTTTCAGTAATTAATATGATATTTTTAGTGCAAGAGAGAATCTTGACATGGGATTTGGTTTAATAATGTCATCAGTAATATGCGAATGTGGGTATAATTACGAAAAATATATCACTCGCGTAACCACAGTTAGAGCCTACACATTTTATGCTTCCCGACACCATTTTTTTTTTATATTTCGCAAAATAATGCAGTTAAATACAGTTGCTTTTTTTCTACGTGGTTGACCGCCTGATGAAAATGTTTAAGCTAAATTATCATCCTTCTTCTTGTACGAATAAATACATATGGACTACGTGCTGCTTATCAACATTCCGTGGGTTCTGAAATCCCTCTCTTTATATCACACATTTTGCTATACAACTCCCATAAATTTACTTATCATCGTACAAAAACGACCTCTGCTGACAAAGAGTGAAAATATTTCTATCAAAACCATGCTAATGCGACACCTAGTAAGAGACAGTGTAACTATTTCTACTATTTCTATTCGCAGTGAGGCCAAACGAAGTTAGGTTAAATGCAGTTAGGCAAAATGGAAGTTTCAGATTTTAGGATAAATGCAGTTAGGCTAAACGAAGTTAGACGAATCGAAATTAGGCCAAATGCCGTTAGGCCAAATGCCGTTAGGACAAACGCAGTTACTGTCAAGTATTTCCGAAAATTAATATTTTTTGGTAAACTAAGTTAGGCTAAATGCAGTTAGGGCAAACTCAGATAGACTAAACGAAATTATGGTAAACGAAGTTACATCAAACGAAATTAGACGAAACGCATTTAGGATAAATTCAGTAGGACAAACAGAACTAGGCGGACATATGTCCTAAAATGCTCAATACAATATTTTTTTTAATATCTAGGGATCTGAATTTTTTTTAGTTGCTCCTACTAGTGTAAAGTTTCCTATAACTGGTTATATTGATTTAATTTTAAAAATTTAGCTTTTCAACTGTTACTGCAGCCCGTAATTATTAACGCATAGTATTGCCTGTCACATATTTTGACTTAGAATCTGGGCGTGGAAGTTTTAATAATACTGCCTTTTTTAAACTGTCATGTACGGTGATTTTGCTTCTTTACTGCCATGACTTCCTGTCTGCTTTTGCGCAGGTTTTGCTGACTCAGCCGCATCTTGAAAGACGGCGTTTCATCACCTTCAGCTTATTGCCCGTGCTTGTTTTGAGTTACTCCAGACTGTTGTGAAATGGATTACGTATTGATAAATGTCTCTAACGGTTGCAGGCTGACCTTCATTTTAGACTGTTTAAAGTGACCTGGAATATATATTTGGAATTCTAACCNACGGTGATTTTGCTTCTTTACTGCCATGACTTCCTGTCTGCTTTTGCGCAGGTTTTGCTGACTCAGCCGCATCTTGAGAGACGGCGTTTCATCACCTTCAGCTTATTGCCCGTGCTTGTTTTGAGTTACTCCGGACTGTTGTGAAATGGATTACGTATTGATAAATGTCTCTAACGGTTGCAGGCTGACCTTCATTTTAGACTGTTTAAAGTGACCTGGAATATATATTTGGAATTCTAACTGTTTGTTTGGAAGCAGACCACATTCTTTGCTTTGATGCACGGAATACAAACAGAGAGTGCATGTTTGCTCGTGTCCTATGAATTTATTTGCTTCTCTTTTGCACGGAATTTCGTTAGCTTGCAATTCTTCGCACTAGCTAGCTTCCACGAGTTTGTTGTTTCAACGTGTTTGAACAGTGTTCTGTTTAGCTTGAGTGTTTGATACATTACCAAACTGCTTGCACGTATTTGTTTACACTTAGCGGTTAACTTAGGATAGTGATTTCTGAACTGGATCATGTTTAATGAAATTAATTTGTGATTTAACTTGGTTGAATTTTTTTTGTTCCCTGTAATTGCGCAAAGTACCTATATACGTTGTGACGTAGAGAAACACATAACGCCTGAACTAGTCATCTGTTTTTGTTATTTCTGCATTTGTTTCATTTCTGGGAATAATTTGTGACCTTCCTTCTATATTACCATATGCGTAATTTTTTGTAGTATCAATGCAGGTAACTCGGTGAACCTCTTCAGCTCCTAGTTTCCACTGTTCTGTTTTATTTTTCTTTGATTCTAAGGTTTTTTCTAGTTGATTTCTTCGTTATTTTAACAATTTTTCCCGTGACGTGGTTTGTGACTTTCGAAATCTGGCTTAGCCATTTGACTGTCTTTGTTTTGTGGGTTTCTGTTATATGTTGTGTTTGGAAAAGGAGTGTGTTCTTTCTGAATAATATGAACAGGCTGGGTGTTATGTGGAAATTACTCATTAATTCTTCTGCCTCTTATATAGTTTCTTCTGTTATGGTTACTGTGAATTGAGCTCGTTTAATAATATTTATGTTTATAACTATTGTGTTGTGCGCTGTAGTTATTCTGTGTGTCTACAGTTAGTTTTGTAATCTCCTTTTTTTAACTTAGTGATCTCACTTTGGGAATTTTACATTTCGTGGTCGGTTGATGTCATAGTTATTGACTCCTCACACCTTTGCAAATATATTTAGACTCTGTGAAGATTACTAATGAGCTTATCTAATGTGTCATTCTGTAGAAATATTACTGTTTCAGCTATGGATGACAGTAAGGATTTCCAAAGTATTTCTATAAACTCCTGCCCTGGAATGTTGGAGTTGTATTTGTGTTTGTGATACAACATGTCCTCTACATGATTCTGACAACCTATCACCAATGTTTTACTTTTTTACGCATAACAATTGTTTTTTTTTTGTTTGTTTACTGGTGCGCAATCTTTTATAAATATATTTGAAATATCTGCCTATGTGACGTGTTCCGTATTTATATTTTGAATGTCATTGTCGTATGTGTGCTTTGCTGTACCCACCAAATAGAATTTGATACGCCTACACATCTCCTATTCGTCCCAGTTATTAATATCGCTGGTGGCACTACAGTGTTCCAAATATTCTTCATTATCTTGCCCTGTCTGTTCTGAGAATGAAGACATTTTCTCTTCAGCCTGAATTACTACTTTAACTGGCTGTGTCTCTGCTATTTGGCTTTGTGAGTTTATATTTGTGGTTAAGTTGACATATGTTGTGTAACACTACTGACTGTGCGTAGTATAGACCAACCCAAGTTGTCAGAGCCAGGTGTTCTAACTCAGACACTACAACGTGTGTACGTGTAGAGATATGTAGGTTTAAAATGGTATTGAATACCATGTAGAGACACAGAGTACAATATATGTAAAGAACTGATGTGTGCGACAGATGAACACTCACCAATAACACTTTGTTGTTTTACTGCAATACCACAAGAAATATTACAGTGTATTATATATACTGCTACTGAAAATAATAACTCAGCAGAGATGTAAGGAATTATCAAAATGCTTGTTATCAAATTAATTCTCTCAGACAGGAAAAATTGAATCGATTTGCAGACATGATTTAATCTGTGGCCTCAGCAACACTTGCACCTCTCTCGTGACTGAAGTGATCAATTTGCTTTATGCCTGGCAATTGAAATTTCAAACTTCCAGAAAAACCAATAATTTGATATGTTTCTTTGCTCTATACTAGCTCATTGTTTTGAGCAAAAGACTTGTAACGCTAGTGTAACCGTAGTTGAATTAAACAATGTTCAGTTAAAATTTAATATAAAATTATCGTCTGCTTCTTGATAAAAATAATTCCTTGATTTAGCTGATAATAATTTAACACGAAGAGTTCTTGACGTTGTTGAAGTTCTTGGCGATCTCGTTGTCGGCTGCCGCACCCCCCTGGATGTGGCAGGACCGCTCATCGCGGGCTTCCCTATTCCGGCTGTCGGGCCTGTAGTGCCATTACAGTCCCAGTGCATTTAAGAACATGCGGTAGTTCGAATTAATTAACATGAAATATATACGCGGGCCGCGACCGATAAAAGCCTGCTTCTTCCTTAATCTATCCTCCGGAATTTATCTCCTTCGAGATGGCCTGTTTTCATGTTCGAACTTAGGTTCTTATAATAAAAACTAAAGTAAAACCCTGCGTGCTAAACCCAAGTAGGTTAGCATCCTGCCTTCGAACACCAAGACGGCTAGAAAATCCCTTCAAAAACTAAATTAAATAACACCGTCTAAACATTAACTAATCACGAGTGCTCGAGGCAAGAATTACTCATCATGTCACTCAGATACCATGGCACAGTTCAATAACTGCTAAAATACTAAGACCTAAACACATTACAAAAATAATATACTGGAACGACATTAAGGTGTGTTTAGGATTTAAAAAAATCTGAATTTAAACGAGCAGAGAAATTGCGTACAAATTAAAATAATTAATGTGCCAATGAAAATTAGTATTGGCGAAGTGATATTTCATCGTTAAAATACATAAACAAGTGAATAATTAAAATCTGCTTATCGCCAAATTTTACGATGTTATAATGGCAATTGGCGACTGCAAATTAATATATATGGGCTGACTATCTATATTATTGTTTTGATAGTGTTCACATACTCTATTTATATAATCATAACAATTATCTGTGTCTGCCCTGGCTTGTGTTGGTACTAGTCCTTTGCCTACAATTTTTGATACCAATCCTCTTGTTACACATATTTATGTACTATACAATACAACAAGTAAATTAAGATTATCTTGTATAAGCTTATCCACTTTTGCTATCAATTAATTAAATTTCCTGTTGTGTCCAAATCTTGGTGTTCTAATGCTTGTCTAGCATCTGATAGGTCAATAATCGCGGTTTTGAATAACACATAGCTGATGACAAGAACTGTTTATTCTTTTCGGCACTCATAATATATAATATATTCTAATATATTAATAACTTTAAAACGCTCGCGTATTTATATAAAACTTACAACATATTGACACTGTATTTGCCCATATATAATATCCTTTTAGAACAAGTAATTAGTATGCTGGTCTTAGCCTATTATGTTAATACATGCAAAGCAAGTGGTAATGCTAAAGCTATGAATGGGAGGGCCGGATGGGTTGGATGATTTAAGATAGGGGGTGGCTAAACTCTATTGTTGCGAGAGGAAGGTAGGACCGGCGCCTCCACCAATGTAACAGGCTTGGTTTGTCTAGGTCAAACCTAAGGCTGTCCAACTTTACGTATCTTATATGAGGGGGGGATGAGGTGTCGTTAAATTAAAGATCTGCATTTTAATAACTCTGCGTTACTTCTCCTCAGTCGATACATCCAAAGGGTTAAATCTAAGCCCCAGTGGCAAATAACAAAGATATCATTAATAATGATTTCAGCTTGCAAAGTCTACAAACTGTCAGGCCTCAAGTCCCCTCCCACACTCTGCTGCGGGCACTCACAACTGGATAATCATCTGAATACTCATTATAGCTAACGGGCGAGGGCTCCCCGCGTGGACCGTTATCTGCTGTACTGCGAAGCACCCCGATGTCGGCGGCGTCAATCAAGGTCATCCCTCACCTGTTGTACGACCGCCTTCCTCCTAGAGCTGGGAAAGGTAGAAGCGGAGCAGTTGTTACTAATGTTTCTCCGGACATCTCCGGGAGTTCTCCGATTGATATTGTGGCGCTTTGTTTAAATACATGACACTGAATATACTGGCGGTATTTTGCGATATTCAACGAGTGAGACGCATGATATAGATCTGTCCATCATTACAACATCATAATAACCTATGCACATAGTATTTACAAATGCGTATTACAATATATATGCATTTTATTCTACTGGAGTAGCTTGTCAAAGTCAAACGCAATTCAATACCAATGTATTAATCGCATTCGATCCTGTTTTTTTTCGTTCACACAGAAGAAGACCTGTCAGAAAACAAAATTAATGAATAATAGTAGAGGGATTATGGGGATTTTGGTATATCGGGACCTGCGACTGGAGCGTCGGAACTGTTCGTTCTCTGTCATTCCGGTCGGCAGGCGGCCATTTTGTATCCAGGTAACCTTAAACCTGACCTTGGCCCTGTGACATTTGACCTTGAAAACCCATAAAATCCAAACAAATTAAAAAANTAAAAAAAAAAAAAAAAAAATGATCAACATAAAAAATTATTTTAAAATTTATTTAAAACAATTATTAAAAATAAACTTAAATTTCAAGGTACCCCAACACCCTCCTCCACCCATACTGATTCGACCATTTTGGTAGGTGCAGTCCATTATCTTGGTAGGCGTTACAGCTCGCGTACGCCATTTTGGTCGGAGCATTCCGCAATCTCGGAAGGCACAGTCCTCCTAATTTTTAGGCTTCACAGCCACCGTCCGCCATCGTGGTAGGTGCAGCTGTCCGGCATCTTGATCAGTGCAGTCCGCCATCTTGTTCCTCGTTTGTCATCTGTTTATACATTACTGGAGTTGGTCTGTCACCTTTGTTCAACCGCCATCTTAGTTTTTTCGTTTGTCATCTGTTTTACATTGTGGTGCTGTCCCTAGCACCGCGCAGCAGAGGACTGACCCTCTCCACTCCCCCTTTAAATATATTAAATTAACTAATTGCTGCACCCCTAATCCTCATTGGCTAATTTCCCACCCCCATACAATATATTTAATTGCTCCACCAATGGTTCTCATTGGATAATTACTCGAGTGTTTTCGGAATTGACGAATTAGTCGGTTCCCGTCCATCCCCATCCAATATATTTCATTGATCCACCTATGTTACTCATCGGCTAATTACTCGGATGTTTTCGGAAACCTTCGTTCCGACCGATCGGTGGCCTACTTTATTCGCGAGGATGGACCATTTTTTTCCCCTTAAAATTTCTTCATAAGATGCACCCCGAGCCCCCTCGGGAAATCAGTTATTATTCAAGCTATTAGAAAGAAATATACGCGTGTTATCCAAGCGGCTACAAAACCCTTTCGGCCATTTGGTATTGAAATGGCACGATCGCTTATAGCCTTGGACAAATGGGACAAGTTACCGTATCTGCCAAAATAATTTCTCCTAGTCTACGCACCTTTCGAAATTTCGACCGTATTAAAATATTTGCCGGCGTACCTGTAGCAGGACGAAGACATAAGGGACTGCCTCCCTTGCAATCAGTGTTTCTAGGGTTGCATTACCTCGGTTCCCTACATGCCGTATCGCAGGGGTTGGTGCAAGGCCCACCGAGCAGCCCACACAACGTCTGCGCTCATGGAAGACGACGTCCCCGTTAAAGTTATCTACTCGCAAGCTGTACCCGTGGAAGATGCTCCACTTCAATAAATGTACTGGGAAGAAATACCCGGCTAGGAAACCAACAAAGAAGAGGTGCTCGATGTGTATTGATCTCGATGAAGTTTTAAAGGACTTTGTAAACAATTTGTAAAACTAGGTGTGTGCATGGGAACTGAAATTTTTTTTATAACAAAAACAGAATGTAATGTTTTGCAACATCCTTGGTTTTCGCTCGTTGGACTCTTACACCACCAAGCAGATTGCCATCTCGTAGTGTGACGAAGACGAGAAAACCAAAGTTTTCACTTTTTTACCAACGTGTCTATGGAAGCACTTCGACCGCACCACGCAAAAGACGTTTAGTCTACAGACGGACGAAACGCACTGATTAATAAGAAACGAGAGAAATAATCCGTACGAGGTAATTCCGGCATTTCTGGGCTCTGCCAAACTTCCTTATTATCCTGTGTATGTGTTTGGAAGATGCCAAGACTCAGCGATTCGCAATACGTGCCCCAACTGAATTAATTTTTTAGACCTTTACAAATATTGCGGCTGCCCGCCGTTTCGACAGCTCGTCGAGACGTACGCCACAAAACTTCAAGAGTGCAAAAATAAAAATAATATTGCTGTGCCCGTGCAACGCCGAAGCCCTAAGATTGTTGAGTTATGATAACCATTATAGTCTAAGATCCCGACTAAAATCGACCCACCCTCATCTGTTATTTGAATGAGAGGTATTATTTATAATACGTAATATATAAACTTTAAAATCGCGCATATATTGCCTAATCATATCGTGACCAAACTGCCCTTAATTAAAAACACTTTAATTAATTGTTTGTTAAATCACTCCCCTCATTTGTTATTTCAACAAATTTCGTACCAATCGGTAGTACAAGACAAAGGTAAAAAAAAATCATGTTGCCTATCATTTGCTTGGCCATAATAAGAAGTTGCCTGGTATAAACATGTGAGTTTGCATTATTAATTTGCCGTCATCTGTTATTTAATTGAAATATATATCAAATTGAAGGTAATTTTATTGCGAACACGGCGGTATTAGGTTTCCTAAGCAAAAGTGGTCCAGACTCACGGTTGTCGTGCTTAAATACGAATATTTGAGTAAGAGAGTGGGGCGCGACAGAGAAGGGCTGCACGTACTACTCTATGCAATAGAAAAGGACGCAGCTCTGCGCGAGGCAGCTGCCGAGTGAAAGAGAGTGCGCATGTTCTTTTCTCCATGTGATAGAGAAAGACAACTCTACCGCCGAGAACCTTTTTGTGAAGTAAGTTATATAACAATAATTTATAATATAAAAATGTATAATGCAATATATAATATATTAATAATATAAACTAATATTTAAAATGTTAACTATTTTATAACATAAAATAGACTAAATAAATATATATTTTAGAAAAGTCTTGAAAATAACTAACAAATTTTATGTTACGAAAAAAATTTTTTTTATATAAAACTTCACTGTTTCTGTACAAATACAAAAAGTTATTCAGCATCTGATTCATCAGAATTTGCAATGTTATAGTCAATTTCTGAGGGATTGTCATCATTATTATCATTGTTTGTCGCGCGCAATATGTCATCAACTTGTAAGGGCGTTGGGTCCCCAACGAACCAACCGCAATCACCAGGACGTAGTTTTATACAAGGATCAGTTGCATTAAGCCACATATAATTGACATAAATTGTGCGTAAAATTGTTTGTTTTACTGATTTCCAGCATAGTGGGATCAAATTGGAGTCGAAGCTTTTAATCTTTTTCATAAATTGTTCGTTGTCTTTTTTAGTCGCATAATTTGTGTGGAAAATACGATATCTCGAGTTATTTACACTTGTGCAATGCTTGATGCCATACATAAGAGCAGTAAACTCCTGAACAACGTCAATTGTTTCTTCAATGAAAATTTCGGCTTCGTCTGTTAATAACGCAAACATTTTCTGGTACGTCTCGTTTTTCGAAAATATTTTAAAAGGTCTGACGTTTCCTTTATTATAAAAAGCTGCCGTGTAATCGCAGCCTGTGAATGCATGGAAAGCCGGCAGACTTAGTCATAATGTGGATTCCAAATTCAACGCTAATTCTTTACAATTAACACAATTAAGATCTCTTTTATTGCATTTCTTGGTTTTTGAACCTGCTAACCAAAGTTCTGACTCTGAAACTTTATGCAGCCAGCAAAATTATCAATACGTCAGTATCATACGCTTTAACTACTTTTTTTTAATTGGTGGTGCTTTGAATATATGAAACTTAATTTGCGTATCCGCTTCTTCATGTTGACATATACAATCAACTTCTTCACACTTTACAACATGGTTTCACTCTGTGTAATGAGAAAAGCACTGATCCCCAAATACTATTAAAAAATTTTCTCTTTGATTATTGATATCAAATTGTATTTCTCCAAGTAATTAGCTAACAATTGAACTAAGAACGTTAATTTTTTAGGCTTCCCAAAAAATTGGTAGGTCTGGGATGTAGAGGCCTTGTAATTCTGTATGGAATATCAAACTCCTGTCAACTTTGGCGTTCGCAATCTTTAATAAAAGGCGTTAAACAGCGATAAAATATGATAAGCATTCGTTGAGCAAAGTTTTATAAAGATAGATTCAGCTTTATTATCAAATGTTTGTGGCATGGATGACCCGATAAGATGCAAGTAGTAAAAACCATTTATTATTTCAACGTATATTTGTGTTGGCTCAATCATTTTGATTTGAGACTTTGATGTCTTGGCTAACGTACACTTATCTGTCTAACATTTCGCGAGTACACGAGAAAAGAGCAGGCGGCACTGGTGCTAATGGAAAAGTCAAACAGTGTTCTATGTTAATTTTTTTATCGATACTAATTGAAAGTAGTCAGCCAAAGATGTCCCATTCCATTTTAAGTATAACTTTCTTGCTAGCGTANACTTATCTGTCTAACATTTCGCGAGTACACGAGAAAAGAGCAGGCGGCACTGGTGCTAATGGAAAAGTCAAACAGTGTTCTATGTTAATTTTTTTATCGATACTAATTGAAAGTAGTTGGCCAAAGATGTCCCATTCCATTTTAAGTATAACTTTCTTGCTAGCGTCTTTCTTAATCTGAGCTTTAGTGGCACTATGATGCAACATTTAAGATTTTGTTTCGTTGTATCGGTTTTTTTTAAANATTTCTTAATCTGAGCTTTAGTGGCACTATGATGCAACATTTAAGATTTTGTTTCGTCGTATCGGTTTTTTTTAAACTTCTGGCAACTGAACAGCATTCAGAAATAAAATTCAATTTTTGCTGGTTGCCTACTGACTTAACGGTAAGCAGCAAATCAGTAACATCTGAAGATACTGCTTTGCCAGTCGAAATGATGAACAACACATTTTTATCGATAGTATCATTGAATGGATTAACCGTATTTTTAATATCTTATATTATACTGTAGAGACTTTTTTAAAATATTTTTTCATTCAGCTTACTTTAATGCGCGACAACCGTGAGTCTGGGCCACTTTTCCTTAGACAACCTAATACCGCCGTGTTCGCACTAAAATTACCTTCAATTATATATATATATATATATCAATTAAATAACATGTGAGGAAAATTAATAATGTGAACTCACCTGTTTAAACCTGACAACTTAGTATTAGGGCCAAGTAAAAGATATGCAACATCATTTTTCTTTTCATTTATGTCTTTTACTACCGATTGGTACGAAATTTTGTAAAATGACAAATAAGGAGAATAATTAAAAATATTAAATAATTATTTTTAAATAAAGGGCAACCTGGTCAGGATATGATTAGGCAACCTGTACGCTATGTGTTAGTTTATGCATTATCTTTTATTTAAAAAATACCTCCCATTCAAATTGCAGATGAGGGTAGGTCAATTTTTGTCAGGATCTTGGACTATTAGTACATTTAAAAAAAAGACTATGAGGGACCCATTGCACATTGAAAGAAATTTTACATGCGTAATGCCCATTGGTCGGGTTTTTGGTGTGTAAACACAGACGTTTCTTCTGAAAGTTCAAGATTAATACTCTTCTAAATATTATGGTTTTTGCAGCTCGGAATATCGCTTCGATTCAGAAATATAAATATTTTTCACTGTTCTGGCATGAAATGTATTATCTGAGTTCGCGTTACTGGGCTTTTTTCAGCTTTTTTCCGTAATGGGTGGCCTGTTTTCTCTTTCTTTAATTTGATTTCATGCGCTTGTGTTTGCGTGTATATATAATATATATTGATACATATATATTTATATACATATATACATATACAAAATCGTTGCAAACAAGGTCTAAGATTTCCCCGATGCAACAAGAGTTAATTATTTAATTCATGAAATGAGGTTTACACTCGTATTTGCAGATGTGATCGGGTTGAATATTTTCTTAGATTTATTCCTCCCAAACGTTTTATCACTAATTGACCACTGTGTACTTGGGTGTGGAAATATATCTCAATATATGCATCAGCAAATGAAAGGAGCCATTTCTTGAATTACGAAGAGAATAATAATGAGCAGATTCGGTATATATTCCTAGAGATATGAGAATGTCCAACAACGCATCGTGTGTGAAATTGTAGCTTTAAATGCANGTAATGGGTGGCCTGTTTTCTCTTTCTTTAATTTGATTTCATGCGCTTGTGTTTGCGTGTATATATAATATATATTGATACATATATATTTATATACATATACAAAATCGTTGCAAACAAGGTCTAAGATTTCCCCGATGCAACAAGAGTTAATTATTTAATTCATGAAATGAGGTTTACACTCGTATTTGCAGATGTGATCGGGTTGAATATTTTCTTAGATTTATTCCTCCCAAACGTTTTATCATTAATTGACCACTGTGTACTTGGGCGTGGAAATATATCTCAATATATGCATCAGCAAATGAAAGAAGCCATTTCTTGAATTACGAAGAGAATAATAATGACCAGATTCGGTATATATTCCTAGAGATATGAGAATGTCCAACAACGCATCGTGTGTGAAATTGTAGCTTTAAATGCATGTAAAAAGCGAAATGGTATCTCAGTATGCCTGAACTATGGAACGAGTTGCTGATACCAAATAAATATTTGTGCTCAATATAGTAATTTTTTTTAAGTTAGTACGTACACATTTGTTTGCATTACGTGTTGCAATTTTTGTATGTTTTTTTATTCGAACCGTGGCTGGCTCGTGATTCTGAAAGCCTGATGCGGCCGCTTCGATGTCAGAGAAAATGGCGCAACACCCNGATCAATATAGTAATTTTTTTTAAGTTAGTACGTACACATTTGTTTGCATTACGTATTGCAATTTTTGTATGTTTTTTTCTTCGAACCGTGGCTGGCTCGTGATTCTGAAAGCCTGATGCGGCCGCTTCGATGTCAGAGAAAATGGCGCAACACCCTTCCTTTTATAATGTGCACATATAAATATATTTTATTTGTGACTGTTTTAGATACTCGCAAAATAGTAGCGTGCATTTACATTATCTAGGTGGTGTGCAAGCTATAATAATAATAAAAGTAAACTGTAAACTATTTTGAGACGGAGCGAGTTGCTAGGGCAAGCAGGATCAAGTAAGGACTCGACCAAGAAACCGTCCCGCCTTTCAGATAGGTTAATTTTAAAATAGAAATTCGAGCCGACTGAGTCGAGTATCGAACTCAGGTTCCCTTGAACATAGTTATTCTCTGGTGTTGCCTTGTGCGTGCAGCTATATGTTTTTATTAGCCTATGAATAAAAGTTGGCTTGTGTGAGAAATAAAATAAGCCGCTGGAGTGACAAGCCTTCCACCGGTGGTCAGTGTGTAATGGCAAAGTTCAATTCAACACCTGGTGCAGCGCGGCTGGCCGTGTGCGTGAGCACATATTACGACTGCACGTGCCTCTCGTTTACTTCTCTAATATGACTTGTGACCACTTATTTAAGTTAATAGTTTTTAATGTGTATATCAGTCTCGTCTGCAATTGGGATATTTTGGGCTCTGTGTGTGTAGGTTTGTGTATCTGTGAGTTTGACTTTGGAGCATGTGGAGAAATATTCCTCTCTCCCTTTATTGCTTCGTTTTATAACATCACAAAGTATCTTTGGTTTCGCCGGAATTAAGAAAATAATTCACATTTAATTTTTTATATACGAAAACACACGAAGGTGGAGTTCGAGCCAGAAGTTATTTACAAAAAAATTGTACATAGAGTTAATTTTCTACATTCGAAAGGAACTAACATAACTCTAAAATTTCNAAAGTTATTTACAAAAAAATTGTACATAGAGTTAATTTTCTACATTCGAAAGGAACTAACATAACTCTAAAATTTCCTGGTCTCCGTAATGCACTGGTGGCAATATGCTGTAATTTTTTCGCACTTGTAAAGTCTGTCCTTATGTGTCTCGACGAGGTTGAAGTGTGGTGAATGAGAGCTATATGATAGTATCTTTGCTGGAATTTGTATTGTGGTAAAATTTGCACTGTGGACTAGAATCTCGGGAATAAAACCACGTTTTAGATCGGGTAATTAATAAAGAGTGAATACTATTGACACCTGCTTGATTAGAAGCCGCTCACATATAAATATATACACATGTTCGCATGTTACTTTTCATTAGGCTTAAGTCACGTAGCAGTGTTGGTGGTAATATGAGGGGGAAAGTTGGGTTTTTGTTTACCGCGAATCAGATATATCTCTTAATAGAGCGATCGCACACGAATATATGAAAATACAGAAAACGTTTGACGAAGGTAGCTGTTTTTTATGATTTTGTAATAGTGGTGGGTGTACCTTTACGCTAGCGTCTCCTCACGGCAAATAATTATTTCCCTGCAAAACTTACTATANTGTAATAGTGGTGGGTGTACCTTTACGCTAGCGTCTCCTCACGGCAAATAATTATTTCCCTGCAAAACTTACTATAAGTGCAATATTTATGCATATAAAAAGTTTTGTGTTCTAGAAAAATTGCCGCACTTAGAGTAACAATATGGGTATTTTTTTCCTTCTACCTAAATTCCCTTATGTATTGATTTTACACATGGAATGAAATGTTTTTAATAATGAGTGTCTATGCCTGCTTTAGGAGGAATTTATGGGATCATTCACTGTACATATCGTGTAACGTGAGGGGTAGTGAAAGGTTTTAACTCTGTTTTTGTTTTCTTCGAACTACGATTACTTTATAGATAGCAGCATAACACCACCGTACATAAAACATGTTTTTTTTCTTCAAATTCTTAATTTATTTTTTAAATATTTACGTTTGTACACAATTTATATATATATATNTGTAATAGTGGTGGGTGTACCTTTACGCTAGCGTCTCCTCACGGCAAATAATTATTTCCCTGCAAAACTTACTATATGTGCAATATTTATGCATATAAAAAGTTTTGTGTTCTAGAAAAATTGCCGCACTTAGAGTAACAAAATGGGTATTTTTTTCCTTCTACCTAAATTCCCTTATGTATTGATTTTACACATGGAATGAAATGTTTTTAATAATGAGTGTCTATGCCTGCTTTAGGAGGAATTTATGGGATCATTCACTGTACATATCGTGTAACGTGAGGGGTAGTGAAAGGTTTTAACTCTGTTTTTGTTTTCTTCGAACTACGATTACTTTATAGATAGCAGCATAACACCACCGTACATTTAACATGTTTTTTTTCTTCAAATTCTTAATTTATTTTTTAAATATTTACGTTTGTACACAATTTATATATATATATATATACACACACACACACACACTGAAGAGCCAAAAGAACTGGTATAGGCATGCGTATGCAAANCTGAAGAGCCAAAAGAACTGGTATAGGCATGCGTATGCAAATAACAGAGGTATGGAACCAAACAGAGTAACGCTATGATGTCGGCAGCTAGATCGGTTACTGCTGCTACAATGGCAGGTTATCAAGATTAAGGTGAGTTGGAACGTGGTGTTAAAGTCGGCGCAAGAGAGATGGGACATAGCATCTCTCAGGTAGTGATAACATTTGNAGTGAGTTGGAACGTGGTGTTAAAGTCGGCGCAAGAGAGATGGGACATAGCATCTCTCAGGTAGTGATAACATTTGGATGTTCACGTACCACCATTTCACGAGTGTACCGTGAATATCGGGAATCCGGTAAAACATCAAATTTTCGACATCGCTGCGGCCGGAAAAAAATCGAGAAAGAACGGGACAAACGACGACTGACGAGAATCATTAAACGTGACAGACGTGCAACCCTTTCTCAAATTGGCGCAGATTGGATTTGTGGACTGCCCTGCAGTATCCATGGTTTGGATTGCCTCTTGCATACCTTCAGACATTAGTCGAGTACATGCCACGTCGTCTTGCGGCACTTCTGCGTGCTCGTATGATGCTGGGAAGGGGGGAGGGGCTACACGATATTAGGCTGGTGTATCATCGAATGCGCTTCTACATTACTTTTTTTCCCTCTATTTATGAAGATCGCCATATGAAAATTATAAAGTTTTTATGCCATATCTTAAGAACCGATTAGGCGATTCTCACTAAATGTTACACTGGAACATTTAAACTGATTTTTATCAAATTGTGCGTACCGTAAATTTTACAGATGTCTTATGTAAGTTTTCATGATATTAATGAATCATGCATCCATGTTCATAATGGCGGCGTCATAAATATTTAAGCTAAGTTTGCCACATATACTAAACAATTTTAAGCAATTTCAACCAAATTTTTAATGTACGCATTATATGTTAGAATCATTGTGCATCGAGCGTCCTTTTTTGGAAATCATGTAGGATACCATGAAATAAAAAAGACAATTTTTTATGGCATATCTATGGGACCAAACACTACAAAATGAAAACATGAAACAGTTACAAAAAAATTTCTTCCCACAGGCCTATTGCTTTTGAATGATCTTGTTTTGCCTTTTATCAAAAACATTTGTCTAATAAGAATATTTTAAAGTTTTGAATCTAATTGAGTTTATGACGTATAGTTTTCATATACTGAAGAGAAAATTTCTCACGTCGCTATTTTATTTGCTACGCAAGACAGTCACACTAAGAATTTTTGGTACACAAGCACTATCAAAAATTTTTTTCAGTAAATTCATTATATGTGATATAAATCCATTTTGAAAACAAATGAAATAATAATAAAGCGGCATTCTTTGATTTAAGGCCTTGCACGACCGGGTTACATCACTGTTCTGTCTTAGGCTATCTGCACTTTACTTCGCTTGATTGCGCGGCACTTCTACAATCATCACGCTAAGATGACCTCAATCGACGACAACATCCAGTCGTTGTTCAGAGCGATGGGGCAAATTGCGGCGAGTCGTGGAAAAAGTTAGTGTGTTTTGCGGTAGAGTTTTTATGGTTTTGTAATTTTGCTTGGCATGTGCGTGTAGTTGCTTGGGTGTGCAGTAGCTGCTTCCCATTTCGAAACTTGGTTCGTGGCTGCCCTTCTAGATTATGCTTGGCTTCGACTACGGTGTCGCGGCTGTTGTGCCTCTTGTTTTAACGTGTCGTGATTGTCCCTGGTGCACCGCCCAAGTTTCATAACTTTAAAGTGCTTTTTCCGTTTACATGACTTACTTGTTAGACCATTCTTTTAATTTGTTATTATTTTTTTAACTCCAAGAGCTTTGGAGGGTCACTTTGACTCTTCCCACCGTATCTACTTTTATAGTAATTTTTTTTTGGATTGGAGGCTTTGGCGGGTGTATAGGATTGCCCTCAATTCCATTTGTATTTGAATAAATTTCGGTGTTTTCAAAGTAATTCTTTTAAAATTGTTGTGCTGTAAATGAAAGTTTAAGCTAAAGCGTAGGTTGCGTACAAATTGTACCAGTACAAGTAAAAGATTTATATTGATATTATGTCACTTTGGTGTAAATTGAACCTGTCTCTATTCACTCCAGTAATTGTATTTTCAAAACAGCAACTTTGTATGAGAATATTATTAAATGCTCTCAATTCTGATTTAGTGTAATGGAATTTATATCTGCAGTGTCACAAATAAAATTTGCGCTGCTCTACTCACGACTTTCTTTACGTCTGCTTTGTTTATTTTTTTGCATAAAATGGTGGATGTGGCTTTTCTGTACGCGCTCAAAAAAAAATTGCTGGCCTTTTTGAGCGATCTTGGTTCGGAAGATGACGACACTGCGTCAGGCCGCGGTGGACTCCTGGCGTCAGCGGTGTGCAATGGCGCAGCCATCACAGCGTGCGGTTCCGGCGAGTGTCGCCAACCATCCGCCTAAAGTTCATAAACTCTCCCTCCAAGAATTGCAAAGAAAGCTCCCTTAACAGCCGCGGATCCCGTCAGTATTTCACACTTTTATGCAGCGGTTAGCAAGATTGTAATTTTATGCCTTTGTCCAGACGATGCTCTTTTGAAAGCTATTACCATTTAATACGAAAGTTACAAATTACAGTTGCTTAGCGACGAAATCACGTCTTTCGATGGAGGTACATTTGCGGGCTTTAAACGCTGGGTGTTGGAGGTTTTGTTGCTCTCTCGTGTTAAGCGTAATTGCGAACGCGGTTCTGTATACCGATACCGAAGACCCAGTTTGACCATGTTTGAATTTGTCGTTTCAATTTGTGTCTATCATTAAGCCCTTTGTCTGAAACTAAATGAACGCGATCTAGTCAATGTAATATTATATAATTTGTCCACGATCATTGCACATTGGTTTCGAGCCCAAATAATTTGCGCGAGTTACGCCAGTTAGCAGCAGAAGTGCAGGGTCGTTTGGTGGCAGCAAGCGAATATCGTATGTGTTTTCCGCCGACGGTCCAAGCAGGGCGCGGTAAAGATACGACGATACGACGCCGTTTGGGCACGTTTCCTCTCTAAAGTATGTCGAGCATCGCGGTGTAGCGTTACAGTGCGGAAATTGTGCGGTTCAGGGACACGTGACTACAGACTGTATACAGCGTCGGCGTGCAGTTTCTGCAAGAAAGGGTTTCAGGTGCGGTTATGTTGGGCATCTACGTAAGGCTTGTCCAAAGGCGGTAAACGGGCTTCGGCTGGTAATAAGCGTGGGTTTTCCCGTCGGGTGGAAGTGAAGTTACCATGGAAGATACGGAGGTGTTATGTTTCCATTTCTTGTGGTGATAATCCCTTTTCTGCTTTAGTTGGCACGGTGGCCACACACTGTGTTATGAGCTCTATTTTTATAAAAGGCCGCTTGTACTTAAAATTGTTTCCAAGAGACGTGTGAGGTGTTCACCAGAAAAAACGTTTGTGCGTCGTAAATGAGGAGGTCATACGGAATAATTTGTTCGTGCCCTTGGATTTTAAAATTGGTCGATTTTCGTGGATCTTTCCCTGTTAGGTGTTTGCCGGCCTTAATCATGATGTGTTATAAGGCCTTGGATGTTTTACGTCAGGCAAGGGGTCTGTTAATCTTGACGAATATTATTAATCCTTCGGTTTCGCTCCTTATACCAGGATCGCCCTTCAGGTGGATGTTATTCCTGAGATTTTTTCACCTTTGCACGACGAGAAAAATATGTTTCCGAGGAATTTAGTCGTCGTTTGATTAGTTGCGGAAAGAGTATAGTAACGTCATCAGTACTAAAATAGCGAAATGCGAGATCATTCCATATAAATTCTCTCTCGCCGACGATATTTCGGTGCGGGATCTCCATTTTAAAAGCCCTACACCTAAGTTGCAGGCGTTCAGAGAAATTATAAATAAATTGTTAGAAGCAGGTGTTTGTTTCTTTAAATTCTGATTATTGTTCGCTTGGTTTTCTAGTGCGTAAAAACGATAGTGATAAATATCGTCTGGTTGTCAATCATTATTTAGTAAACAAAAAAATTCACAACGATCCATTTCCGTTGACAACGATTGGTTGTGCTCTTCAGCCGTTAAGTAGAGCCCGTGTATTTTCTGTTCTGGATTTAAATAACAGTTTCCACCAATGTTTGCTTGACACCTCTTGCAGAAAGTATACCGCCATTAGTACGACTTGGAGTCAGTTCGAATTCACGAGCATTCCCATGAGCTCAAACTTCGGAAGCCAATCCCTGTCTAGGGTATTAGACTTAGTGCCGTCTGAATTTAAGTTCAAGTTTGTCTTTAATTATGTCGACGACATTATAGAGTATAGTGATGATCCGGAGTCCCTTGTTTCACATCTGCACCAAGTATATGTAAAAATGCGTGATGTAAGGTTCTACGGTTAATCCCGATAAAGTAACTTCGGGTTCGAGTAAGGTTAAGTTCTTGGGTTACTTACTTTGTGAAGGCTCACTAATGATTGNTAAGTTCAAGTTTGTCTTTAATTATGTCGACGACATTATAGAGTATAGTGATGATCCGGAGTCCCTTGTTTCACATCAGCACCAAGTATATGTAAAAATGCGTGATGTAAGGTTCTACGGTTAATCCCGATAAAGTAACTTCGGGTTCGAGTAAGGTTAAGTTCTTGGGTTACTTACTTTGTGAAGGCTCACTAATGATTGATCTCGTTCGAGTTGCTCCTGTTTTGAACTTCCCTCGCCCAAGAACTTTAAAGGGAGTTTAGAAATGTTTAGGCCTTTTAGGAGACTATTCCCGGATTATTGAACATTTCTCAAAATTGGCAGTGCCTTTGAACTCATTAAAGAAGAAGGGAGTATATTTTATTTGGGCCAGGAGCAAGAGACGGCGTTCACCGTCTTAAAGCAGAAGCTGTCTTCCCCTGCGGTATTGCATTTACCGGAGTTTTCCCGTCGCTTCGTCGTGCAGCTCGACGCGTCGTCGATGGCCTTAGAGGCAGTACTGCGTCAAAGGACGGATTTAGGTTTGGCTCCTAAAGCGTTTACAAGCCGCAGTCTTACCCAATCGGAATGTAAATTAGGAATTAAGGAAAATGAAGCATTGGCTTCTAACTATGGCTTGGAAAATTTCGCTTCCTATATATGTATAACACGATGATTGCGATCTCTATAATGATAATCAAGCACTCAGATGGGCCTTGAACCATCCGCAGCAGTTAGGAAAACTAGGTAGATGGATTTTGCGTTAATCGCGTTTCCGTTTCAAGTTATTTAACGTTCGTGGGTCCAACAACCAGGTAGCCGATGTTCTTTCGAGGATGAACGATCCAGTAGACTTTGAGGTGGAAAATTATCGTAATACTAAAGCATCTTTAAATCTTATACAGGACTTTCCCGAATTTTTCGTTAAGTTGCGTCAGGTTCAGGCGAATTATACGTTATTTACTCAGGTAAGAACGAACCTGAGTGCGAGAGTAGTGCTTCCCTATGTAGAAGTAAACGGTATTTTTATTTTATCGCAAAAATGGCCGCGCACGTAAAATTGTAATTCTGGAATCATTGAGGCCTATGATGCTTTCGTATTTTCATGAATCTGTTTTTGGCGGGCATTTGGGCGTGAGTAAAATCTTTCATAATAAAGCTGTCAGTTCGCGTGGCCGAATTTAAAGAGCTATGTTTCTGAATTTGTAACTTCTTGTGGACTGTGTAAAAAATGCAAACAGGAACAACAAAAAAATGTGGGCCAGGTGGTGAAGCAGGTGCCATAGGGTCCGTGGAGTGTAGTCCAATGATATATTACTAGACCATTGATACGATTTAAGAAAGCTAATGTATGAATTTTGATTTTGTTAGACACTTTCACCAAGTTTGTAGTTTTGTGTTACCGCTCCGTAACATGAAGGCTTCTACTATTGTTAGAGCTCTCTCGGAGAAGGTTTGGAAGGTTTTCAGTGCTCCTGTAGAAATACTAACAGATAATGCTAAATATTTCATATAAAACGCTTTTAAGAATATGTGTTTTCTCTGGGCAGTTAAGCATTTTACCTGCAGTCCGTATTATTCAAGAAGGAACCAGGTTTAAAGGTTTAATAAGAATTTGAAAGCCTGTTTGACGATGTTATACAGTCAGGATAATACTAAGTTTGATCAGGACCTAGATTTCATTAACTTAGGGTTCAACAGTGCACTCCATGTTTCCACAGGAGTTTCTCCTTCTCTCCCTTTCCTTGGTTGCCACCTTGGTTATCCCCTGTTAAATATTTGGAACATCCCTATTTTTCCGGCACTCATTGGTGATGCTGACCATGATCACCTGCTGGATAAGATCCATCGCAGGCTCTATGCTGCGAAGCAGCAGGTTATTGCCAAAATCAACCAGGGTAGATTGAGAGTAACATACAAAGTAGGGGACCTGGTCCTCTGTAAGAACTATGTTTTAGCAGACTTAGGGAAGGATCTGACGGGGAAGCTGATTCCAAAACGTCTTGGGCGGTTAAAATCCATACGTTTCTGGGCCCTAATACTGTATGTCTTGTTTTTCGCATCTCTATTAGATATTTTCGTAAAGCTCATGTATCTCATTTAAAGGCCTTTGTGACACGCAATTGATCACTTATTGTTTGTGTATTTTATGGCTCAGTTTTATGCTTGTATGAATTTTCATTAACGTACGTGTATACTCTTAAACTTTTTCCTTTGGTTTTCTTGTTTTTACATTTTCTAATTACCTGTTAATATTCTGTTCCCGCCCTTCGACCGAGCCGTGCTGAATTCACTTGCTTCACTTATACCAACTGCCTGGGCGCCATCCGAGACCGCTGGATATGGAGCCTGTGCCCTGTTGGTGTCATCTGCCGTAACCTCCTCGACATCTGTGCGTAACTATTTACAGTACCCGAGAAGAGACCATATCTCTAGGCAATGAGATGTCTGACTGGCTCTCAACTTGCCCACCATCTCCAGAGACCGACTTGATGTTGGAGCTGGTTGCTCCAATGCTTGAATTGATACTACAGGACGTTGACTAATATGTTATTACGTTTTCTACGAATCTATGAACTCTCTGTCAAAAATATATTCTACCGTCTCAAGTTTACCTTTTGAGTTTGAGTATCTTAATCTTTATATCTTCTGTAAATTGTTTGTGTTAGTTATCGTAACATACTTAGGAAGAGAGACTAGTCACCAGGGTACAGATTTAGGAGTGNTCCATTACTTTTGTGAGCGCCCTCTACATTTGCGGTTAGCGGCGTACTTCTTACTGGCGGTCAGAATCCCCTCCTTTGTTCCTCTTGGACTCCCTTTCCTCCTTTTCCCCCTCCTCTGCGCGTGCATCTTATTCTGTGATTGGTGGCCGTCTTCGATTTAAGGCCTTGCGCGGTCAAGTTACGTCACTGTTCTGTCCTGGGCTGTCTGCACTTCACTTCGCTTGCTTGCTTGCGCTGCACTTCTACAATAATTACGCTAAGACATTCTCAATCGACATCATCTAGTCGTTGTTCAAAGCGATGGGGCGAATTTCGGTGAATCGTTGAAAACGTTAGTGTATTTTGCGGTAGAATTTCATAACTACATAACTGTCGAGAAAAATAATAATTCACATTATCTGATATTATATAATAATTAGACTTCAAGAGAGGAGACTATAAATGTAGTAAATGAATGAAAGTTTTTTTGCATGTTTCCGCAATACTGTAAGTTTTATTTCAGTACAAATTAAAAATAAATAAATAATCTATGAATTAGAAAAATATTTTTAAAGTCGGACAATAAATACAGATTTACAATTTGAGATACCTTATGCTTATTAAAACAACACGGCCGCCACTCTTCTGCCCTAGAAAAGCGAGT
The DNA here is from genome assembly GCA_002778355.1 of Clitarchus hookeri. NCBI lineage: Eukaryota > Metazoa > Arthropoda > Insecta > Phasmatodea > Phasmatidae > Clitarchus > Clitarchus hookeri. The sequence continues at coordinate 115,305 of NQII01003770.1, read as the reverse complement.
CTCCCAAACCCTGGTGAGGCCAGTCAATACTGGACATGGTGCTGTAGGATCTTCCAGAAATAAAAGTTTTTTTAAACAAATTTCTAAATATATTCTATAATATTTTCGAAATTTTCGGAATTGCTGAAATATTTTAAATTTTTTTTAACTTTATTTATTTTATTTTTGAGTTCAAGGTCATTGAAAGTCACAGGCATGGGTTCAAGGTCAAGGTCACTGGTCAAGGTCACCTGGATCCAACATGGCTGACGAAATGAACACTTGACGACCTGGCGAGGGTCGGTCGTGTCGGGAGCTTTGTCGATCCAACTGTCATCGAACCCTGGATCTCCTAAATGTGCATCTTAAAATAATTTTTAAAATATAATTTTGTTTTTTTTTAATTTATTTAAAAAAATTTAATATTGTTCGGGAATTTTATAGTTTTTCCAGAATTGTTTTTGGATTTTTTGGGTTCAGTGCCATCCAAGGTCACGGATACAGGGTCAAGGTCAAGGTCACGGATCAAGGTCAAAGTCACTTGGATTCACTATGGTGGTTGGATGACGTCACAACATGGCGGCCAGCTGGCGCCAACGCTGGACCCCCAACCCCTTATGCCCGACTCGCCATAATTATTCTGCTTCGCTATGTACAAAATTAGGTAGACTACTCGCGCAGAAATATCGATACACTACTGAAAAACACACACACAAACACACATGACAACACACATTTGGACTCAAGCATAAGGTAAAAGAATAGAGTGAGAACGACTAAATAAGCTACTGAAATGGTAGCACATCGAATTATGCCAGTCACCAACATATTGCGCAAGTTCACTCGGGGAAAAGTGTATGAAATAATATAATTGGGTACTGCGTTTAAATGTCGAAGAAATTGATATCGTAATGTGTGTGTAACAGACGTTGTTGTATAATGCAATGGGCCATGCGAATTTTTAAATACTGGCAAGAATATGTGTAGTGCCGAAAATATCAAAGATACCCCGTTTCCCCAGCCCTTGAATATAGGATATAAGCATTTATCCCTGCTCTCCTCATTTCTCCCTCAACTACTCTCAAGACCCGGATGTTAAGAGCCGTCCAGAACTCTCAACCCCACTTGTTTACAAATACGTAAGCGATCATTAGTCGTAAAGGAAAAATAATTACTAAACAACTTTTTCGGCATAGTGGAATATTCTGCAATTTCAAGCTGAACTTTCAATTTTATTTTTTAATTTGCGTTAAGTTATTCAATTTAGCGAATGTTATGCTCAACTAAGTTCACATCTACTGTCTTCATCAGTTTCATTGGCACGAAGACTTCGCTGTCAAGCCGGTCCCGTACGGTAACTGCCTCTCACTACTGCGAGTTCACGGGTTCAAGTCCGTTCGCAACGCTACGTGCATGGTCAATTTTAGTCGTGTCCACGATTAGACCTACCTCTATTATTTTCATGGCTCAGAAAAATTTTACATGTGCATTTTATGTATGTATATGAAGTGATTCGAATAGATGCTTCGCTGAATGACATATATTTTTCGTCGTACGTGTTTTTACGCAGGGCATTCTTGATGCGCTTACTGTCGAGTGATCTATTCATACTTTATGGATGGTTTACTGCAGTTTAATAACCAAAAAGCGAAATCAATAAGCAATTATCACAAGTAATGTTAATATTATCAAAATAAAATTTTTTCATATCTTTGATAGTAATATTTGGACAAATATTTTTACACTCGCCATACGTTAGACTTGTAGATGTATATATTTTCTCTCTATTACTTCGATAGCTGAGACTATTTCCTGTGATTTAAAATCTCTAAAAACTGTCTTCCTTATGTCTCAAACGATGTCCTTAACAGCAAATTATGTGTACTAGTTTAAAAAATTTTCCAGTTAAATAAAACATCACATTTTTATTACAGGTTACTTAACTCTAAATATAAAAAATGTTTTCCATAAAAAAAATATTTTGAACACACTGAAATTTTCACAAAAATTCAGTCCATTCCTAGAAAAATTTTCATTTTAGCAGCATCTTTCTTTTTCCAAAAATTTAATAACACCTTTTTTAGTTGCCCTGAATATAATTTTGCATGGATCGATGTGGCACAATATCTGTTACACAAGATAGAACGTTATGAACTAAATATGCTGGAAACATGGCTGTTTATTTTGTCATGTACACTACATGGTATTTGTGAAAGGCAAACAAACATGACAGTTAGAGAGATAAATCATCAATTCAGTTCACTGAGCGAAAGCAAACTTCATCAAATCACAGTACATGCTTGACATCCGTTGAATTGTGAGAAGTATGTTCCGTAGATACAAGGGCGCATGATTTGACGAAGACAAACATCATGAGGAGATCTGATGGAAACTGATGTGACAAATGTGGTTCCATTAACCCGATTGCAAGTAGATCAATGCAAATGGTCTTCAAGTGGTTGAACATTTCTGAAATTACTCTAAAACACTTTTTGCTCTTACTTGAATTTAGTTCAAAGTAAACGCTGTTTGGCACATCTAACATGATTTCGGCAGCAAATTATGAAAACGTGTTCTAGGTTTTAAAATCTTATAAAATATTCGAACTTTAAACCTGTGGGTGCTGAAACTAGCTTACTTTCAATCAGTTTATTCTACATTTTAAATTAGTTTTTTTAATATGATTACAGCCTAATATACATCACTGGTAAACATGCAGTTAGCGTTATTATTTGTATTTACAAGTTGGAGTTGGGTTAAGTCGAGGGATTCGGGTGGTTCTTAACGAGATCTTGAGAGCCTATGAGGGTGAGATGAGGTGAGAATGGAGCAGCGCCGGAATGCAAGGGCGGCGTAAATTAGAGAACCCGAGAAAATCCGCTGTCCAGCGGCATCGTCCGGCACGATTCCCACTTGCAAAAATCCAGGAGTGACCCGGCCGGGGATTGAGCACGGTTCGCCATTAATCTACAACTAAGAACACGCCGCTGGACCGTGGCCAGATCCTCTGCATCATCTACAGGAGGGAATTGGTACAGGTTAGCTAATTACACTGAGACGAAATGGCGTGGCGGTTCCTTTGATGTGGGCGTAGCCATTTTCTGATTGGCTGCGCGGGGCTGTATGATCGAGCCTTGTGCCTGACTGGCTACTGCATGCTGCGAAAGTTTCTCTGTTGGCTGCAGGGCTGGTTCGTAGGTTACCAAGCGGTGTCTGCCGAACGGCGTTCCAACATTTATTGACCAGCGAGGCCATTTTGCTGGCGGGTGCGGTTAGAGTTGGCGATTCGGCAGTTTCACCTCTGGGGGCCGCGGTGGCTGAGCGGTTAGCATGTTCAATACCCGGCCGGGTCATGCCCGGATTTTCACATGTGAGAATCATGCCAGACGATAACGCTAGTTGGCGAGTATTCTCGTGGATCTCCCGGTTCCCCCACCCTCTCATTCCAGCGCTGCTCCGTACTCACCTCAATCACCCTCATAAGCTCTCAAGAGCTCGTTGTTAACAGCCACCCAAGTCACTTCACTCACTCCAGTTTCGCCTCCGTATAATGAATTACTCTCTGTCGCTGGTGTAAATGTGAGCCACCGGAGGGGTAGGGCTCCTGTTCCTTCGGCCGTTTTCGGTCTTCCTCTGCACATTCCCATTCTCTTCCGGCACCCACTTTCTGTCTCCCTCACTTCATGATCATCCCTTCCTACCACACGGCCACCGGCAACCCCATCGTCTGGCCCAAGGGAGGTATCAAGATAGCTCCAGACAAGGGAACATCGTCCGAAAAACGCTATCACGTGCGTGAGCTAGCAAGTACGACGAAGCTCTCCCTCTTTCCCCACTCACTTTCCCTGCTAATTGAATACCTACCTAAATACCTACTTGCCCTCCCTAGTATAACCACCGTCACGACGAAAGCGCAGCAGATGGAAATTAAAAGGACCTGGGGTAATAACACCCTCCTCATCGACCCGACAATATATGCCTTTTAACAACTGCTACAGTTACTGCTACCTCGGCGATTTGGATTCAAGTCGCAAAGGGGCGTTTCTCGATTTGCACGGAGAGCGCGATAGAGAACGCTTTCACTCCAGTAAGAAAGTAGGATGGAGGGAAAGAGAAAATATACAGGATTCGCTGGAATTCTATTTCCCAGCTAGTAGCCGCATTCCAAGGCAGCTGCAAGGCGGTATAACCTCGCACGTAGATATTAACTACAAACTGACGTGACTTGACTATTTACTGGTTGTTCTTTCTTTTACTTTTTCTAAGGTGAGTGGGAACGTGGCATCCATCCAGAGTATCGCAATTATTTTCTGTGATATAAAAACGAACGCAGGACAATTGGAAACAAAGGAAATTGCATTTCTGTAAAGAAAATTCTTCAAATTCTTTTTGGCTGGTGGCTGAAAACGTTTAAATGATTTATTTCCACATCGGGAAAATTTATACTTAACAACTTAAATAGTGATAAACTTAAATTACACTGCCAATTAGGTTTGTGAGACAGCAAGGGACAGAGACGTAACACCTATGATAGTTATAATTCTAATATTTTGATGGACTGTGGTTTTTCCAGGTTATTGGCCAAAAAATTAAATGTTAGAATTAAAAGACTACATAAGTCTAGCAAAATGAAACCGATCCCTATCATTAAAAAAACAAGCACACACGGTGATAGGAGCCGATATTTTATTCAGCTGTTTGCCTAATCCGAATTTGTAAACTAATTATATTTTTATGAGATAATCATTTCACCTTAAACTGTTACGAAAATTATGGAAGCGAGTATAGTTTTGTTGTATTTTCCAACTTATCATTTTCAATATGTATGTTCAGATCCAAAGCATGCTTCATAGAGTACGAGCGAGTTTGTTATGGATTATCTGATAGAGCAACANAATATGTATGTTCAGATCCAAAGCATGCTTCATAGAGTACGAGCGAGTTTGTTATGGATTATCTGATAGAGCAACACATATAAAAAAAAAGGTTTAATAGCATGGAGTATAGATGGGCATTAAGCTAAAGTACAGAAAATTAACTGTTATAATCGGGTAACTTTATATAACATTATATTATGTTTTAGCCTACGCCAAAGCTTGTGTAGCTACCTTAGGGTTAGAAGAGTCTCATATTAAAACTGTGATGCCGAAGGCTAATGAAGAATAACCAGATCAAGGCGGTCGGCACATGTCATCTTGGCGGCTCCTCGGTCATTCTCTCTGCGACCACAGCTGCGTTGCGCTGCGCTGTATGGGCGAGATATCACTCAATCGTGGTTTGCTTCTCAGTCCCATACACCCGAGATAAGATATAGCTAATAATACTTAGCTGCAATTAAATAATACCTTAGTCACAAGATATCGAATAATTTCCTCCTCTTTCCCAAACGAACTGTTCTAGTAGTTTTCAAATTGTTTTTATTTCCTACCAGTGCAGGACACTGTGTTAACTGAAGTTCTGTTTTGTTAGGACTTATGTAGCATAACTTTCTCAGTCGATTAGGCGTGACAAACGTGTTCATAGTAAAGCAAAACACTAAACAGTAGTTTCTTTTTTAAGAACGGCAAGAGAGTGAGTGCATGTGATAGACGAAGTGAGATTTCACGGATGTGTTTCTCACGGCGTTGTCTCTCTGCGTTTTGAACACAAAGTTAGTACGCATGCCATTTCCTGTACGCTAAATATCGTAAAAGAGGTTATTGTTAAAAACAAAATAAAAATCCGCTAGCAAAATGTTTTAAATTCTACATGATGCGTACTGTGTAAATTTCTTCTGCTTCTTTCGCGTTAATTATCTTAAAATACGTAAATGTAGGTCATGATGTAAATCTCGCATTTTTATTTGATAAATTATATTCTCCGTACAACTGGGCATAANAATATGTATGTTCAGATCCAAAGCATGCTTCATAGAGTACGAGCGAGTTTGTTATGGATTATCTGATAGAGCAACAAATATAAAAAAAAGGTTTAATAGCATGGAGTATAGATGGGCATTAAGCTAAAGTACAGAAAATTAACTGTTATAATCGGGTAACTTTATATAACATTATATTATGTTTTAGCCTACGCCAAAGCTTGTGAAGCTACCTTAGGGTTAGAAGAGTCTCATATTAAAACTGTGATGCCGAAGGCTAATGAAGAATAACCAGATCAAGGCGGTCGGCACATGTCATCTTGGCGGCTCCTCGGTCATTCTCTCTGCGACCACAGCTGCGTTGCGCTGCGCTGTATGGGCGAGATATCACTCAATCGTGGTTTGCTTCTCAGTCCCATACACCCGAGATAAGATATAGCTAATAATACTTAGCTGCAATTAAATAATACCTTAGTCACAAGATATCGAATAATTTCCTCCTCTTTCCCAAACGAACTGTTCTAGTAGTTTTCAAATTGTTTTTATTTCCTACCAGTGCAGGACACTGTGTTAACTGAAGTTCTGTTTTGTTAGGACTTATGTAGCATAACTTTCTCAGTCGATTAGGCGTGACAAACGTGTTCATAGTAAAGCAAAACACTAAACAGTAGTTTTTTTTTTAAGAACGGCAAGAGAGTGAGTGCATGTGATAGACGAAGTGAGATTTCACGGATGTGTTTCTCACGACGTTGTCTCTCTGCGTTTTGAACACAAAGTTAGTACGCATGCCATTTCCTGTACGCTAAATATCGTAAAAGAGGTTATTGTTAAAAACAAAATAAAAATCCGCTAGCAAAATGTTTTAAATTCTACATAATGCGTACTGTGTAAATTTCTTCTGCTTCTTTCACGTTAATTATCTTAAATTACGTAAATGTAGGTCATGATGTAAATCTCGCATTTTTATTTGATAAATTATATTCTCCGTACAACTGGGCATAAATTTTGTTATTTAATACTGCTTCATTATTTTAAGTGCTCTTCCAGATTTCGGTAAACAAAATGTGTTTTACATGAGTGACGCAGAATAGCAATTATGCAAACACAACCGCTGACGTCCCGAATTTATCCCGTTTATATTATAGCACGGAGCCAAAGCGAATTATTACCGAATATCTCTTAAGCTTTTAGTTTGAATACATTCTGAGAATTGTCACCACCGCCGTTGCACTATGCCATTTCTCCTGTAATTGTCGAAATAATACCTCAAAGAATACCCCGATTATGAAGGAAATTTTGAAAAGACAGACATTCAGAATTTTATGAAAATCCTTTTTACAACGGAAAAATATGTCAGCTACAAAATGTTTTGTGTAAATTCATCCTGTTGCATATATTTAAGTCTATAGTAAAGATCAAATGAGAAATGATATTCACACAGCTTTGAGACAGGGAACATCCCCTGTAGTATTTTTAGGTTGGGCCAACGATAATCCAACTTTTGCTCGAAGGTTAGGCCAACGTTCGAAAAATAACTTTTACTGGACATCAAAATGACACTCGGAACTAAATTGGACCAACATAATATAATTAGTTGAATGCCAACCATAATCACTAATATTTTTTTCAGCATGCCAAACAATTATTTTTTAACAGTTTCCAACATATGAAAATCTAATATGCTAGAAAACTAACCACTAATGAACGTTGCTATCACGTTGTTTATTAGTAGTATTTTTATAGTTTGCTAAGTAATATTGTACGTTGAATAAACTAACATTTATGACATGTTACACACAACTAACCATTTATATAAGTCCGTATTACGTTGGTTAATGTAGGCGATGCAGTAAAGGGCAGGGCTCTACCGAACGCTCGTCGGTGGAGGGAGAGCAAACGCATGACACATACGATTGTGTAAATATACACACTAGAGCGGTCATGGGATAGGGAAAAGTTTGAACAGTTTTTTATGTTAGTTGTTGGGATGATTCATAGGAGCGCTAGTGTTCTCGACTGAGAGTTAGCAGGCAGAAGACGACGTAGCAATCAAAATACCTCGCCACACGTGCGGTGTTGCCAGTTCCACAGCCGGCAAAAGTAGGTGATCACCCTGGCCACGGTTCACCCACGTGTTCTTTCACGTTCTGCCAAAGGCGAGCCTGTCACACGCAAGTTGAAGCTGTGAATACACAACTCATGATTTACTAGTGGCGACCATTACACGAGTTTGGTTTTTGTAGTAGAATTCTGTATTTTCTGAAATTTTCAGCAATATTAAATAATATTTGGTTGTTTTACCTCTGCGGAAATGAATTATCATAAACATTTAACGGTCAAATCTATTAAAAATTCTAATTAATTATTTTACCATATATTAGGTGTTCGTTATAAAATACGACTACTGTTAACACCTACAATTAAAAATTTGAATTAATCAAGAATGATATCATAAATCATAGTAGCGGTTTCATTCCGACCATATGTGAAAGGAAATTGTCAGGAAATGATTTTTCACTAGTCCAGAAATATATGTTAGACGCACGAAGGTCTGCAATGTGACTCGGTGTTTACAGTTTGGGGTTGTAATCTACTACAAAGGCGACTGTTCGTACAAATAATCAGTACGATAAGTTTGTCTACTCAAGTGTCATTAGACTGTGTCCTAACCTAGGAATGCACTTATGTATATAAGCATACTCTACTCGGCTCAATAATTAACACATTCAAACAGTCATTATTTTTTCCATCCGTTACAGCAACAAGCCAGCTGATAAGATCCTGAACAAGCGTTTTGACCGAAAAAAAATACTGCATCTATGCTTGAGCGTAGGCACATAGATTTGAAATTGTCAACCCATAAGGAGCTGTAGCTGAAAAGGGCATGAAAATGAAATTGTTGCTATTAATCAATAACAGACATTTTTCAAGAAAGGAACGAATAAGTGTTTGACGCAGTAAACACAGTTATTTATACTGTATTATTAAAACTGGTAAAAACTAGAGTTAAATTTTATTTTATTACTAACAATGGTATGAATAAAAATTAATTTTCAAATTTTAAAATTACTTTTACACTGTTCTATGTCTTGCCTTGTACAACATTGCCAGTGTTCTCACTGCCCTGCATATCAACTGTAAATTCATTGCCACACCCGGTTTATAATAAATCACGAAGAAAACGGGTTATGTTCATCCCGGCTCTTCTTGCTCATTTAAGGTTAAAGAGTATACATGGTTAAGAACTTTTCTCAGTGGCTTTTTTCGAAAGTTATTGCCTCCATGCTACTCTTTAGAAAAATAAATATTAAGGATAAATATTATGAAATACATATAAATAACTTTTCAAAATAGTAGTCTATTGGCTGTAAGGGCACGAGACGTTCACACATTCGTTTCCCCGTGTACGTGCGTGTGTCTTTTGCCGAGACATGTACAACATTTACTTACTTAGACGGATGCGAACGCTGGAAGAGTGTGCATGTCATTAAGCAGAAATCGTTATTAATTCTGTGGGAAAAGGACCTTTCTGATCACATAAGGTTCAACTCTAACAGATAGTTTTCTTAAATACTTTACAGTTGTCATCTCCGTAAGATCCATGTTTACAGTAATGCTGTGCATTAGTGGTTATTGTCTGAAAAGCTGGCAGCTATGTGTGTTTAGAGTTACACGAGTGTAACACAACACACCATTTTATATTCCATACCAAAACTTCGAACTAATGACAGTGCGAAAAAGGTGACACTGAAGTTATTATCAGTAATGTTAACACTAACGAACGCATGAAAACTAGACATAAAAAAGAGAGTGGCAATATTATACTTCGGAGTACATTACAAAATATAACTATTTCTACATTAAATATCGGTTGAATGCAATGACTCGGTGCGAATCGCTAATAGTTAAGCTAAGTTTACAATAAATAAAATTATGTATTAAGAATAATGCAGTAAGCGCTTATCTGTCCTACGGAAACATGTCTTTCGTATTTGTTGTGTCCATTACTCTTTTAATTCTTAATTCTATCCAATGGAAACAGCTAGCTAGCCTGTTATTTTTACCTTTGTACCTCACGCAACTTTGTATATCACAACCATTTTTAAGCAGATCATTCCTCAAAGCCGACATTTTGTTTATCAAAGAAGCTTATTTTTGTGAACAAATATAGTTGTCAACATGTGCACACAAAATACCTTTTAATATTATTTATACTTACATTATCGCAAATAACCTTTTCCTGCTAACGACACCATCTGCTGTGTCAACGTCTAAAGAAATACCAACAACGCACACGACCTTCCATGTTCCATTGGAAACCAATACATGAGGTTACACACATTCGTATTCTCTCCACACGTCTTAACGCATTCTTCAAAGCTTAAATTTACTATTGTAAATCCAGCTTTACTTCAGACTTCGCAGCTTACGCTAAATTCAAGTGCGCAGGTGTGTTTAAAAGTAGTCGAATCAAATAATTTAGCTGTTTATAGTGTACAGTTGTCACCAAAAATATATATAAATTATTATAATTATCTCCGCTGTGTCAAAATTATTTCATATATTCTGGAATATTTGTCGATTCCTAGCCTACAAATGGATAATGATAACAATTTACGAAAAATATGTAACAATTTCAATTATTTGTTATAGTAGGGCATCCTTGTGTGTTCACTTTGTGGATCGCAAAACAATATATAATTTATTTTCCTAAAGTAGTTATGTTCTCTGTGTCCCATGATTTGTTGATTATATTACAGTATGAGGAAGAAGTTCGTTTTAGCTCAAGTGGATGGGTATCGGAGCGTCGAAGCTGTTCATGCTCTGTCATTCCGAACCCCCAGCGGCTATCTTGTCCATCATGTTGGATATTGGTGACTTTAACCTTTGACTTTGACCTTGAAAACCCAAAAAATCTCAAAAAATTTGCTTAAAATGTATAAAAAATTATTAAATAGATGTTAAATTTAAAAAACTAATTAAAGTAAATTTTTCGTTTTTTGTCCTGGGGGGACGGGGAGCCGGAGTAGACCAGCTGCTATGTTGTAACATCACCCAACGACCATGCTGCATGTTGGTGAACTTGGCTTTGGCCTTCGACCTTGACCACATTATTATCACATTGGATGACCTTGAACCAAAAAATTCGCTTATTTGTTTTCAAAATTCCGCAAAAAATTAAAAACCCAAAAATAAATTATTTAAATTAAAAAAAATTATTAAACAATTTTATAAAAAATTCAAGTTTAGAATGTTTCCATTTAGAGGGGACGAAGGACTGGAACCACCAGCCACCATGTTATGATGTCACCCATTCAGCCATGTTGAACCCAAGCATCTTTGACCTTGACCAATGACCTTGACACTATAACAGTGACCTTGGATGACCTTTAAACCAAAACTCGAGAAAATGGTAAGAATCGAATAAATTTATAAAAATCAGATAGTGTATCAAATTACTTACTACTATCGCCATATAAAATCCAGGAGACCATGGTCTTTGACCATCACCCGGTGACTTTTGACATTAAACCCAAAAATTCGTAACAAATCAGAAAAATTTCTTAAGAATACAAAAAAAAAAAGATAAAAAAATTAGTTACATATTTTCTTAAAATATTTTTAAAATATTACATTTCTGGAGGTCACCCACAGCGCCACGTCCAGCAGACGACCGACTCCCTCAAATCAATCACATTTTATTTACATTCCTCTCCCCTACCCCAAAACCTTTCCTCATTCTGTTGAATAAACTCCACCCGCCATATTTTTTTTTTCGTTTGTCATTTGTTTATATTTTCTACACCTAGGTGGCACTAATGATTCCGAACAAAATGTAAGATGTGGATGATCTACATCTTGACCTCAGATCTATGACCTTGACCTCATGCCCATAACCTTTAAAACCTAAAAAATAAAAAATTACCATGGCACATTAAAAATGTATTAAAGACTTATTTTCTATTGATTTATTGGTCAATCTTGCAATCTTTCCACCAATGAGCACCGCAATCTGCACCATAATCAGCACCACAATCGCCACCACAATCAGCACAACAATCAGTACAGCAATCAAAACCACACCAAGCACTGCAATCAGCACCACATGCACTAATCTTTACATCAATATTTCAATCTTCCCTTCAATATTTCACAATCAGCACCACATGCACCACAATCAGCACCACAAGCACCACAATCAGCTACACTATCAGCACCTTATGCATCACAATCAACACCACGATCTTTAAACTATTCCAATATTTCAATATTTCCATCATTATTTCAATTTCCGCATTAATATTTCGCCGTCTTTCCATTTATTTTTCGCAATCTTACCATCAATCACTACAAATATTTTCATCAATTCTTCGCAATATGTCCATCAATCATCAATCCATATTAAATGAATGGGTTTGGAGTCTGTCTTTACCCATACATATAAAAAATAAGAAGATTCACTAACTGTCTCCAAATTTTTAAATGTCAACAGCATTAATGTTTTGTATGCAGTCAAATATTCATGCATTTGTTGTAATAGTCTTTATTATCATTCTATATGCAGATCTTTTCATTAATAGTCGAGTGCTCATAGTACCACTTCAAAGTCGCAAGTACAAAAGGATACGACAAACAAAAATTAAAGAAAAGGCAATCATTTTAAAATGATGATTTATTTTTTTGTAATTACAGTTTTAGAAGAAAGCAGTTCACCACATCATGCAATATATCTCCGTTCCTTCAGTTTACTAACGATTGAAGATATTTCATCAATGCATGAGAGATCCTCTCGTTTTTGAAGGTCAATGAAATATCTGAGTCTATCAACAAGTTCAATCAGGTTTTTGGGAAATAGGTAGGTAGATGTGTCGGAAAGGTGTGTCAGTGCATCGAAAAAATCGCCATCATCGTCTTCAGCACTCTCAGTGTCATCATGTTTATTTTCATCAATGCTCTTTTCGTGGTCATCTTCACGTCTTGTTTTGTATTTTATATTATATTTGCTTTTATTTGTAGCAGGAGTTGTATGCTGACTCCCAGTAGACGAATCCTTGCAGATTTCGGCAGGTTCTTTCAATGTATCGCCTTGCAAGAACTGAATGGGACCAATGTCGTAATGCTTCATCACGCTAAAAGGACTCTTCGTACAGGCCACTCTCTCATTCTGACCAGTATTTTGACGGTAGGCGAAAACTCTATCGCAGAATCGGCACTGGCAACCACCAGTTAGCGATGATATAGGTCGTTGTTGAATCGGTTTTTTTTCAATGCGTATGTATAGTGACTGACGACAAACCCATGGATTGAATATGGATTGATGATTGATGGAAATATTTAAAAATGTTGATAAAAAATGTTGAATATTGATGGAAAGTTTGCGAAAAATACATGGAAAGATTGATAGATTAATATAATGATTGAAAGATTGTGTGTGGTCCTAATTGTGGTGCTGATTGTGGTGCATATGGTGCTGGTTGTGGTGCTGGTTGGGGTGCTGGTTAGGGTGCTGGTTAGGGTGCTGGTTGGGGTGCTGTTGGTGGTGCATGTGGTGCTGATTGTGGTGGTTGTGGTTCTTATTGTGGTACTGATAGCGAGATATTGATGGGAAGATTGAAAGTTTGAATGAAAAAAATTCGAAAACTTGATAGAAAGTTTGAAATATTTATCGATAGATTGAAAGATTGTGGTGCTGAGTGTGGTGCGTTTTGTGCTGATCGTGGTGCGTGTGGTGCTGGTTGTAAAAGATGGATGAGAGAATTGAAATATTGATGGAAATATTTCGCAAGGTTATGAAAGATTACGAAAGATTGTAATAGATTGAGAAAGATTGATGGAAATATTAAAATATTGATAGATTGTGTTGCTAATTGTGGTTCTGATTGTGGTGCATGTGGTGCTGATTGTGTGCATGTGGTGCTGATTGTGAAATATTGCGAAATATTGATGGGAAAATTGAAAGATCAATGGAAAGATTGCAGAAGATTGATGTAAATATTCAAAGCTTGATTGAAAGATTGATATATTGAGGTGCTGATTGTGGTGCTGATTGCGAAAGACTGCGAAATACTGATAAGAAGTTTGGAAGATTGATGGGAACAATTGAAAGTTAATGGAAAGATTGCCAAATATTAAGAAAGATTGCGAAAAAATGATAGAAATATTGAAAGATTGATGGAAAGGTTTAAATATTGATGGAAGATTGATGGAAAGATTGTGAAATATTCATGGGAAGACTGAAAGATTTATGGAAAAATTGGTTCATGTGGTACTGATTGCGGTGCTCATTGGTGAAAGTATTGCGAAACTGATCGAGAGATTAATGAAAAAACAAGTCTTTATTTAATATTGTAAAAATATTTTTGTGAGTTATTTATTTTTTTGGGTTTTCAAGGTCATGGGCATGGGGTCAAGGTTGCAGATGTGAGGTAAAGGTAAAGGTCATCCAAATCTGATATGTTGGTCTGAGTCATCAGTGCAACCTAGGTGTTGAAAATGTAAACCAATAGCAAACGAAAAAACTAATACGGCAGGTGGAGTTCATTCGACCTAATGAGCAAAGGTGAGCATGTAAGGGAGGGGAATATTAATACAATGCAATAGATTGGAGGGGTGTCAGTCGTCTGCTGGACGTGGTGCTGTGGGAGACTGCCAGAAATGTAAGTTTTTAAATATAATTTAAAAAAAATATTTATAATAATATTTTATATTAATTTTTAGGAAATTTGTGGGATTTTTGATGAATTTTTGTGTTCAATGTTAATGGTTTCTCAGTCAAGGTCAAAGATCAATGCAACCTGTATCCAAGATGGAAGCAGTACTCAATAATGAATTATGTTCTCTGACTTTTACAAATTTACTAGATTTTTACAATATTTTCACGAGTTTTTGTATTCAAAGTCATCCAAAGTCACGGTTATAGGGTCAAGTTCATGGGTTAAGGTCAAGGTTACCTGGGACCAACATGGTGGTTGGGTAATATCATAACATGGCCACTGGTCGGTTCCAGTCCCTCGTCCCCTCAAGCTTAAACTTTAGAAATATTAATTTTTTTATATTTTTTTTTATTAAATATCAATATATTATTTTATATTTTTAAAATCATTTTGTTTCGTTTTATAATTTTTTAAGATAGTTTTAAAATAATTTAGCGAATTTTTGGTTTTAAGATCATCCAAGGACATGATGTCATCAAGGTCAAAGGTAAAGGTCAAGGTCACCAACATCCAACATGGCAGTTTGGTTATATTACAACATTGTAACTGGCCAGCTCCAGTTACCTGTTGCTTCTAATTTGTTTATAAATTTAAAATTAATTTTTAATTATTGTTTATAAATTTTCAATGCATTTTAAATATATTTTTATGTTACTTTTTTGTTACAATTTTTGTGTTTTCAAGGTCAATGTCGCCGGGGTCAAGGAACAAGGTCAAAGTCACCGATATCCAACATGGCGGACAAGAATTGCCGCCGAAGGACCTAGATGGCAGAGCATGAACATCTCCAATGTACATCGCCTTGCGCCAAAACGTAATTTTTCCTTCTACTTATAAATACTTTTTCCATTAACGACAGCTCATTTTTGCACGATTTTACTATACGAACGAAATATATTTTATAACATTTAAAACCATCTTATTAACGAAGCGTGTTAATTCATACAGCAAATTTAGTTTAGATTCGTTCATTGTGGGTATTATCTTCTCTTTACTTGTATTCCCCTACTAATTATGAGTGTTAATTTTAATGTGTAATTAAGATACTAGCAGTATGTAGTGAATCATATTTTCAAAGGAGTATGTCATCCGATATTTAAAAATGGTTTTATGAAATTTCTGGTGTCTAAATTCTGCGAGAGGCGTGAGTCGTTTAAGCCGGCACTACACGATAGCCAATTTCTGCTAACTTCTGTTATACCCATGGGCACAACAGAAGGCATATAAGTTTATGTAGCAGAATAGAGGAAAGAACGCACCAGTTCATACCCACACGTTCCCTAAAGTGTTAACAGAAAATTATAATGGCAGGCAAAATAACTCGCAAAGAGCAGGGGTTCAAATGCAATCAAATATTATATATAGGCGTTTTGTGGTGCATCCAAAAGTACAACGATTGTTTCTTTCCCCTGAAGAGTGCATTAATTTATGTTTCTAATTACGAGTACTATTAATGTATAGGACATGATATGAGTAACGGCACTGCTTATGTATGGAAAACCATGTGCTGTATTTACATATTTGTACGACGAACATTTACGCCACTCATCAAAACATTAGCAAATAATTAAACAGTGGCGTAGCCAGGAATTTACTTTGGGGAGAGGACATTTCATAGTCATGTTTTTGGACAAAATACGAAAGCTGTATTATTACACATTAATAGTTAAAATAGTATTTATAATCAATGGGCTAATATACAGATATGTAACCACAAAATGCTATAGGTAAATATCCTTCATGTTCAAGGGTAATCATATATTTCTTATATTAAAATAAAAAATCAGATGTCATTTTGTTTTCAAATTTTGGAATTGAATATTTCATTTTAATTTCGNAGGGGGGGATATGCCCCGATATGACCACCACGCCCCCTCAATAAACCATTGTATTTACATATGTATCTTTAATGAGCATAGTAATCAATATTGTGCTTACCGTAATTTAACAAGCTTTTACGGTTACAAAGACAAAATATGGCAAAACTATCACAACATTAAACAAAAGGCTTTTGTGTGTGCCTTATAATATTACTCATGCTACACAGCTGAAATGATATACTTTATAAACCAATCGATTTGACAAGCAAACAACCACAGCAAGTCGAATGCACATGCGAAGCAACTCTTGGCTAACCGTTCTTGGCAATTGTCACTACTGAACTGAGCAACCCCAACCTTCCGTACAGCGGCAGCAGTCTCTCCTGACTCGCCCTAAACGTTTTAAAACTCTGCGTATTATTATCTCAGTTGAATTTCTATGTATCGCATAATCATTGTGTAGTCTTGAAATGTTTGTCGGTTATTGCAAAAAGAAGTGCTCATTTCGTAAATTCTAGGAGTTTTGTGACTACTACAAATTTTAAATTGTGTTCATCACGAAGGAAAATAAAAATTAGCAGGGTGAATGCCCAAAAAAGTTTGCCTTATTTAAGGCAGCAGAGAAACATTTTACTTTCATGCGAACTCCGAGTCTTTGCGAATAAACGAAAGCAGTTAAAAAGATTTCGCATAGGAAACTAATTAATATAAGTTATACGATAAATCTTATCCGTGTTTGCAGCTATCCAAAGTAAAGATTTTGAAACGAAGAATAAAATATTTCTGGTTAAGGATAAATTAATTCAACAAACTTGTTTTAGTTAATACAGATTATGCTGCTCTTGCAAAAATAAAATGCAAGTTTTCAAATCTTTATTTTACTAACCGCTGAAAATGGAAGTTTTAGTTCACCGATTTTTTTTATTCGAAAATCTGTTTTGTGTAACAAAATAAACATATTATTCGAGCTTATTTAACTAAGTGTTTTGTTGCTTCTGTTGATTTATTCTCTCAGCCAACACATATCAAGATCAAATATTTTCATTTAGTATAAAAACTACTCTAGTAATATTTATATTCAATATACACTTATCAGTTTTCTCAACACGGTATAAATACTCGTACACAAGCCACAAGTTTTATTTTAACGCGTAACATTAAACTTGATCAAGAATGACGCCTCTTTTTAAACGTATTGATCATTGCGTTTTTTAAAACATAAAACAAAGAACAAAGAACTTGGTAGTGATTCTGACGGCTGGCTTGCTTAGTTGAAATAGCGACATTCCAAACGAGCTGTCACCTTGGATTTGCCTACAATAGTGCAATTTTAATGCCATTTTTATAACTATATTAACGGCGAGAGCTTGTAGAAGAGCTTAGAAGACCAATTCCAAGTTGTATACGGGAAATCTGAGTTAATAGATTTAATTGTTTAGTTAAATTCTCAGAAATTTTATAAATATGTATTTATGATTGAATTTCACTGCGAACGATGGCATTGTTAAAATGATTGCAGTGTTTATCTATGTATAATTGGGTACGAATCAAAAATTATCAAACTTTATTTTCAAATTAACATATTTAGGTTTAGTTATTTGGGCTATAAATAAATATGTTTGTCAGTATCAGCAAATTAGTGAATATAAGTGCTTTAAATGCTGTATTTTATTTCCACGTATTTTCACACAGTTTTCATATACGTGTCACATTGACCATTTATGCGTTGAAAGGTCAAAGATTGACTGTTGTAAACTTAGAAGAATTTTATTAATATTTTGCAACTGATACTATTAAGAATGTTTTACGTATTATTGATTTTTAATATTTTAATTTTATTTTCATCATTATTTCGCTTTAACAATAACAATGTGTTTATTTACGTTTGTACGGTAAGAGACGTTAAAGCAGATGAGACTCCATCCCCTTTAATATATTTTAAAGAGCGTGTATTTTTAAGAGGCCTGAAGTAATAAATTGAAAACAAACATGTATTAAATATGACCCTATACCACAACGTCCGAACTCAAAGTAAAAATTACCTGAACTTTCATTTCTTTATACCGCATAAGCACATCAAAATCATTTCTTCTGTTTTTTTTTTTATAATAGTTGTGTAGAGAACGCCTATGTTCACGCCCCAGCGCGAGTTTGAAAGCGCTGAATTAATTGCCGGACAATTTAAGCGAATATTATGTTTTATTATTTAGAAAATTATTAATAAAATTTTTTTAGAAAGATGGCTGTTCCCAAGACATTTAAAAAAGACACTTGAATATTTTAGAATGTTTATTTTGCTGTGCTCAGGCCAAGAAATTTTCATTTATATCCTTATTTATATTTAGTGAAAAATTTATTTAATCTGCATTTTTTATTTTTTTAAGAAATTACTTAACAACATTTTGGGGCAGTTATTTTATTTTTGGAGTCCTATCGTACACATCACTACTGCAAATATTTCTGTTGAGTTTGATTTACATCCTACTATTCATCCGGTTACTGTATTTTTTATCATAGTGGCAAAGGGATTGTATGCTAATCCACTGCACTTGTGCAACCTTCAGAACAATAAACACATAATTTATACAGTTTGCGATGAATTAAGTTTTTCATATAATTTTACATAAAAACCTCTAAATTCTACATATCGCAGTATATACACTGAAGACCCCAAAAAACTTGTATAGGCGTGGGTATGCAAATAACAGAGGTATGGAACCAATCAGAGTAACGCGATGTGGTCGGCAACTAGATTGGTTACTGCTGCTACAATGACAGGTTATCAAGATTTAAGTGAGTTTGAACGTGGTGTTATAGTCGGTGCACGAGAGATGGGACATAGCATCTCCGAGGTAGCCAAAACATTGGAATGTTCGCGTACGACCATTTCACGAGTGTACCGTGAACATCGGGAATCCGGTAAAACATCAAATATTCGACATCGCTGCGGCCGGAAGAAGATCGTGAAAGAACGGGACAAACGTCGACTGACGAGAATCATTAAACGTGACAGTCGTGAAACCCCATTCTCAAATTGGCGCAGATTGGATTTGTGGACTGCCCTGAAGTATTCNCATTAAACGTGACAGTCGTGAAACCCCATTCTCAAATTGGCGCAGATTGGATTTGTGGACTGCGCTGAAGTATTCATGGTGTGAATTTCCTCCTGTATACCTTCAGACATTAGTCGAGTCCATGCCACGTCGTCTTGCGGCACTTCTGCGGGCTCAGGGGGCCCTACACGATGTTAGGCAGGTGTACCAGTGTTTTAGGCTCTTCAGTGTATATGTACATATAGGAGGAGGGGAAGTAATGAACTGTGATTTGTTGAGATTTTCAGTGGTTTCGAGCAGAATTGAAATTCAGTGATGTTTAGCGGAGTTCCGTCTCAAAACTGCATTTAAATCGGAGTGTTTGATAAAGGATATTTAACGACTTATTCCTGAGCCGCGCGAGAGCGCTCTAGTGCTGTGGTTAACTTGATATAATAGTATTATTGTCCGAATTACACACTGATTAGGACTAGTTCTCGGTCGACGAAGAGCAGGCAAACGGAATGAGTTAGGAGCGTTCAGAATTTATAATACTTCTTATATTCACCAAGGAGAGGACCGGGTTTGAGTCTCCGCAGATGTGGGCCCACATGCCTCCATGCACTAATATAATGGGCCAGTCAATCGAATTTTTTTCCGTTACAGAAATGAATGTCCAGGATTTGTGATAAATGTGTAGTTTATATGTTCTCGAGTTATCGTGATGAGTGAGCAAGATAGATATTCCGTTGCTTGTGCTTCTGACTAGCCGGCGCTCAGTTTAGCGTTTATCCAAAGTAGTACTGAACCATGACTTGCAAATCATATGACGCACAGACAGGTATTTGTCCTAAAAAGCTGGTCAAAAGTATTTAAGGGTGTTTAAGTTATTGTTTAGAATTAATATGTACTTTAAACTTGTATTGATATGATTTATATGCAATTTAAGTTGATACTATACAGTATCATAGTAACTAGATGAAAGGCATGGATGAAATAAATCAAAGCAAAATGGTTAAATTGGCAAAAAATATATATATATTATGCATAATCAAATAACATAATTCGGAGTCACAATTCTCATTATCTTAGTCATCATCACCATTGATTTTACCACTAATATCAAGTGAATCATTAGAAAAACTGGTATCCACTAGTAAGAATTGCAATGCCTCTTTTGAAAACGCCTTCCTTTTTTTGGCACTTTTATCTCTGATGGAACTTATGTATGGATCGGAGCTCAAGAGAAACCGTTTGAATATATCCTCATTGCACTTCTTTCTGGAGAATTTTCGGGAGAACTTTTGTCTATACGACCGAAAATTTTTATTTCGTGCCTCAGCAACTTCCTCGGATAGTTGACCAATCGGGAGTAGCGCATGCTCAATCACTGTTGCTCCGTGTGACAATATTTGTGTAATGTAGGTGACATTGGGTGCCACTTATATAAAGTCACATATAATTTTGCGGTCCCCTCCAAAAATTCAGAAAATTTCTTTAGGTCTATCTTATATCCACTTGACAGGACTTCCAAAATAACTCCTGATTGTTTTATGGAGTTTAAGTCAATCTCTGTAATTCGGGCGGATGTGCTTATATGCATAGCATACGTCAACATTTTGTGAGATATCTCAGATGTAAGTTGTTCGGTTTTGTGCCTCTTACTCCTTTCACTGCTTTCGTCAAATCCCCGACTCGGCCGACCGGTTCTCGGAATCGTCCAAATAGGCAGCGCTATTGTTTCATTTAGCCTTAAGTCGTTGTTTCTTCGAAAACTGCACTCTTTGTAGATAGCAGATGTCCACTTATGTTTAAAGTAATGTTTAAATGATTTTAAACTATTTCGAAGTAACTGCAGTTTATCTTCGGGACATTTAGTTTTTTCCACTAGTTTCTCCTCAAGAAACTCCAGTTTCTCATAAATTATTCTATGCTCACATTGCTTTATTATATTGAACATAGCTATCCTTGCAATCTTCATTAATGGTTCAGCAGTAAAATCTATAAACAACGACACAAATCTTATTAAACAAATGTTATTTGAAACACAACGCGATTTTAAGTTTATCACTTGGTCACTTATTTCGGCAATTACGGAGAAAGACCGAAATGGGCGGAATTTTTTGTTGCGGATATTACAACTAGAATGTAAGTGGAATGCGTATAAACCAACAATATAGTTTAACTCACTTTAACTTCTCATTAAAATTATCTCGGAAACTGAAAATATATCCAAAAATCGACTAAAAAATAGTTATGTCTTTTGATATTTTTTTTTGGTGTATTTAAAAGAGAATTAGTTTAATTAACTATTAAAAGCAATGAACATACCTTCGTCTGAAGAATCCATAGTAATTTCTTTTAATACGCCCACAAAACAACACTTTCCCAACACAGAAACGTTTTGAACATTCCAAATACAACGGCGAGAATTCATAGAGCGACANACTTTCCCAACACAGAAACGTTTTGAACATTCCAAATACAACGGCGAGAATTCATAGAGCGACACGCACAACAGATATATTCCGACTAAAGTGCGAGCGCAGGGTGGCCCCCTTACGCCATGATTGAGTGGTTATTGTGTAGAGGGGGTAGTCCCATTGTGTTCGAGTGACAAAAGACAGACTTTATTTAAAATTTGTGATTCGTACTTTTGGCCAGCTTTTTAGGACAACTACCTGTCTGTGCGACGTGCAGAAACGCCTCTTTGCATGATATCTCTGAAGCGTTGAATTTGCGAGAGCTTAAAACCTTAGCGCTGTAACTTGGACACTAACTCTTGTATAACGTCAGTTTAGTTAAATAATCATTTCATAGACCAAATACATACAAAATGAGATAGATTGAGTAAAATAACTTGCATTAGTCTATTGGCGAATATTTATTGGTGTTTGGCTATGACAATGACAGCTAATTATATTGCTTTGAAATGGGACCTTTTTTNCTATTGGCGAATATTTATTGGTGTTTGGCTATGACAATGACAGCTAATTATATTGCTTTGAAATGGGACCTTTTTTCCCCCTGGTGTTTACTAGAAAAGTGTAAACTTAACCACGAGTGAGGAGTCTTGATGGGTAAAGTCTGTTCACGATAAAGTGAGTACTTTTGGAATAAACCTTAGAAAAAAGCAACTGCTCCTACCTGCATATATATTCANCTATTGGCGAATATTTATTGGTGTTTGGCTATGACAATGACAGCTAATTATATTGCTTTGAAATGGGACCTTTTTTTCCCCTGGTGTTTACTAGAAAAGTGTAAACTTAACCACGAGTGAGGAGTCTTGATGGGTAAAGACTGTTCACGATAAAGTGAGTACTTTTGGAATAAACCTTAGAAAAAAGCAACTGCTCCTACCTGCATATATATTCANACTGTTCACGATAAAGTGAGTACTTTTGGAATAAACCTTAGAAAAAAGCAACTGCTCCTACCTGCATATATATTCATGGGCTCATTGAGCGACATGTGCCTAGTAAAGTTGATAACAATGGATGTAAAGTAGTGCCACGTCTTAACATCGAATAAAAAGTGTTGGTTACCCATTTGTAATAAGTTGAATTATTTATTTCGCTTTTTGTTTTTTTAATGCACCAAAACGTCAAATTTTGTAGATTTGTGGAAATATTTACTTTTATAATATTTTCACAGTCTTACGTGAACGGCCCATGAATAAAGTGGCGAGACCCATGCCAATGTCAATTTTTCATGAGGCGGAAGAATACATGACGTGCATACAACTAGATGTTATGCAGGGCTTTCAAGAATGCTTAGTTTACCGTAAACACGCGCTGTGCTCCCAGCATCGCGATCAGCCAATACACGTTACAGCATCACGTGCCTGAGATGCTCGGGGTGGAATCTGCGAACCCCCTTTGCGGTGGTGTCATGCAATCCGAAGCGCGCACCTGCGCAGTTCAAACACTAACCCTTCCACCCACTTAGCCCCTCATAGGAGGGAGGGGCAACGCCGCCCCCAGCCGCAACCCTACTTGGCGGCCGAGGGTGTAATTACATCACTAGGCGCACGTGTGCCACTATCTGGCGGCAGTCAAACAGCATTAGCCGCCTCCCTGAACCGCCCCCAGCGAGCTACGCAACACCGAGGACTGCCAGGCAAATTACGATCCTTGACCACCGGCCGCATACAGGTGCGCGCGATATACTCACCTTATGGTGTTGTAACCAAACATAAAAAAATGATTATAATTTCATATATTGTCTATACGCGGTTGCTTCAAACATTTTTGAATCACGCATTAAAAAAATCATAACATGTATGATCTCTTTCGTTGTTTTCTAAATATCCCATGTTCCACAGCGTTTTACACTTGTGTTGACATAAAACTACCGTATTTTTTTGGTTATATTCAAATTGTATTTATATTTTACGTAAACATTTTTCTATCTATAATTGATATGAATCCAAACAGTGATAAAATAGGTGTGCTGGTATTGCCTAGTAATAAATAGTTCTTATGTAAAATACTATAACACTGGATGCGCACGAGTGTGATGTGCTATCCCTTTGGTGTAATTTTCTAGACTCAGTTAAGCTTTGTTTGTAAGATATGGACAGAAACCATGGAAGTAGAACTTTAGTAAATTTGGAAGTAACTCTGAATGGATTATATTCTGTAACTAGCATGATCTTTAAATATTTTGAATATATACACTGGAGAGCCAAAAAACTGGTATAGGCGTACGTATGCAAATAACAGAGGTATTGAACCAATCAGAGTAACGTGATGCGGTCGGCAACTAGATCGGTTACTGCTGCCACAATGGCAGATTATCAAGATTTAAGTGAATTTGAACGTGGTGTTATAGTCGGCGCACGATAGATGGTACATAGCATCTCCGAGGAAGTGATAAAATTTGGATTTTCGCGTACGACCATTTCACGAGTGTACCGTGAATATCGGGAATCCGGTAAAACATCNAAATTTGGATTTTCGCGTACGACCATTTCACGAGTGTACCGTGAATATCGGGAATCCGGTAAAACATCAAACCTTCTCCATCGCTGCGACCGGAAAAAGATCGTGAACGAACGGGACAAACGAAGACTGACGAGGATTATTAAACGTGACAGACGTGCAACCGTTTCTCAAATTGGTGCAGATTTCAATGACTCCTGCAAACCTTCAGACATTTGTCGAGTCCATGCCACGTCGTCTTGTGGCACTTTTGCGTGCTCGCCGGGGCCCTACACAATATTAGGCAGGTGTACCAGTTTTTTTGGCTCTTCAGTGTATATCTGAAACATTGCTATAGGCTGCTCGCGGAAAGCTGAGCCTTTTAGAATGTCCTACTTGTGATATACTTCTATGCACATTGTGTATTATTCCGTCATATTAACAATAAACGTTGCCATGGGTCTCATCACTTTATTATGTGTTGGTGAAGTGAAACTGTGAAAAAAACAAGAAATGTAAATATTTGACCAATTTTTTCATTCGTGCACTGGTGGTGTGCATGACAAATAAAGCAGCGATATTTTTCTAAGGTATATTTACAAAATGCTTAACTAAACATTGTCGTGTAACGCCTTTTGGAAAAGAAGCCTCGCTGACCCCCTTCGCGAGCGCTTACCAGTTGACGCGTGTCACGAGGCAGGTGGACAGCCAGAACGGATGGCAGTTACACGTGTCAAGGTTGTGCCGAGTAAGAGCTGGCATATCGCTGTAGCGCCCGGAAAGTGCTACGTAAATACGTAGGAACGCGGGAGAAATTGCAGAGCCAAGCAAGAGCACCTCTAGCTTCACGCTTGAGAAAACGGCTGACCAATTGAAAGTGAGGGCCACGAATACTCCTCACCCCTACCACTGAGATGGTAAATTCAAGGGGCAGATCACCACTTCTCCCACCCCCGAACCTTCACGAACCATGGCACGTGGCTGAATGGCTTTGTACTGAAGGCAACCACCTCCCCCCTTCCCCCTATAAGAGAGACGCATGTTGATACTTAGGGAGGGAAGCTAAGGAGCATATAAGCCTCCTGGCGGGAAGGTGGGGTCAGAGTTCATTATCACCACGCCGAGGGAAGAGTTGCGTCAAGGAATCGCGAGAGGACTTTAGAACAAGCCCAGAACAGCAGTCCAGGGGAGACGACAACATACACAGGCCTTTTCCAAGGCCGCCTACATCGGCGGAGCTCAACCACAGCTGGCATCATTCCAGCAGAGTTAAGTATCAAGTCGCCGCCCAGAGNCGTCCACAGTTAATACGAGTAGCTAAAATAGAGTACCATACCTCGGAAGTGATTCTGTATGTTGTTTTTTGTTAAACTCGAGCCAATATAATTATCCAGTTAAGTGAAACATCAAAAAACTACCTTATTGAAATACCCTCAACCTTCTAAGCACCTTATAGGCTATGCCTGAAGAAATTAACTACGACCCTATAAACCACCCTCTATTTCACAGGTAGATAGCATCAAGTTAAATTGGCGCCCAATGTGGGTCTAGATAGGCCCGCATCAGTTAAATTGGGGCACAACTGTAAGACATCAAGTTAAATTGGCTTCCCAATGGTGGGGTATAGATACGTCTGTAGAGACAGTATCAAGAACCAGACTATACCCATATACCCGAGAAAAGGGGTCTCACCCATACCAGATTTCCGAACTAGTCAGGCTGAACCATACCGAATTACAGAGCTAGTCAGGATGAACCAAAGACTTAAAAGAGTCTCAAACCCTTTGCGCCTAATGACCAATTCGTACTAGAGGAGGTAAGGGTACTAGGCCGGCAACATAGGGATTCCTATAGGCAGCAGGCAAAAAGTATAGAGTATATGCGTATCAGCAAGACACCAGTGGGAAGGGAGGCGAGCGACGAAGGAACACTACTAGAGAACCTAAGGACGAGGGATGTGGGAAACGAAGACGAAATTCCTCAACTAGAGCCATGCAGTGCTCCATTTTGTAGCGGGACAGGACTATACAGGGTCCGGTGCAACCTCTGTTCACAGCACTATTGTAATAAGTGTATCGGTTGACCCCAGACATTCCGACCGATGGAAGGCACCCAATACAACTGCTGGAAATGCTGAGAGCAAAGAACGCGCCTTAACCAAGGAGAAAGGGAACACTTTTCACCCCCGGACCGAACCACCGCTAGCCACATAGAACAGACACATAGAATGCCCGAAGAAATAGTGCTGCCCTAATTTTCAGGCAGGCCTCATGAAGACCCTGTACATTTTATAGATAATTGTGAACACGAATTCAAGGCCGGCGGAATTCCTAATAAATGGTGGGTGCTGCAGGCACGATACCAGTTAAAAGGCGTGGCCCTTATATTGTGGAACAAATATGGCAAGTTTGTGACGAGCTGGGAGCAGTTCGCTACACGCCTGAACAATAAGTTCGCAGGGGAGGAAGTTCTTACGGCTTTACGAACATACTTTTACACACACAAACAACAAAGGCAGGAAGAATCAGAGATTTTTATTAGACAAAAAGCGCATATGTATTCTTGTATCGCTCCAGAAAGTACCGAGGTAGAGGGAGTGCGTATCATTACAGAGTTAATTTTACCAGCCATAAGAATCCCCCTTCGTCATCCTCGGGCGACGGGGATAGAGGAATTGGTGGAGAGAGCGATAGAGACGGAACTCGATTACGAAGAACAGGAGAAAACAAACGTTCCGACCCACCTGCCTCCCGTACATGCGGCGCGAACGACAGAGAATAACAGACCCGCTAGAAGCGCAGAAGGACAATACTTGCCACCTAAGTGTTGGTATTGCCCCGAGAGGCACTTGCACCGAGACTGTCCCACAGTGAGAAACCGCATAGCAGCCACTAAGGAAAAATACACCACAGCTGGCCCCCTCGACACAGGGAAGAGGAACCATCAGGGTGAAAAGAGTGATTCGGGAAATGCCGCCGCCGGGACACAGAGTCGCCCGTCAGCCCTGGCATAATACAAAGGGTGGAACCAATTTTAACGTTAAGCGATCTGAGGGCCGGAACACACGCACCTCGGATAGGAGTCCGCATAAATAACCAGGATCTTAAGGCAGTACTGGACACGGCCACAACAGGCAATTTCATTAAAAGATAGCTGCTAACTCCTGAACAGAAAAGCCAGATAAAGAAAAACTCCCGAATAATTCAAATGGCCCAGTCTGAGTCACGACTGACCATAGACGGAGTTATTACATTGCCAGTATCCACAGAGATAGAAACAGTCCAAACTGAATTTTTTTGGGCACCACATTTAGTGGAGGAGATTATCCTCGGGCAACATTGGCTAACAAGCCAAAATTGCATAATCGACTGTGGACAACAGCGCCTATACTTGGGCAAGCAGGATAGGATGGCCATTAACTGGGAAGCCCCAATAAACACACAAAAATTACAAGAAATTTGTGGTAAAGAGGTAAACCACCAACTCGGGGCTGACCAACTGAGGACATTATTGCCGATACTCAACACTCATGTAGCCATATTCGAGCATACCGGCAGATTAAATCAGACCACTGCCATTCAACATGAAATCTGGGTAACCGATGCTCGCCTCATATACTGCCGACCAGGTAACCCGTCCGCCTACCGCAGGCAAATAATATTAGACCAGGTAGCCGTGATGAAATTGCAAGAAATAGTGGTGCTAACTGACTCACCATATAACGCCAGAGTGGTACTTGTGCCAAAGAAAGATGGGGAACTCCGCTTTTGTGTCAACTACCAGGCCTTAAACGATTTCACATATCCTATAGCACCCCCAACTATAAAACTGGCTAATATGCTCTGCAACCTAGGGGATGCGTGTATATTCTCCACTCTAGACATGCACAGTGGGTACTGGAAAATCCTGGTACACCCAGGGTTCAGGAAATATACGTCGTTTACTACCCCAGTAGGCGAAACACTGCAGTTTCGCATGATGCCCTTCGGGTTAATGAATGAACCCGCTACTTTCCAAAGATTGATGTGAGCAGTAGTTTTGACAGGCATTAGCAGCCAGTTTTGCCTAGCACACCTGAACGATATGATAGTATATTCCTGCACATGGGAGGAACACCAGGTACATTTGCAAAAAGTGTTGGAGCGCTTTGTACTCCATAAACTAACTTACCGACTGGAGAAGTGCGACTTCGGGAAGACCCAGGTAGAATACTTAGGGCACGTAATTACCCCGGATGGTAATTATCCGAAGCCAGAGAAAGTACGAGAGATTGAAGAGGCTAGAGTACCTACTAACCAGATACAATTGAAGAATTTTCTGGGATTATGCAATTGGCTCTGAGATTTTATAACAAATATCGCCCCCATTATGGCCCCCTCAACGAACTCCTACTCAAAATTACTCGCTGGAAGTGGACCGACCGATACGAAGAAGCATTTCAAGAATTAAAGGCGTGCTATAGCGACATAACCATGCTCTACCGACCTCTGCAGAATTAGCCCCAATTTCACAAACAGACACAAGCAGAACAGGAATGGGTGTTGTTATATACCAGGAGCAGTCACAAAACCAGCGACGGATTACAGCATATGCTAGTACTATGCTAACTGGGACCGAACACCACTACCATAGTAATGAACAGGAGTGCCTGGCGGTTATGGGTAGTCCGCAAATACCGCTATTTCCTTGAGGACCAACCATTCATTCTCAGAACCGATTATAAGGCCCTTACCTGGCTAGAAACCATGAGTAACAAAAAGGCAAAATTGGGTAGGTGGGCCTAATTTTTAATGGAATTTTCATTCTCAATCAAGCATTGCCCGGGCTCGACCAACGAGTTGCCCGATGCCTTATTCCGCCGACCACAGGTGCCTAACAAGGAGAGAGGAGCCGACGACTGGGAGCGAACGCTGCCCCCCTCTTCCCTAAAACTCACATGGCCGGATGACATGGAACTACAACTAATTAGGTTCCGAGAAATCAAGGATCTGTTACGAGATCAACAGCAGGCCGACCCTAAATTACAGGATTTAATGAGGAGGTATCCAGAACAGTACGAGGGAAGAGATGGCACAATCTGGGCGAGACTGCACCCACAAACAGATCAATGGAAAATCTGGGTCCCCCACGAACTACAAGAGAGTATCTGTGAACACCACCATGACCACCCCCACGCAGGACTTCCAGGTTTTCACAAGACATTAAGGGCCCTGACCAAGAGGTACACATAGCAAGGAATCAGCCAGGATGTTAGAGAATATGTCACCAGATGCCGGACTTGTTGTGAAAACACAGCCTACCCTATGCCAAAGACGCGATACACACCCCGTTGGCCGAAAAAACCATGGACCCACATCCCCGTCGGTACCATGGGCCCCTACCCACACACACACCGAGGAAAGAGATACATCCTAGTCGTAACAGATCAGTTTTCCAGGTGAAAAGAAGCGTTCCCGTTAGCCAACCAGGAGGCTACCACAATTATTCGACAAATAGAGAGAGAGGTCGTCCCATGGTGGGGCTATCCGAAATGTGTGTTGACAGTAGATTTATCCCAGTTTAAGGGTGTAAAGTGGGCGAAAGCCTGCGAGGCATGGGGGTTCGGAAAGCTGGACGACTCCAGCTTACGACCCACAGGCCATCCCTACTGAAAGCCAGAATCAGGAGCCGAAAAAGAGCATACGCATAAGAATGGGTGACAATAATACTCAATGGGACGTCCAGCTCCCTGAAATCCTGTATACATTGTGACACTGGCACAATGACCCCTTTGGAACTTCTCCCAGCCATCTGATACTGGGATACAACCTCCGACGACCTGGGGAGTGGCAGTGGGAAACCGAAACTACAGAACTTCCCGCCCAGAAGAAATAAGAAGAGCAGCGATCCGGAGAACGGGGCAGCTCGGAGAATCTAACAACAGTATATCCAGCATAATTACCCAGAACAAGTGACCGTCGACACCTCTTGCCCGAGGGTAGTCACGTATTAGTATGCAACCATCCTTTGAGCTGAGCCAGTGATAAATTTTATGCGGGATTTGCGCCTAAATGGAAAGGGCGGTATATAATAGTAGGGAGACAAGGAAATGTTTATTGGGCGGAGAACGAGATGGGCAAAATACGGAATGTGGCAAGGAAACAGATACGCCCTATATGTGAACCCCACATATATGGTCACAAAGAAATTACAAGGGACAACCCAAAGGAAACCCACAGTAGGTCACTAGTCCACTGGATGATGGGCAAGGAAGTGGAGATAGAGGGTAAAAGCGATAAACCGGCTGTTACCCCTACGTGCTATCTCAGTGTCCCAAGGGTGCACGGGCCACTGCGCCAGCCGATAATGGAGCCCAGAGTACCAGTCATACCCGTTTCCTGGGCGGAAAGCATGCAAGAACGAGAAGAAGCAAGCGAAGGCAGATGAGCAAATGAAGGGGAAGTAGCGAGCGAAAGCGAACGGGAGAACGAAGGAGAAATAGCGAGTGAAGGAGAACATGCGAGCAGGAGAAAAGGGGAGGACAGCCGAGGAAAGGGAGGGCGAGGAAGCTAATGGGGACAGGAAGCAAACGAGGAAGAGATGGAAGGTGTAAGCGAAGAAGAAATAGAAACGCGAGTGAGGTAGCAGGGAATAGAGGGCTGTGAATGAAACAAACAGCGAGTATGCAAGGCACCCCTCACGAGTTAGCACCAACAGAGAACCGAACCCGAGATAATATCCGAAAGGCGAGGATGTACCGGGGGAAAGCAGTCGACCCGAAGACGAGTGCCAGTAGCAGTCTGGAGATGGCCCCAGGACACTAAGGCAAGACGATGGCAACACAGCCTTCACCACAGCATGCTGTCGAGGTCCCAGTGTGGGGAGGAGCACTCCCTAATCAGACGCAGAATGAGGCCAGGCGAATCCAGCCTTGGCGCACTTGCAGAGCCCGGGAGGAACCCGGCTTCTACCAGAACCATCGCAGGTACAAACCATGCGAGTTCAATGAGCCGAGCCGCACAATCCAGTGACATACTCTATGTGGTGTATATATATAAGTTTGATACACAGCCATCACAGTCATGCACTTATTTGTTAACGGGGCGCCCTTAGCCATGATGCCATTCCACACCCCGGCCTCCCAGTAGGCGGGGAAGAGGGATCACGCCCTCTGAACGCAGACATGACCAGCGCTCACCGAGGCCGCCCGAAGCACCAACCTCAACCTTCCGCCGGAACACCCAGAGCTACTAGTATAGCTAAGTATCAGCGTCTTCGCTCAAATAAACCTCCCCGACGCCTAGTGCAATCCCCCCGCCCCCTCCAAGACGTCGGCAACAGTTTGTACGAGTACGTTAATTAGCCCTTAAGGCCCCCAACTCGCAAGGTATTACATCTCGGAGTTGCATATGTGTATAATATTCAATACAATATAACCCAGTCAATTGAAATACCAAGTGACTACAGTTATTTTGTTTATACCCCTATTCAACATCCACGGCTCCCATAGTCTGCACCAGAGAGATAACTCAGACACTATGAACAAACCTGTATCCCACAGATGGGGAATAGCGTCAACTTCTGCATAATAACTTTAATATATGTATTACCCAAGCTATGTTATACAAAGTATAATTAAAATAACAAAACATATTACAAAAATATATTTTATTTAATGATACAACTTTTAATTTTATGTTTATTTATTGCATCGAATTACGAAAGGGTTGAAAAATTTCCGAGTATGGCATTCATATATTACATATATTCGGAAATAAAAATTTTAACTGTTTATAAAAGAAGATGCTTTCGGTAATAATTTCAAGAAAAACACTGTGAATTCAAAAGATTCCCATAAACTTACGAAAAAAAAAGTGAGCGAATAGTAGCAATAATTCATTAACCTTTACAAGAAATTTTGAAAAAAAAAATAAAATTACTAAAAATTTGTATTTGTTTAGCGCAGGGGGAATTGAACGAGCAACTATAATGTATATACATTTGATCATGAAATACGAACTTAAAACCTGTTCTCCTTTTCAAACTAAATTTTTAGTGTAAATGATTTAATGTCTGTCGTTTTTGATGTATTCACGAGTAGCTAATATTTTCAGTTATAAATAGTTCGTAAAAAAAATTTCAAGTTTTCGGGACTTAAAATTATACGAAATTTAAAACACTGATTTGAAATAGCATGTAAATGCCATCACGTCAACCCCAAGCCGCGAAAAAGTACCTCCTCCCATTTGTCTGATGATCTCCCACGGTTGGACAGGATGGAACATAATAGGACGTATTGATGTTAACTTACAGGGCAGTTTTCAGATTTTTATATATATCTACTTCTCTATCAAAAAAAATTTTATTATCTGTTGAAAAAGGCGTTGCTATCACAAAAATTTTCTTACTTTATTTATCAATACACTATTATATGATTCAGTTATAACACAACAAGAAACGGAGAATTATTTATACTTAAATAGCAAACCGGCCCGGCTTCGCCCGGTAGCAATTTAGTTTTTACAGCGATACTTTGACAGACAAAAATAGTTACTGTGGGTCATCCTTAAAATATAAACATATGTTATTGCGGAATTTTCTGTAGGCCTTTTTGAGAGCTACAATTCTGTAGTACATTAATTTGATGTATCTCTTATTGTTTAGTCAGCGCAAGCCATGAAAGTGCCCTAAAAGCGGGGTTTTACGACTTAATTATAAATGGTTCGACATTTCTCTACTATCCTTACATTATACATAGATGTATTATACACCGAAACCTTCTTCACGAAATTCTTTAAATTATGTTGAAAACCGCATCAAAATCCATCAAGTAGTTTAGACGTACTAAGCGAATACACAGACAGACGCAGATTACCAACTTTGTTTGATACTATTTATTATTATAAGATCAGACACATAGTGATAGCAGTAACTGCTATAGAAAAATGCAAAAATTTGACCGTCTGTACTATTGTCGAAAGTGTGAGGACGTAGGCCGTAGGGCGAGCCAATATAAAACCAATCTGGTTACCTACATCTTCCACTATTTCCAATGTCTAAATTGAAGCCATCAATCTCGCTGTTTGAGCGTTGTGAAGACACCGAATCTCTCAAATAAAGACGAACTGCCTTGTCGCCAATTACAGGCAACCACCTAGCGATAAAATAGATGAAGAGAGATAGGCCTACTACTAAGCGAGTGAAGAACGCTACACAAAAACTTCAGTTGGGACAAACATATTCATTTTGGTAACTGAAGAACTCAGTGTGAAGTTTCCATTAAACATTATATATGATATGGGGAAGAAACGGGATTTTCTTTCTGAGAATCTTGAGCCAGCAAATGAACATGCATCTGAAGTAATTTCTCATATGACTGAATCCATAATGNCAGAAGAAATTTCTCATATGACTGAATCCATAATGCATTATTTTCTAAATTATCTAATGACGATATATTCATAGAAACCTGTCGCCAAGTATTTTGCTGAAAAACACACTTGCAGCTTCTCACGTAGCCCCCTCGATGAAACTCTTGAGAAAGACATGTGAACCATCGGTGGGCGCCATACCCACCAACGACATCCCCTTATGAAGGAGCGACAATGGACCATACTTTGTTCGGCCGCAGTGTTGACGTGATTGATAGGCGTCTTTGTCTCATGAGCTGCCCAAATATATACAGCTCCTCTCAGCAGCTAAGAGTTTTTGCCGTTTTGCAAGCGTTAAGTAATTACACAAAATTACACATACGAAATTTGTTTGTAAATTATATAAATGTTACTCGCAAAATAATATATAGGTACATTTTAGAATGCACAATTTTTTTAAAAATCAAATTCACTGAAGAAAATATTTACTTTAGTTCCTCGTAAAAATTATATTTAGTTATGTTTAATACTCTTGTAATGGAAAATCTGCAACAGAAACGGTTTTAGTCATATAACTGCTAAAATCTTCTACAAAGTTACTACTCTGAATCTTTTAAATTTTACTGGGCTAATGTATAAAAAAAACAAGTGTAATAAAAACTTCGAAATACGAAACCACAAATTATATGTACGAGACAGCATGGCTGTGTGTACATGCACACACACCTTCACCCACCTACACACACACACATATAACATACATAAATATATGTTTTTTTGGGGGGTGCAGGTGTGTGTGTGTGTGCATACATATGTACATANGTGTGCGCATACATATGTACATATGTATATTAATTTACAAAAAAAAATTATTACCATGAACGAAATGCGCGAGTACAACGAAAGTGGCTACACAGTTAAGTCATAGTCCGAATGTGTTCCATTTGTATTTTAGGCGTTTTGCTTGTGCAGATGTGCTACTAGGGGGCATATATATTTCTCCAACATTCATCGCTGCAAGACACCGAATAAGGCTTTAGTAGCAGTGGGATCCGCAGAGCCAAGTTTAGTGAATACGCAGCATATTTCGACGGCGCATTCGACAACCTTTGCCCAGCTGAATGAGTTTGAGAGAGACAGCTTAGTTGATCTCCGAGAGGCAGGTTGGACTTTTAGGCGCATTGCTCACCACTTGAAACTTTCTGCCTACACTGTGAGTCGATGTTAGACGCAGTGAGAACAGGAGGGTACACACACCCGTCGAAAAGGCTTGGGTTGACTATGGCTGACCATCGGCAGAGAGGATCGTTTCATCTTGCGACAGGCTATAAGCACTCCACGGGAGTCGCTGCGCACCTTGCAGGGACATGTAACGTCAGCTGGGGTTACGCCTGTATCTAACATTACCATATACAGGCAGCTAACAGAACAGGATATGTCGTCGCGGCATCCCTTACGACGTCTACCATTACGATCTGAGCATCGCCGAGCACACGTAACCGTCTGCGGGAACNTAAACATTATATATGATATGGGGAAGAAACGGGATTTTCTTTCTGAGAATCTTGAGCCAGCAAATGAACATGCATCTGAAGTAATTTCTCATATGACTGAATCCATAATGCATTATTTTCTAAATTATGTAATGACGATATATTCATAGAAACCTGTCGCCAAGTATTTTGCTGAAAAACACACTTGCAGCTTCTCACATAGCCCCCTCGATGAAACTCTTGAGAAAGACATGTGAACCATCGGTGGGCGCCATACCCACCAACGAAATCCCCTTATGAAGGAGCGACAATGGACCATACTTTGTTCGGCCGCAGTGTTGACGTGATTGATAGGCGTCTTTGNCATCCCCTTATGAAGGAGCGACAATGGACCATACTTTGTTCGGCCGCAGTGTTGACGTGATTGATAGGCGTCTTTGTCTCATGAGCTGCCCAAATATATACAGCTCCTCTCAGCAGCTAAGAGTTTTTGCCGTTTTGCAAGCGTTAAGTAATTACACAAAATTACACATACGAAATTTGTTTGTAAATTATATAAATGTTACTCGCAAAATAATATATAGGTACATTTTAGAANAAAATTACACATACGAAATTTGTTTGTAAATTATATAAATGTTACTCGCAAAATAATATATAGGTACATTTTAGAAAGCACATTTTTTTTTTAAATGAAATTCACTGAAGAAAATATTTACTAATCAAGGAGCATTTTTAATATAAATCAATACAAATTATGAGATGTAATGGAAAATCTGCAACAGAAATGGTTTTAGTCATATAACTGCTAAAATCTTCTACAAAGTTACTACTCTGAATCTTTTAATTTTTACTGGGCTAATGTATAAAAAAAACAAGTGTAATAAAAACTTCGAAATACGAAACCACAAATTATATGTACGAGACAGCATGGCTGTGTGTACATGCACACACACCTTCACCCACCTACACACACACACATATAACATACATAAATATATGTTTTTTTGGGGGGTGCAGGTGTGTGTGTGTGTGCATACATATGTACATATATATATTAATTTACAAAAAAAAATTATTACCATGAACGAAATGCGCGAGTACAACGAAAGTGGCTACACAGTTAAGTCATAGTCCGAATGTGTTCCATTTGTATTTTAGGCGTTTTGCTTGTGCAGATGTGCTACTAGGGGGCATATATNAAGTCATAGTCCGAATGTGTTCCATTTGTATTTTAGGCGTTTTGCTTGTGCAGATGTGCTACTAGGGGGCATATATGTTTCTCCAACATTCATCGCTGAAAGACACCGAATAAGGCTTTAGTAGCAGTGGGATCCGCAGAGCCAAGTTTAGTGAATACGCAGCATATTTCGTCGGCGCATTCGACAACCTTTGCCCAGCTGAATGAGTTTGAGAGAGACCGCTTAGTTGACCTCCGAGAGGCAGGTTGGACTTTTAGGCGCATTGCTCACCACTTGAAACTTTCTGCCTACACTGTGAGTCGATGTTAGACGCAGTGAGAACAGGAGGGTACACATACCCGTCGAAAAGGCTTGAGTTGACTATGGCTGACCATCGGCAGAGAGGATCGTTTCATCTTGCGACAGGCTATAAGCACTCCACGGGAGTCGCTGCGCACCTTGCAGGGACATGTCACGTCAGCTGGGGTTACGCCTGTATCTAACATTACCATATACAGGCAGCTAACAGAACAGGATATATCGTCGCGGCATCCCTTACGACGTCTACCATTACGATCTGAGCATCGCCGAGCACACGTAACCGTCTGCGGGAACNGTCGTCGCGGCATCCCTTACGACGTCTACCATTACGATCTGAGCATCGCCGAGCACACGTAACCGTCTGCGGGAACGGACATCATGTCAGCTTGCGGATTGGCAACGCGTGGTATCAAGTGACGAATGACGGTTCTGTATTGATACAGACAACCACCGTATTCGAGTCTGGAGACGTCATGGCCAGCGTCGTGATGCACACTTAATTGTAGAGAAGCACGCCATCCAACAAGAGGTGTCACGATGTAGGGTGCCCTATTATACGATTCCCGCGCCCACCTTGTGATGATTGATGGAACCCTGACAGCACAGCAATACGTCCAGGAAATTCTGCGACAATGTGTGCTCTCCTTCCTGGTGCATATTGATAACCACATTTTCCAGCAGGATAACGCCTGGCTTCACATGGCATGGGTATGTCTGGCCTGCCTTCGTGATGTCAGCATGCTTCCTAGAACAGCACTGTCCCCAGACCTCTCACCCGTCGAGAGCGTTTCAGACCAGATTTGACGGCAAATTCAGCCAGTGGCAACTACAACGAATTTGGAAGTTCAGTTTCTCTGGCAGGATCTTCCTCAGGAGAACATCTGACGTCTGTATGCCTCCATGCCCCACTGTATTGTCGCCTGTCTCCTTGGTACGGGAGGTCTAACACCATACTAATTGAATTATGCAAGTGTTGGTCCCCTGAAATACATGTGTGGTCTGTTACTCTATTGTGATGTTTTTTGTAAACGTAAAAGTATGCCCTATGCCTGTACCCACTTAGCTGTCCCTGCTATGGCACCTTCAGGGTGGTTTTTTTTTTNAAACGTAAAAGTATGCCCTATGCCTGTACCCACTTAGCTGTCCCTGCTATGGCACCTTCAGGGTGGTTTTTTTTTTTTCGCAAATGAGTATACACGCATATTTATAAAAGTTTCCATTCTTCACTATTACGAAATGCAAGTCACTCTTCATTTTCAAAGCAAGCTTATAATAGAGTAAAAAAAATAAGTATCCCAAAGTGAAACAGGAAGCATAAAAGCAAATTTATAAAAAAACCCGAAAAGGCGTTAATGTATTAGAATACAATCTGAAAGACAGACGTTCTACTGTATTACGTAGATCGGCAGAGAAGGAGAACGAAAATGGGCATGAAAAGAAAAGCCTTATTAAAGGTGTAAATTGTTTACATTATAGAACAAATTGACTATGAAGGAAAACTGTATAGCGTATTGTGATGACGTCAGTNAAGGTGTAAATTGTTTACATTATAGAACAAATTGACTATGAAGGAAAACTGTATAGCGTATTGTGATGACGTCAGTATTCACTCACCAGTAATTCAATTAATAAGTTTTTAAGATTAAACATTTTCTTTTATTAAAATTTCTACTACTGTCGTTTATACTAAACTACTGTCGTTCATACTAACCGGTTATAACATAAAGAAAACTAAATAACAAAAACAATACCAAATATTTTAGGCAATTCAAATTACAAGCCTATAATAATTAAGAATGAAACCCTTTTGTAATCACTATATGTTCGGACCACACACATTGTAACTACCACAAACAATAGTCATACTACGAAACTTTATTAATAATATGATGTTTGCTGTCGACATGAATTCGTTTTGTGTAGAGACTTTTCAAACTTGCCATTTTACCTAGCTAGCGTTCAGCCAATAAATACGTTTTAGACTACTTGATTATTTACTAAACAGTGTTAACCTACTTATTTCAGTCTGTGTTATACGAGTCACGTGTTAGTTAATAAGCTATTGTAAACTGCCGAACCGACGGAACTTGAAAGTGTAGTTTCAGCTACATTTTCAAAGATGGTTACACCTTTCCGGAATAAACTTAGGCTTAGGGCCATGTACATATATTCTACTTATTTTTTTGATTATAAATAACCGGCCGAAGTTTATCGGTAGTGTTCGGTTTCACACATGGCCTACGTTGTAAAATGGCGCTTACAGAAAATTTGGAAAGTAGCACATAAATTACATTAGGACCTTGACACATATGCTATTAGAGCCTTCTGATGAGTTGGTTCATTTAAAGGAACGCTGACAACGTAACAATTATCACGAACTGATTTTATTTTGAATATAGAAACATAACAAAAGGCTCAAAACTGTCTTCAATATTGATATCGATGCTATCCTGTAATTAAATTTTTAAGCAGATTCACGCAAGAATAAATTAAAAACTGCTAAAATAAAAAAGAAATATGATCCCAAAGCCACACGCAAGTTATGTTACATGCCATACATTCAACGGAAATATCAAAATGTTCGTTACAGACTGGTTTAAAAGTAATATAGAATTAAATGTTGTATTTTAACCAAAATACTCAAACACATAGCTTTTCTGAAAATATTCCAGAATCTTCGTCCGGCGAAATTTTAGTCATGTCATTACTAACTACAAAGCAATTTGCTTATTTTCACGTGGCACAAGAAACAACAACAAGAGGTTCACATGCTCGGTTGTTTTCTCATCATTTATATCTACAAAACTATAAAATAGCATGTTCAGATTTTTTTTTTTCCCACAGATACAAAACCGGCTTCTTAACTTAAAAATGTTTATCTTCATAAACTGTAAGTGTAACATTGACAAACCTTAAATAAAACGCAGGAATTTAAACTCCACCATTCTGTGTTAGTCAATCTAAGATTGCCTGTGAATCCTACTATAAACGCGCATAGTCCTCGAAAGCAATAAGGTCCACCAGCCATTTCAAAAGCGATAATTTGTAGCGCGTGTAGGCCATAAACAGATATTAAATTACCCGGTCAGACATTTCGCCTCTGAAACAATGAAACCGTAGGGCCTACATGACCAAACGATGGCAGCGGTAATCGTCGGCAAATTTAGCTCGTTATCGAAAGCAATATGCGCCCCTGGGTGAAAGCGAGGTCATTAAGCTAAATATAAACAAATGGTCGCAAGGCTTTTTGTCCGAACAGGCAAATAAGCGATGCTCTTTTGGACCCAGAGCCCAGCCAATCATGCAGCAGCACGGCCTTCGCTGACTAGGACACATTCTCACTTCGAATACAGTAGTAGATAGTAAAAACCGATTCCAGGACAAGGACTGAAGGCTGAGGCGCCGAGGCACTGCAGCCATCTTAGACTCCGCGATTTTTTCCTACAAAATTTCCCGTTTTACCCCAAAAATCATATCAGAAATAAATTATTCCACCCAAAATTCCTAGAATTTACCTCAAAATTTCGTTTTGTACCCCTCGAAATTTTCAAATTTTTCCAAAAATTTGTGAAAAAAGTGCTTGCTCCTAAATGTGTCTGACTCAGTCCTCGTTGTAGCTGAATGTGTTCAAACGTCAGCCGCAATGAGGAATCTGAGAAGTCAGTAAATTATAGTACATTTATATTTATTTTTAAATTTAAATATATTTTTTTTACTTATAAAATCTTAAGGCATAATTATTTAGTGTTTCATACCACCGAATTCGTATTTTCAAGTCGCATACGATCGTGATGTCATATCGATTATGTAACACAATGCCAAAACAACCATATCGGATTTAAGAGGTATGCCCCTACACGCTTACCAGCACCTTTTCCCACACCACTCTCACGGGTAAGAAAGCTTATCAAATCAATCGTAAAACGACCAGCCATCTAGGAATAGATGCATTTAAATAAAATTAGAATTACTTTATTTAAATTTATTTTATTTAGCATTTGAAAAATGCTCCTTACTCTTAAAAAAACAGTGAAATTTATTGGAAATGTATTTATAATACAAAATTTGTTTATAAAAGCTTAATTATAAAAATTTTACACTTTTCCATAACACTTGGTAACCTTTAAGAAAATAATTTTTAAGGAGGGATGAGGATTCGAAACGACAAACTCTCGAACAAAAGTCGGGTATTCTAAGCACTGAGCTACTTAAGAATCGATAGGAAAGGTATTCTTAAAATGTACTACAATAACCACCAAACGAAGATGCTGCCATTCCCTCGTACAATTACAGAAATGTTTAATGTATTAAATCTTTTGTAATATACTTTTTCAATCCTTGCGTATATGGCTCATAACCACATTTAAAGGAGAGCTTTTTCAGCTTTTTCAGCTTTTTCATAAAGTATAAGAAAAACGGATTTGGTTCCATAATTGTTGATTATTCTAACATCGCATAGTACGTAAACATTAGAATGTTTGTTAGCTATTCTCATTTCTTCATAACAGCACGTACGGATTCCTTAACAGAATGAATGTTTTCATTTCGTTATCCTATCTTTCTTTTCGTTTGTTGCGAACCTTCTTTTTAAGTACAGTCTAATAAATCTAATAAACGTGCGGAGGGGGCACTTCAGATACTAAACTAAACCCAAAATACCTTCAACTAAGGCTTATAAATCACTGTTTTAATTGGTATTAAGACACAGAAACACCGTCCCTGTTTTTCATATACATTGAAGAGCCAAAAAAACTTGTACACCTGCCTAATATCGTGTAGCCCCCCCCCCCTCCATCACTCTTCGAGGACGCAGAAGTGCCGCAAGACGAAATGGCATGGACTAGACTAATGTCTGTAGGTATGCAGGAGGCAATTATCACCATGAATCCTGCAAGGCAGTCCACAAATCCAATCTGCGCCAATTTGAGAAAGGTTTGCACGTCTGTCACGTTCAATGATTCTCGTCAGTCGTCGTTTGTCCCGTTCTTTCACGATCTTTTTTCCCGCCGCAGCGATGTCGAAGATGTTATGTTTTACCAGATTCCCGATATTCACGGTACACTCGTGAAATGGTCGTACGCGAACATCCAAATATTATCGCTACCTCGGAGATGCTATGTCCCATCTCTCGTGCGCCGACTATAACACCACTTTCAAACTCCCTTAAATCTTGATAACCTGCCATTGTAACAGCAATAACCGATCTAGCTGCCGACCGCATCACGTTACTCTGATTGATTCCATACCTGTGTTATTCGCATACGCACGCCTATACCAGTTTTTTGGCTCTTCAGTAATACGCTACGAAA
Organism: Clitarchus hookeri; assembly: GCA_002778355.1. Taxonomy (NCBI): domain Eukaryota; kingdom Metazoa; phylum Arthropoda; class Insecta; order Phasmatodea; family Phasmatidae; genus Clitarchus; species Clitarchus hookeri. The sequence goes on along the minus strand of NQII01003770.1, from coordinate 73,324 downwards.
GTATGCTGCCTTCACTCAAGTAAGCAATATTTTGTGCACGAAAATTAATAGATATGCTCAAGAATATTTTGATNAAAGTATGCTGCCTTCACTCAAGTAAGCAATATTTTGTGCACGAAAATTAATAGATATGCTCAAGAATATTTTGATAGACAAAGAATTTGTTAATCAGAATCTCATAACTATATAAAAAATTATCAAGTGTGAAAAAATCTAGAGAGCTTCGCGCCTCAGAACGTAAATTTTGTGATCAGAAAAGATTCTGAGGCTTTATTTATCAAATGTAGCACAATACGTCGACGACGAAAACATCGCGCTTGTAAAGATATCCTTTCAATATATATCTTGCCGTCTGCGAAAAGAGATGCTTGCTAAAACGCGGCCGACCGTTGCTTTAATCTGTGTACTCTCACTGTCACCCTTAATAAATATTTCCATATTTGCAGCGCGTAACATCTATCTACCCCACTTCCCATTATGATAATTCTCTAGTTACGTAGGCTAACAGGCTGCCTCGGCCCCGAATTGAAGGGATTCAATAATTTTCATGTCCACGGCAATACCACGCCCCTCTCAGCCGCAGTAGCACAGCACCTGAAGAGTCCTTCGCCCTCCCAAGTGTACATCTTCCGGCGATCGGTAATTGGACATGTCTCTGCAGCCATCTTCCTTTCTCTCCCATGTATTCCTGTCCGCCCTAGGTTTCGCTCTCTCATCCTACTTCGCCCCGCTCATACCACCACGTCCCTCTCTTCAAGGCAGGCGATGCGGATGACGTAGAGACCTGAGGGAAGCGAGTTGGCAATTCACACCACCCAGCTGGGGCCATGGCTCCCTCTCCTTTCGCAGTGGCGCTGTCTTATCCCGCACCGTCTTAGCCATTAATAACTCCGCGCTGCTGGGGTTGTCGGCAGCCTCAACTCCCCGTCATCCCTTCCTCCACCAGTCTCCTTCAGCCTTCTATCTCGGGAGGAAAAGCATTAACGTACAGAGCCGCAGCCGTAAAAACAAGACGTGTAGCTGTAGGCAATAACATCAGTCGCGTTTACTGCGGCTACACCCTTCGCTCGCGAAACCAGCTCCTGCCTACTACTGGCAGGCTTGTTAATTCCCGACACGTGGACACTTACAAAAAACAATTGTGTCCGACGATGCACTGGACAGTCGCACGTGGTACTCGCATTTTGAGGTAGGGTCATCATGAATAAGGCGCTCAGTGGACCGTTCCTCTTACCCTAGATACATGATTTTCGTTCCCATTCAAGTGAGCAGAGGCATCGAGACAAAAATTTTGGAATAAAATTTTGGAGGGAGGGGGGAATTATGGGAGTGTTCCGAGGAATCCCAAACCCACCATGCGACGGCAATGCCCGAGAAAAATTAGGAGTCGACTATGCCGGGGAATCAAAACCGTATTCGTTGTGGTCGCAGGTCGAAGACTTAACCAAGTACATGGAATATATTTTAATGTCGCAGACTTCAGATTTGGCTACCATAAATCACAGCTCGGTTTTACTCACTAAGTAGACACATGAGACTTAAAGAAAGGCACCATATTAAAAGAAAAGAGGAATTAAAGTCTCGGGTATGTTCCTTCGTATTTTATTTAAAGTAAAAAAATCTAAAAAAAAANTTAAAAGAAAAGAGGAATTAAAGTCTCGGGTATGTTCCTTCGTATTTTATTTAAAGTAAAAAAATCTAAAAAAAAATGGTTGCCTGTAAAGTCGGTTTTACGGGCGAAGATTTTACGTGACAACGTAGTGCTGCGCGCGCGGCAGACCGATCATAGTTGAGTGGGAGAGAGACGCAAGGCATTCGGCGGGCCTCTCTCTCGTTCGGTGACTCATCGTAACGTTACCGAGCGTTACACTTTTTCATAAGTGACTCCCAGCCGCAACCTAATTTAAGACGTTGTCACGTCAAAAATTTTTAATTAATGCAGAGTGACTAACAGTTAGCTATAACGAGCCAGTCGAAGCGCAGAACAGAACCGCAGAGTTCACTAATTATTCGTGTCACTTAAAACACCCATTGCGAGAAAATTACAAAGACAGGAGACGCCAGTTCCCACCTGGCACCCTAGTTACCTCCTACACTGGCGGAAATAATTTATTAGATCGAAGTTCTGCCGAAAACTGAAGTTAAAAAAAAGGAAATATGGTCACGGGTGCTTGCCGGTGTGGGGGAAATTTGCCACGCTCAACGTGTCTTCTTCAGGAGCTGGTCGTCAACTGTTAGTGGGCGGTAGGCTCTTATAGCAAAAGTCGCCACGCGCTTTACCCCCACTCCTCACACCAGGGTGCCAAAATCTTAACCAAATAAGGACATGGCTTGGTACAGAATCCCTTCGTATGCCGTGCGAACCCCTGTCGCAACCTTTTTCCCACGCCAGTCGAACTGCGTGGTAGTTAAATAATCAGATTTCTGGAACACTCTGGAAGGAAACAAATGTCAACGAATGTGGCAACAACCCTTATCTCCGATTGCATGCGCAACCTCAACTGCGATTTCAGAAAAAGCAAACGCATGACAGATAAACGTGCTAACGTGGTCAAAACTTCAAATACTGATAAGCTATTACAATTACTCGAAAAACCAAAGGAAATTAAGGAAACGTCCAGATTAAATTATTATTAATTGCATCATTACAACATTATGTAATTTTAGAGTTATCATGGCAACTACAAGAAAATTGTTATGTAATTTCAAAGAATGTATCCGGGTTTATTTTAACGAATTCACAAGACATCCGCATAACACCTTATTCTGCGTATTCCATGAATTAGCACCACAAAATAGCTTAACGAATTGACATAAACGAAAATGGGCACGTTGGCATGTATTAAGCATGCCATAAAGAGCACCGAATCGTCTTCGAACTACGTAGCATGAAAACTACCATTCAGTTATAGGAATCATAGATTTCTGCATAAGAAAATATTTAATTTTTGTATATTAAATTTTAAACTACTCAATTCGATTAAATTCCAAATTCAATTTCAAAAATGTTCGTGGTAGAATAAATACTTTGTGGTGGCAACCATTTATTTTACTGTCTTTTAAACTTGAGCTATTGAAAGTTATACTTCCCGCTTAAAGTAGTGGACATTTTTTCATTAATCGCAAATGAGAAGGAAATGCAAATATCTGAAGAGTCTGACTACCTGAGTCAAGTACATTTCAGAGTCGGTCTAGCTCAAACAAATCCAAACGTTTAGCATACGCGGTGAAATTAGTCTTCACAAATTCAAATCAAATCCAACAACTTCGGTTACTGTGAACAACCGAAAACTAGCATGGATAACTGACAGAGCCACCTAGCGAATCACAGGCTGTATACGAGCCCCATACTGGACGGCTTTGCATGACGGCGAATGCTGACTGAGGGAATTTTGGAATATCTCTGATGATAACCTGTACAGATAACAAACACACGGTGACTCTTGCCGTAATATTACACATTAGCGCAGCTATTACAGTACCCATATCAGCGTGAGTGAGTGAGTGAGTGAGTGAGTGAGTGAGTGAGTGAGTGTGTGGAGAGAGATTTGGGTGGTTTTTAACATCGTGGCCTTGAGAGCACTGAATTTAGAAATCATTTGGATTTTCTACATTGGTTATATCGACTAGAAAACAGAACTCTTATAAAACACGAGCTAAAGTAAACATACACTGATGGGAAGAATAATTGCCACACCGTGACATATTAGGTCACTTTATTCAAGATTCAAACTAAAGGTAAGATGGAATGCATTACATGACCAACAAAACAGACCAAACCAAGCAACAGAAGCCAAGTACTGAATGTAATTAGCGCCACATCAATATACATTATAACCAACCTCGAGCGTGTGTTTTCGCATGTAGACGATCGTACATGCGACGAATATCGTCCTGAGGTAGAGTGTCCCAAGCCTCTGGCACCTATTGTAGCAATCGTGCAAGGTTACACTGTGTTTCATTTACGAAGGCCGTTTGATGGCAGACGGAACCACCAACTTTGTAACGGTGTCAATACAAATTACTCCATTTGCAGCGCCTGCCATCAGCTGGTTCGTTACATGTGTGTGTATGTTGTCACGTTGGTAACACTTGCTGAAAATAATGCGCACAAAGATATCAGCAAATTTAGGATTCCAGTTAAACATTAACAACAATATTGCGTTTCCAGTTACATAAGAGGTTTTTAAAACAATTTGGCGCTCCTACTTCGTACTTTGAACAGTTTAAACTCTCATGAATTTTTAATGAGGAGTCATGCTCTGGCCCGCTTCACCCTATTGTGAGAAACGAACATTCCAACGAGCTCCTAGCGTGACCGACGCCATGTTGGCTGCTCCGTGGTTAATAAGTTTTCACGGGAGAGTGTCTACAATTCGCGTTTTATTCCTTTAAACCTCTTTTATACCGTGGCTTAGGGAAATTGATTGTTTTACTATTTCCCGTGCAGTGCTGTTTTCGGTGCGTTATTAATATTTAATTATTTTCTCAGGATGGCAGTGGCCCAGCTACATGTGTTTCTTTCCCTCGTGTGCAGCCATGCATATTGTGATGTGATGAAAGTTTCCTGTATGAATCATCTACAGAATGTGCGCACACACACACACATAAACCTACACACACATATATTGTATATTTACACATCAAACAGTTTTTTGCTTGTTACTGGAGCCACCATTACTTGAAGCACGTAATATTACATTTTATATAACATAAATTGTCGGAATTGAAATTTCAGTAGTCTCAGGTAAGCTGTGCTAACTTCATACATAGTTTATTTATTTCTTATTTGTTTTCAATACTTTTAATTACACGAGGCCGAAGTAATTCTGTACTCTTATCCACTTTTGTGCCTAACGTCGTGGTATTTATTTATGCACGCTTATGTCCTCAATTTTTTAGATTTTATTATTTTGAATACAATTACGAAGTGTTTCTTTAGCATAAACATATATCAGTGTATGTGTGTCAGGGTATGTGAGATTTACAACTTTTGGTCGAAGTTTAAGCTTAAATATGTTTACTGAAGTGCGTGAAAATAATAACACCACGTATTTGTTATAATGTTATTCAATTATTCATTGTCAAGTGCATGTAAATATTCACTTCTTATGGCATTAATAAGTCAAGTTATCTGTAATTGATTTGTGCTAGTAGTGTTACAGTATGTTGTACTTTTCCGTCTGCAAAACTATTTTTTAAGAAATGGATGGCGCGTTCAGACGTGTGTCTAGCTAGAGTTATTACTTCATTTCGGCCAAGAATAAGAATTCGTAATGGTTATTAAGTCAAATATTAAATAAACTAACTATGAATTTTTGGCACGATGACTATTATAGGCCGAACTTCAAGCGTTTTTGCATTTTTAATGGTTTTGCGGCAACAGTTAACATGTAACTTATTTTAATGTCTCACAGAATAACGCCGGTAAGGTACATAATATTAGCTTCTGCCAGGATACAAACACATGTTGAGGGTGATTCATATATAAATAAATTCGTAACATTAAAACTTAGCCAAATACCGAAAACAGCACTACAGTAAAGATAAAACGAAGTTTAAAGGTATAATTGGCAATCTTGTAAGGTGACATTTTCAGTTAATAGGAAAGCATGCTATGGATGAAAAACTAAAGATAAAATGAATAAACCCACATCCAACCTAGTCTCATTAAATATTTTTCTTTAAATTATAAAAAACTAATATAATAAATATTTTAATTTCTTAAAATTATAGCAAAACTTATTTACTAAATTTTTTTTTCTTTAACAACAGTGTTTTTTTTTAACTTACGCGTGCAGGACATAATTCGAGACAAAATAAAAATATATATAAAGTTTTAAACACATTTATTTATGCACACATATTACAATATTATTATTATTCTGCATAATAAAAGGAAAAATTTTTTACACCTGCTTCTTCTCTGAGTCTTGGAGGGCCTTACACATGTAATATATAATTTTTATGTACAATGCGTTCCTCATGGCGTTGTTTTTTTAATGTACCGCGGGTTATCATAACTCCACAAACTTAGGTCGCCAAATGCACGGGGCACGGCAATATCTTTGATTTTTGCAGTCGTTTAGTCTTGTAGCGTACATCTCGACGAGCTGTCGAAACGGCGGGCAGCGGAAATGCTTGTGAAGGTCTACAAAGTTCGTTCTGATGGGGCGCGCATTGCGAATCGTCGACTCTTGGCGTCTTATAAACACAAACACAGGGTAATAGGGAATGATGGCAGAGTCCAGCATTGCCGGAATTTTCTCGTACAGAATATTCTCTCGTCCCACCTTACTCCGTGCGTTTCATGCGTCTGTAAGGGGGTACGCCTGTTACGTGGTACTGCCATAGACACGGCGGTAAAAAAGTTAAAACTTTCGTTTTCCCGTCTTCGTCACTGTACGAAATGGCAATCTGCTTGGTAATGTATGAGTCCAACGAGCGAAAACCTTTGATGTTGCAAAACATTTCTTTTTACAAGATGTTTTTTTTTTTGTTATTTAAAATATTTAAAGGTTTTCACACACACACACACACACACACACACACACAAAGTTTCAGAAATTGTTTACAAAGTAATACAAAACTTCATCCAGATCCATAAACATCGCGCACCTGTGTTCTGGTTTGGTTTCCACGCCAGGTAGTGCTTGCCAGTAAATTTCTTGAAGGGGAGCATCTTCCACGTGCACAGCTTGCAAGTAGATAACTTGAACGCGAATGTCGTCTTCTACAGGGAGGGCGTAATCAACAGTGTCGTCGTCTTCAATGGGGAAGTCGTATTCCACGGTTGCAGACGTCGCGATGGCTGCTCGGCGTGCCTTGCCCAAACCCCTGCGACGCGGCGTGTCGGGAACTGAGGCGGTGCAGCCCTCGAAACACTCCTTGCACGGGAGGCAGTCCATTATGTCTTAGTCCTGCTGCAGGTAGGCCGGGAAATACTTGAATACGGTCAAAATTTTGTAAGGTGCGTAGACCAGGAGAAATTATTTCGGCAGGTAAGGTAACTCGGCCCGTTTATCCAAGGCATTAAGCCAGTGCGCCTTTCCGAATCATAAAATGGCCGAAAGTATTTTATGGCCGCTCGGACAATACGCGTACATTTCTAAGAGCTTTAAAAAAAACTGATTTCCCGAGGGTTCTCGGGATTAAACTTATAAAGAGCTTTAAGGAGGGGGGAAAGTCTGCCCTCGCGATTAAAGTAGGCCGCCGATTGGTCAGAACGAAGGTTTCCGAAAAAAATACGAGTATTTAGCCAATGAGAAACATTGGCGGAGCAATTAAATAATTTGGAAGGTTGTAGCGAGGAACCGACTAATTAGTCGAACAAAAATTTCTGAAAATACCCGGGTTATTAGCCAATGAGAAACATTGGCGAAATCATTAAATATATTGAAAGGGGGTGCGTAGTTAGCCAATGAGAATCAGGGGTGGGGCAATCGGTTAATTAAATATATAAGAATGATGGAGTGGAGGTGGTTAGTCGTCTGCTGGGCGCGGTGCTGGGCGCAGCACCAGCAATGTAAAATATTAGACAAACCAAAAAACCAAGATGGCGGTCTAACGAAGGTGAGAGACAAACACCAGTAATGTATTAAGAAATGACCAACGAAAAAACAAAATGGCGAACAGTGGCGGTTTTTCCTACCACGATGGTGGACGTTGACTGTAACGCCGACCACGTTGGCGGACTGCACATACCAAGATTGCTTACTGCACCGACCAAAATGGTGGATGGTGGCTGTGATGCCAGCCACGATAATGGATTGCACCTTCCAAGATTAAGGAATGAGTATGGGTGGCAGGTGTGGGGATCCTCCGGAAATTTAAGTTTTTTAAAATAAATAATAATTTTTTTTTTAATAATATAAAATAATTTGTTATATAATTTTTTTATACATTTTACATTTTTTAAGGGTTTTATAGTTAAAAGTCACCTGGGTCAAGGTCAAAGTTCACTATTGTCAAGGTCATCCGGACCTTTTATGTCCGTTGGCCGACCGGAATGACAGAGCACGAAAATTTCCGACACTCCAGTCCCAAGTCCCGATTTGGAAAAGTCCCCATAATCCCTCTACTGTTATTGTTTTTGATTCAGTTCTTAGTTAATGTCTACAAATGAGGACTGTTATACAAGTACCTGTTTTCATACATATTTTTTTCTTTGAAAACCATTTATGGTATTTAGCTGTGTGCACGGCTAAATCTCTTAATTATTTAAATGTTAGTTATTACGCTAAACACCAACACATAGTTTAAGTAGAACATAATGACATTGATTATTAAAAACTTAAGACAGTAATAAAGAGGAGAAGAAAGTAAAGATTAAGAGTAACCATACTAGTATTTCCACACAAAAATTAAATGTAATCAAGGCCGATGGACATCAACACACAATATAAATAGAAAGTAATGACACTGATTATGCAAATATAACATAGAGATGAAAGGAACACGTAAATAACTAAATAGGTACTAATTACAATTCAACTTCCACACAAAGTTGTAGCATACAAGTATCGGAGAAATCTGCACTCAATGACTTACAACAGGGAGGTCAAAAGCGAAAGTACCCTCGTGGTTTACTTTCAAGTTACTGTGTAGTATAGTAAGGACCGACAGCAGAAGTCCAACGCATCCAGATTGCAGCCCTACTGCCTGAACTCTTTCAAGGCCAGTAGAGCACAGAAGAAAGGCCTCTCTGGTCGGGGTCACCACTCCACCAGAGGCCCTATGATTGATCCGCTTCTCACGCGAGACGAAAAGCTTGACCTCCTGAGTAAGTACTCCTGACAGTTGGGTGGATTTGGGGAAACCGAGAGCGGACAGTCACAGTCGAAGTGTGTGTGTCTCGGGCACTATTCCCATTTCGTTAAATACCCTTGACATGGCACACAATTATTCCCTCTCTCGTCAGGTTTAACCGTCTGCACATCAAACACTAGAGCATGATAGGAACGGCGTGTCTCTCGCATGTGGGAAAGCCACGAGGATTGGCTAAGTCCTCAGATCACCGAACTGTGTGCCCCAAACGGAATTCATTCTGCTTTGTGTCCGTATGGCAATGGATTGTATAAAGTGTATGGAAATATTGGGAGTATGATGAAATTAAAACTAGAACGATACAAGTAGCGTTTAAAGTGGGTAAGGGGACACATTTGCGTGGTGTGCGCGCAACACAGCAACGCTCGTGCCGCGGAGAAGTGTTGATGCGGGAATGTGTCGTCTCGGCACCTTGCAACTGACTGGGTTGCGTCGCCTGGCATGTAGCTGCGACTACTCGTGCTTCAATATGGCAACTAGTAACGTAATACGGGCTTTCTATCTGCAAACAAAAATTTCATAGTCAACTGGCATATCTTATTTCTATGCATTTTTCTTAGAGATATGTTGACTGATGGGAGAGGATAATAAAACCCTGTACCTTTATCCCTACACTGTAATAGTTTACTACGATATTGTGTCTTTACGGAATTTAATAAATTTGCATGAGTTGAAAGTTAATTTAATGAAAATTGTCATGTGGTTACGAATTACTATCACAGTAATAGTTTCAATTCAAATTACTACATCCAGGGCAAACAGGTGATCTGTAGCTTAATTTAAATTACTAGAATGTTATTGCTGAGGTAATTTCTTTACAAACATACACGCAACTAGTAATCTGCGGTTCATACAAAAGTTCTTTAAATTTTAATACTATTTGTTATTACGGTTTCAAATAATTGCTTTGTGAGTTTAGATATTGGGTTGTAGAATGTAAATTATTATTTAAACCCAATAAATATACAAGTAGATATTATTACATTATGCTAATTTTACTGCTTCTTGAAAGCTAAAAGTTTTAATGTTAAAAGTGAACGTGGATGAAATTTTATTATTACTACGGAAATTAGCATGGGTGGGTAAATTATTGAAATGTGAGTGGATGGTAGAGAAGATGATGCAAGGCAGCGAGTGGGGAGCCAAGCCTCTACCATTGTTACGAATTAGCTTTTATTTCAATTCATACCTGATTTGGGGCTATGGGCATGGTTAAATAATGAGTCATGATTAGGTAGAGCACAACAGTATACGATGGGGTTTATTGAACATAAGGATTTTACAATAACTATTTAAATGTCTCTTGATAGGGGGAGTTAAATGGAATATCAATATGCTAATTCATTATAATAAGTTGGATTACCGCATGCCACTACGATTACAATCTAATTGGAAAGTCGCCACCTTGTTCATGTTGGCGGAGGCTGATTCTCGGAGGCGGTTAACGACGGCAGGACACGCCACGTCTTCTTGGTCCTCTGCCCCGATGACAAAAACCCCTCGCTCCCAGTGTTACGTTAACATATGACGGGTGCGTTGTTTAATATTTTCGACCCCGTTTACTGGCCGGTGGAAGGGGTTTCTGCAACTGTCTTTCGCAAGGTGTTATTGCAATCACGCTCGTGCCCTGGTTCAATGTTTGAAGGTGTGATCAGGCATGCCATTCAGCTATGGCCTGGTCACTTCATGACACTTTGCAGAAGCTTATAAGGAATTTGGTGCCATGTAATATGACATCAACTGTCTTCGAGCCATGGAGATAGGTTGACTGCTACACGCGTGCTCGCCATTCAACCTTCCAAGCGCACAAGTTACTGTCTAGTAAGTTGCTATACACTGGGCAACTATGTGAATAGTGCAATGCCATGTGTTGGCAGATGTCCTTAGAACGTTCACCAGTTTAACATCATTCCATCAGCATTCAACTTTTGGACAGAGCTCTTTCGGGTGATGACTTTTTTTCTTCCCTCAGTATATTAATTCATCAACAAAAAACGACAAAATTTATACAGAATTATGTACTCACTGATAGATAACAAAACTATATATGAATATCGGTATCCAATTTTCCATAAAACGAGTAAGAAAAAGAAACTTTATTTATGTGTGTGATAATAAAGTAGCTTATATACTGAAGAGCCAAAAAAACTGGTATAGGCATGCGTATGCAAATAACAGAGGTATTGAACCAATAAGAGTAACGCGATGCTGTCGACAGCGCCTATATAAGACACTAAGCGTCTGCAAAGTTGCTAGATCGGTTACTGCTGCTACAATGGCAGCTTACCAAGATTTAAGTGAGTTTGAACGTGGTGTTATAGTCGGAGCACGAGAGATGAGACGTGGCATCTCCGCGGTAGCGATACAATTTGGATTTTCGCGTACGACCATTTAAACGAGTGTACCGTGAATATCGGGAATTCTGTAAAACATCAAATCTTAGACATTTCTGCGGCCGGAAAAAGATCGTGAACGAACGGGACAAACGACGACTGACGAGAATCATTAAACGTCATAGACCTGCAACCCTTTCTCAAATTTGCGCAGATTTCAATGCTGGGGCATCAACAGGTGTCAGCGTGCGAACTATTCAACGGACCATTATGAAATGGGCTTTCGGAGCCGACGGCCCACTCGTGAACTGTTATTGACTGCACGGCACAAAACTTTACGCCTCGCCTGGACCCGCCAACACCGCCATTGGACTGTTGATGACTGGAAACACATTGCCTGGTCTGACGAGTCTCATTTCCAATTGTATCGGCCGGATGGACGTGTACGGGTATAGAGGCATCCTCATGAATCCATGGACCCTACATGTCAACAGGGGACTGTTCAAGCTGGTGGAGGCTCTGTCATGGTATGAAGTGTGTGCAGTTGTTGTGAAATTGGAACCCTGATACTTCTAGATACGACTCTGACAGGAGACAGATACGTAAGCATCCTGTCCGATTACCTGCGCCCATACATGTCCATTGTGCATTCTGACGGACGTGGACATGTAGGGTCCATGGATTCATGAGGATCCACTTCAGACCAGTGCTTTTACCTCAATTTTACCTGCTAGCTAAATTTGATCAAATTTAGAATATTAAAATAANGGGGCGACAGGGGTGAGTTGTCTTCCACTAAGGGGCGACACCTCATAAAAGGTTGGGAACCACTGGTCTAGTCCATTCCACGTCGTCTTGCGACACTTCTGCGTGCTCGCGGGGGCCCTACACGATATTAGGTAGGTGTACCAGTTTTTTTTACTCTTCAGTGTATGTGTTTGTGTGTTTATACATGTAGTCACACGCGCTCATAGAGACACAAAAAGTGTCCTCTGTATCATGGCTTTCGGCGCGGGACAAAAATTTGCATGGAAGAAGAGCACCGCTTTGGAGAAAAATTCGACCATACGCCAATAAACAACCAAAATATTAAACTATGCATATGAGGAACAAAGAGTTATGATCCGATCGTGCCAGCAACTACACGAAGCAGGGAAGAAAATCTATGGCAGCAAATTTGAAACGGTACAAGGAAACCAGAAGTCACGATGTTTGGGGAATAGCGATTTGTTCCTCTATTTAGGCGACAGTTATATGTATCAAGCAGAATTAATGATAAAACAAACTTACACAAGCTTCGTGAATTACCTATTAATATATGACAAATTGCTATTAAATGCAAAAGAGGACATCAAAGTTACTTACTGTAATTGATAGGGATATTAAATTACGAACACAACTCAAAACAATAACATTTTAATTGACATTTATAGAGCACAGGAAATTAAAATTAACTGATGTGTTTGTGAAAATCGAGGTAATAAGAGATTTTTTCCCATGTAGCGTTTTCATCTCATTTACATCACAGTGCACACCTACACCTACGTAAAACGCTAATCCCGTTTCCCACACATTTAAACTTTTGTATAATGAGTGCGTCAAAATTATTTATGTAGCATCAGAAACTGAGTTATTGTAACAACCTATGGCATAGGTTTTTTTTTTCATGAATATTTCGTAAGTGGTTGTAGAAAAATGTTCTATGCAAAATAGTTATTTTGATTTTACTCTGGTGATTTTTTGTTCGAAGATGTTGTAATTAATGATAGTTCTTAACGTCCGAAATCTGTTGATGCTAATGTATTCCTAAAAATATGTCAAAATAAATTCCTTTAATTTTTTGTATATTTTGCGATAGGATTTTTAACCTAAGTTAATTCTGCAGTTGACTTTTCATCTTTGTAACTGCAAAACTGTTAAAAAGATGATTATATAAGCATAAATATTCGTCTCTCTACTGTATTTGCATTTATATTAATAATCACGTAACACATGCAATTTTGATAGCTTCAAAAATATATCACTATATCACATTTCACTACATACAGCGACATTCACTCAAATAGTAATGACCTTAACCCCACTAAATGTATTCCTTACTATTCTTTTAGTAAATTATGTTAGTTTTTTAATTAATTGTGCGCCTATATAAGAAAGTGTGTGTGTGTGTGAGCCCCTCTCATATGTAACTTATGCACTGAATACAGTTTTCAATGAAACGTTTGCATATAATTTCCTCTGCGCCCTTTTCGAAAGCTACAAGGTTTCCATTCAAATTTCCATTTCAATCTGTCAATTATTTTCTGTTCTATAACGTCGTTGCAAATAAACGGTTATATATTTAAATAACTACTTTGAAACTAAATAACCTGCAAACAAAACAAGGCAGTTCTTCTAAAAACTTATTATTCGTTAGTTCAACAAAACATTCTTACCTTATCTAATAAAATAGGCTTTTCAGTCAGTAATTTACAGTATACATTTTTCTCGTGTCTGTTGCATCATTTCCATGAAACATTATTTTTAGCATCGCAATTTTGGAGAATGAACTTTGTTGTACGTGTTTCCTGGAGTACTGCTTCCGTGTTAAAAATATTATTAATTATTTTTGGTGAGCAAGTGTAGGAGCATAGAAGTCAGGCCTCATCAGATATTCTATGTTTTTTTCTCTTCCAAAATTTCCTAAGTATTTTTGCTTGATTGTCGTGCAACTCATACCTTTGATTTTATATTTATTTTTCGGGGTTTGTTTGATTACTTGTTCAAATCAATAAAGTTTTAGTTTGGTCGAATAATTCGTTCTGGGTCACTATCTTTCAGCACGAAGGTCTTGATTCAATCCAAAAGTTTCCACTTCAGACCAGTGCTTTTACCTCAATTTTACCTGCTAGCTAAATTTGATCAAATTTAGAATATTAAAATAANATCCACTTCAGACCAGTGCTTTTACCTCAATTTTACCTGCTAGCTAAATTTGATCAAATTTAGAATATTAAAATAAAAGGCGTAATATTTCAAATATTTTTATACCATATTACACAATGATTAGGGTTACTATTTTTCTTCCCCCGACCAGTTTTCAGAACGAATTTCTCAAGTTGAACTAAACTCTTTTATTTTGCTGCATATATTTACTGGATAGTGGTAGCACTTCGAAAACGTTTCGTCACACAATAATTACGGAAAACAAAATAAATATTTTACAACGTTTAGCCTTTCCTAAAAGGACAGGAGTATCTAAATCGTCTACAATGTAATAGGATACTGTCATATTTTTTTGCTTTCTGTAAACGCATGCAAACAACGTTTATTTTACGTATGTCATATTTATATATATAAATACGCCCTCACAATATTTTTTTACCATGATTTTGCGACTATATAGAAACCTCCTTTTTCGATGTGTATTACTTCAGTTTTACTAAACACATGAAATAACTGTTGCATTAAAATATCAGTAAACACTTCAGAAATTCAGGTAAAACTATAATAGCAGTAGATTATTTCCACTAAATAAATAAACCATCCACTGACTGAATATGAGTGTACAATTTCTTAAAAGTTCTAGTAGATAAAAATAGGAGCTCCGAGGGCAAGGGCTGGAGTCTGAGGCACCGAGGAGCCACCATCTTGGATGACGTCACAGCAGCAATTTTGTTTCCGTCCACCATCTTGTTTCCGATTACCATATTGTTTTCGTCCGCCATTTTGTTTCCCAAATACTCANAATTTTGTTTCCGTCCACCATCTTGTTTCCGATTACCATATTGTTTTCGTCCGCCATTTTGTTTCCCAAATACTCAACATTCGCATCTGTCGCATGTGCTCTACATGCCAAAATTCTCTCTCGTCCGCTAGAGTGCACCACCAATCCACCATGAATCATGCAGGGTAGTCCAAAAATCCATAGGAGTGTAAGGCGGTAGAGATCTCTTCTGAACAGCACGTTGCAAGGCATCCCAGATATGGTCAATAATGTTCATGTNAATTTTGTTTCCGTCCACCATCTTGTTTCCGATTACCATATTGTTTTCGTCCGCCATTTTGTTTCCCAAATACTCATCATTCGCATCTGTCGCATGTGCTCTACATGCCAAAATTCTCTCGTCGTCCGCTAGAGTGCACCACCAATCCATGTAAGGTTGTTTATTACTGCTAGTGTGTGCCACCCTATTACTCACCTTTCTTCGACCCCACCATCTTGTTTCCACTTGTCCTTCATTTACCTTTCGCCAGCTAGGGGCACTGATGTCACTCTCGCTCGGCCGCCATGTTGGTTCTAGAGAGTTGGCCGTTACGGGCGCTGCTTTTTTTTATTTCGGAGCTCAAAATATTGTTTTGAGGAGGGCGGGATCAATTTTTCACACCTTAAGTTGGCGTCCAGACACCTTAGACCACTCGGCTATCGTAACTTATTTGTGACAAGGGAAAAAAAATATTTAAAAGAATGTAAGTTTTCGTTGTCGTGATTATTCCAGAATAATAATCGTTAGGTAACTTTCCTTAAATTTTATTTTCTTATTGAAAATTATAAAAAGATGTTCTTAAAAAGTAAAATAAAATTTGGTTTTATTTCATTTTAATTCAGTTTTTATTTAAATATTTTTTTTTACATTAAATATGTTTATTTTGTGTTGGTCATCCATCCTTCGGTTTGGAACTGCCCATCCATGCTGAAAACATCAGCAAAAAAACCTGCAATACACCAACAAATAGGATTAATAATATGGTCACGACAGGTTTAACTATGCAAAAAATTTGTTTGGGGGGGGGGGGATTCTAAACTTTTAAAAATAATACACATTTGCAAACAAAGCTAGAGTTTATAAAACTACCCTGCCACCAATTAACACCTTAATATATTATCCTGAGGATAATCGTTTATGTTTGACATGTTGCAGAATAAGTATAATCATAGTCGTTGCTGTGTAAGTTCAGAAGCTAGCAGGAATACAGACAACAACTTTCCTTAGGCAATGCTATTAGTTGCAGGTGACACACCAACTGTTTTAATAATTGGTTGTTTCTTGGGCCATGCATATACTGAAACTCTTTCCATAGGTCCCAAAGAGACACTTGTATAAATACATCTTAGGTACATTTCACACCCAAACTGTATTATTTTACGAAATGTTAATGTGTGCGTTAAGCGACTAACTATGTAAGAATTTCGTGTAAAGTAATAATTACAAAGTTTTGCTATCACAAATTATATTAAAAATTATGAAATAATACTGCTTAACGCTTATGTGACTTATTTTTAAATATACAATAAGTTGATGCCTTGGTATAACACATGGCATTATATATTTAAATCATTGGGCAAATCATTCATTTATGAATACGAATATATTTTCTTACTATCATATTACTGGCATTTTTATTGTCAATGAGTAAAGTAAAAGTCCTCACACACAGTTTTGCATGTACATGACGGAGTTACATACGAGAAGAAGAGAAGGAAGACCGCAGGCACTCTAACAACGATAGGCTGCGTTTCTAGGGACTCCCGTGAATCAGACGATTTTACTTGGACAAAAGGGGACTCTTTGACCTCCTACCACGGAAGTCACTTCACTTGGACGCAAAGTCACCACATAATGTAAAAAATTATATTAAAAAAAAAAACTCAAATTATTTGTCTTGTTGTCGTAAATACTCAGTGCTTGTATTAGGGTGAAGATACGGAGGTTTCCGTACGGTCGTACAGACAAGACCGCAAGCCTACTGAAGAGACAGTTCCAGGAATTGACAGGACCTGCGACTGTCTCCAACGGTTACCTATAAAATTGCAATTGTGTGTCAAAAATATATACGCGAACAAAAAACATAACTTTTAATTATATTGAAGGGGTTAGTACTTACTTTTAAAAGAATTTGCAACACGTTGCAAAATAGCAATCGGTGCTGAAATGCTCCGCTGCTCGTTGACAGGCCAAGCGCGAACCTTTGGTGAGGGGACTCGGCGCACTCGCTGCCAATCACTGCACAAAATGTAATACACGTAGTTAATAACTTTGCATTGTAATATTCAGAAAGCACACAAAACGATTTTATTTTAAAATCGTTTGCGTAAAAACTTTATTAATAATAATTTCAGAGCTAATTGCCAAACAAACAAAAAATAAACTGCAACATTTATTTATTATAAATTTAAAGAGCTCGTTGCCAAACAAATCAACAAGAAATTGAATCAGTTATTTATTTTAAAATTAAAGAACTCCTTAGCAAACAATCTGCATAAAATTTGATGAAAAATTAATTTAAGAGCTCGTTAGCAAGAGAAATTAACAACAATGCATACAACTCGAATAAAATTTGAAATAACATACCTTAGCGAGCAATTTCTCGAAGCACATCTGGAAGGCGACCATAAAACCTCGCAATAACTCTTCAAGCACAAAATTGAGACAAAGCAGCAGGACACTCGGATATGCAGACAAGCGCTGATATCAGAGTGAGAGATTTGGGGATGCTCCAGCCTTTATATATCCTAGCGAAATTGCCGGGTGGAGGGGAGTGATTTACGGAAAATATTACCTGCAGAGAAGGGAACACCATGGGAGACTTACCCTCCCTCCTGGCCAAGCATTTTAACTGGCCAACTTCCCCTCCTTCTAGTCTTACTTTTCTTATCAGAAACTATGTGAAATATAAGGTAACGATTTTTGGCCATACATTTGTATTGGTTAACTTCCCTTCCCACCCTACTCATTTTCTCATAAACAATGTAGGGATGGTAGCAGTAGGAAAATACCAGGTGAATTGTGGATAACCAAATCGGTTGACGTCACATGCATGGGTGCCTCTTCCCCCTCCTTCACAGCAGCATGAACACTAACTATTATTTGAATAAAAAAATTGTTTCCATAAAAGTTTTAATATATAATAAATTAAGTATTGGAATGCTGCCATCGATGACTAGTTATCTCAGTTTTCATACAAAAATAATCACAAATAGTGTCGTCATATATCGTAATTACAGATTTTGAAAGCATTTATTGACCCCGAGACATTCGCCGGGTACGTGCGTGCTCGCGCGGCGCTGTCACGGTGTCGCCCCGCGTATCGCTGCGAGGCCGTGCGCTCTCACGCCGCGCATCGCTGCGACGGCGGAGTTGCACACCGCCGGCAGATATAGCGCACTACGGCTCCTCGTCGCGCTCTCGACCGCGTCAAATATGAGAGAATCGTTCTAAGCATTGTTTTTGTTTTTTAATATAAGGCTAGGAAAACAGTGTTCCGGGAATATCCACCTCAGGGTTGGCGTAGCGCAAACTTCGTGGGTCATATACCCGTCACAGTCCTCGCTGAAATACACTGGCGAACCATCTTTCCGTAAGAGTTTGTGTTTAAATTGTATATACATGCCATCCTCTACCCCACCTTACTCGCCACTCACGCGTGCTTGTAAGTGCGCCAGGGGGTGTCTCTGTCGGGTGTCAGTACAGCATGACGTGAACACAGATCTTGGTAACAGTAATTTGTTTGCGTACCAGTATTAATTTAGGACGTATAAGGTAGGTAGGGCTTAAGGTCTCGTGGAGAGCAAGGTCAAAGAAAGTTACTGAGAGAAGCAGGAATCGGCCATGGAGGGAACCATCCCAGTATCCACGCCTGGATTGATTTCGGGAAACCACGGGAAGACCGAAATCAGGATAGTCTCAGACCGGGACTCGAACTCAGGTCCTCCCGAATGCGAGTCCGAAAGTTAAAGCACTGCGCTGTCTCGCTCGATGACGTATTAGGAATAAAATCGCAAAATAAAAGATACATCCGAAGCCAGAGCTGCACAAGCTTAGCAAAGACACGAAAACGGAACCATAAATTGCATAGCCAGGCCACGGTTAATAAACCCACATTTTGTGTTCATTACTTAGTGCATTTTTACAAACAGCCCCCCTTTCATTCTTCCATAGCCGTGAGTAAAAAATGGTTCGTGAAATGCTTCGCAAACAAGGAGACTGGTTTCTGGATATCGAAGATGATGGCGAGTGTGTCGTTGGTTCGAGTCCCGATCGAATGGTGCTACCCCACTACTATGGGTATGTTCGCGATTGAGCGGTATGGTTGATGAGTTATCAAGCATATGTTCGTTTAACTCGAGAATTCATTAGACAATAAATTGTGAAACTGCATCGGCCATGCACCCCATACGACAAATGGCTGATGCCTTGATATCTGACACGACACTTAAGGAACGCGATGAACTATCGGCATATATAAATTAATATATTCATGCCTCATAGGTTAGTTGTTATCGAACCAGCAAATCAATTCAGTCGGCAAGAGTCAGTCGGCAAGAGTCAGTCGGCAAGAGTCAGTCAGCAATAGTAAAGTGTATGAATTCATGTATACTTGAAGACGATGCAAACCAATGACGATGTGAAATCGAGTATGTCCTGTACGACTACATGCGTACCTTCAACTACTGCCCAAAAATTACATATAAAACAATGCTGTTACTGTGCCAAGTCCTTCAGTATAAGTTGCAATGCACTGCGACATGAGAAGAATGACTGTTTGAAGAACCCATAACATGCTTTTCTAAGCTGCTATAAATGTTCCAGATAGTTCGCCAGAAGTGATAACTTAATAAACACATGAAGGCTGATAAATGAAATGTTTTTTCGCCCACTGAGAAACAGTGTGGGCCCAATTCGTTACCTCCTGTTAATACACTACATAAAATGTTCGCAGACGACGAGGGAACTCGCATAATGAAGAATTACGAAAACGACTGCATGTAAATTATGCAAGGGGATACAATGAAGGAACACGTCAATATCTGCAAGTGTTCATCTGCTGGGAGCCAGCAAGTAATGTCGCCAATACCTCCTGCTACATCGATGGGTACTGTTTCCGCAGACGATTATGACGAGACAATTAATGCTAATGATGGAATGAGAGATTTAGAGGCCTGAGTGAGTCAATATGTTAGAAATGTACACTCGCAAGGAGTTCGCGTGAAGTCGACGAATTTCAAATAAACGGTTGTCAACTCTAAATACTGTGATTTACAGGTGACTCTTACAAAGAAAAGTAAACTTGATATTGAGGATGAAACAGAAGGTGAAGATTATCATGAAGACAGTATTGATGACAATGATTATGGTGACAGTGTTGATGAAGAATCTGATGAGAAGGATGATGATTCCCTCGTCGTTCACACACATTTCACCAACGAGTTTCCTTCGACAAGTGATGCGAAAAATGTAGTAGGCGTTAAGAACGCTCGTTACATATTTCCCGAAGACCCGAATGAACATGTTGATAGACTCAAATATTTGATTGAGCTGCAAAAACCTGGGGATCTCTTACACATTGTTGAAATATCTTCAATCAACAGTGGACTGAAGGATTAGGGTTATATAATATGAGACTATTCACTACAATCCATAATTTGCAAACAGGGAAATGCAAATTAGAATGATAGAATGTATATAACAAGTAAATAAATTTATTATATATTTACATATTAATGTGTGATTTACTACGTATACAGTCCATTCTGCTTCAGGGGTGTATACAAATATTTTTTGATGCAAGTTTTTAGGCCATTCATTCTTGTGAGAATAAAGGCGCACACAGGTTCGGTGTGGTTATGTAACAAAGTTTCTGTTTCGTATCAACCGGCATGAGAAGTGAGGGTAATGACATGTTTGTATCAGCCTCTAAAATTTATATTAATATAAAAAAAAAAATTTCATATTGTTTGCTGGTAAAACTTTCTTTGCATGACAATTTTGAGTTTTACCAGTTTTGAATATACTTATGGCACATGNAAATTTCATATTGTTTGCTGGTAAAACTTTCTTTGCATGACAATTTTGAGTTTTACCAGTTTTGAATATACTTATGGCACATGGGTTATTTTGAGAAATATATTGTTTTTTTACATGTATATATATTTATTCACAA
This sequence comes from Clitarchus hookeri, assembly GCA_002778355.1. Classification (NCBI taxonomy): domain Eukaryota; kingdom Metazoa; phylum Arthropoda; class Insecta; order Phasmatodea; family Phasmatidae; genus Clitarchus; species Clitarchus hookeri. The sequence goes on along the minus strand of NQII01003770.1, from coordinate 52,244 downwards.
TTTTACAAAAAAAAACTTAATACATGAGTTAAAACTTGTTTTACCACTTTTCGTACACATGAAGTCGGCATATCAGAGTATGTAAATGTTTTGAAGGTAACACAATCATCTTCTGTGTGGATAAACATGGAAGGCCCACAGGGTGGAACTGCTGCTGGTGGAGTCACCGGAGGATGAGTCATTGGAGGTGGAGTCACCACTAGCATGAATGCTGCTGGAGTACGTAAGCTGTGGTTCTTGGTTCATGGTGCGCGAACAAACATATCTGTATTATTTATATAGTCTAACTTCAATTGATATTAACGTTTTTTGGGATAATCTATCTTCTTGAAGCAGTTTTTGCCTATAAATGTAGCACAAAATTGATGTACACAGTGTATCCAGTGTTGATAAACGACCAAGTATGTATTTCTAATACTTCTATGATGTTGTTTACCATCGCATGATTCTCTGTACTTGATGTCCTTGGGGTCCCCAGGCATCGCATAAGACTTTGCTAGCTTAGGAGCACAGAGATGAATTGCGCAATTGCTATCTTCGCACACGAAGCTGGATACTACACTGGAGGTTTTGGATGATGAAAATTCATTCCACTGTAGACGGAAATGTACGTTCTGATTACACATTTCAAAGTGTATCGAGCTGTAAATATCACCACATTTATTTTTAAAAGTAATTCCATACTGCACCACAATGTAAGCCTTCGCGCACATAGTCGTAGCAAGTGCTGGGGTTGTACATTATGCATGGTGCCGACTTGGTGCAAGTAGGATCAGGCAACAGGAACACTTCTTCATCTTCCTCACAGTCTTCAGAAAATTGTTCGTCACCATCGTATCCAGGGTCTCTGGTGACTAGGCTGGCTGACTGTGGGACTGGTTGACTACTGCTGACTGCACACTAGGCAGAAGAAGACTAACTGATTGCATACTGGTACACAACTGGATGATGTCATGGGGGGGGGATGTATCACTCAGTACGTAGATGACTGGTGCACTTCGCATGTAAATGGTGAGTATTTGGTTGCCCAAACTAACCTGCCTTTGTTGAGAAAGGATACGTGAATATAGCCATTACAATACTACTTCCAGCACAGTACTTCATTGCTGTTTGGCNGCCTTTGTTGAGAAAGGATACGTGAATATAGCCATTACAATACTACTTCCAGCACAGTACTTCATTGCTGTTTGGCCATTGCAAAATGTATGCAATGCTGCTACTACTACGGAATGCAGTCACAGTTCCATCTCGTGCTGCACTCACTAAGCTTTGCAGTGTAGTTGGCAGCTGACTGTCTGGTCGAAGTTGATAAACTGAGCAGGTATTGAATTCACAAATCATTGGTTCCACAGAGAAAAGGTCTTCCATATTGCATTCAACCCAGTGCTCCAGTCGATAGCAGCTTTCTATTAGCCCCTGACATACCAGGTATCCAGAGGTGAACTCTGCAGTAGCCCATGGTAATATTGGAGTAAATTGCTATCTTCATGTCGGAACTGCACAGACATTATGTGGTGAAATGAGGGTCACAACTTATACTACAAGCCTTCTCCTCGACTTTTATAACAGCTTCACCCTCTCCAATTTCTTCCACCACTCCACCACCATTTGCCTTTGAAGTCTACTGACTCATTGTCTTTTCAAACTTTAGTCAATTCCAGTTACCTGACACCAGCAGGTGCAAGCCTGTGAAAACGCCACCCATGTTGACTTAGACTATATGACACTATGAAGATTGTGAAAACGACGTAGAAGCATGTACGTGTGCAAACTCCAGTTACCAGACACTGTGCAGGTGCATACATGAGAAAATGATAACACAGGTCTTCCAATATACTGACTTAGGGTATCTGACATCACGTAGATTGTAAAAACGATGTGGAAGCATGCACGCGTGCAGCTTCCAGTTAACTGACACAGTGCAGATGCAGGCCTGTGAAAATGCTAACACTGCTATTGCCATGCCAGTACAGATATTTTTTTAAAAACTTTGACAAAGTCAGCTACCCTGCCTGTCCATGCATGCTCGCAAACTCAACTTCAGTAACATAACTGGTATACATATTTCATTCAGAGAGTTATTTTTTCCATAATTTATATCCTTTTTATATTAGATTATTTTCTCTGTTTAGAAAATCAAAATGTTTACTAAGTTTTTTCACCACTACACTTTACATTACCTTTTTTCTGAAAAGATGGGGTACATGACAAACAAAATAAGAGGTAAAATTGTTTTAAAATTATGCGCATATAATATTCATAAAATTCTTTTTCTATGTTTTCGCGTATATGTTAAGCAATATTAGTTTACATTGACAGACAGAAAAAGTTTTTTAATGTCCTTTTTTTTTTATTTATGTTGCGACATATTTTTGCATTATTCAGACAGAAAATCAAGATCATTTTTAAGACACAGATGTTTTTTTTTACAAACGCCGACACACACCATCTGTCTAAAAATAGAATCGGCAACTAAAAAATGTGTTCACACTATGTTACTCTGTTCAAAACTTTGTTTCTTTATATTGTTTATCATCCACCGTCCTTGCTGATCCTCATCTGGTGAGCTTGTATGTACCTCGCATGGTAGGCTGCGACTAGTCGTGGTCCGCTCGACCAACGGAACCGTGTCAGCTTCTTCGTCCGGTAGGAGTCTATGCGTCTCGCTATCGCATTCTTCACTGGAGCGAAGCACGGTTTCCTGCCCCCCTCCCGTATTTCGTAGTCCATACACTGGATGCCTTCTTTAATGATGATTGTTTCACCCTTCTTCAGCTTCAATAGATCGTCGGTGCTGCATGGTAGGGTTATGTCCAGGTTTATGTCTAGGTTTAACCATCGCACTTGATTCTGTCCATAAAATGCACTTTCGACGTACCTTCGGTGTTCATGATGCTCGGGTTGTACGCAGGCACTAGGGTGTAGTAGAGGCGGTAATGATTCACATAATCACAGGCTTCTATGTTTTTCACAGCATCCTCATAGTGTGGGTCGCCTATTCAGTACTTCACTCGCTGGAACCCGGTGATGGCGTTGAGATAACACTTCACTCTACCTGATTCGAAGGAGCGGGTGCACATCCTATCGTGCATCGAAGATCGTGGTGGTGATGTGATGGGAGTAGCTGTGACGGGCGTCAACCAACTGCTGCTGGTGAAGATAGTAGTCTGTGTGGAGCCGTCGTGTACTTTAAGCTAATCGTTGCATGTCGGCGACGGGAAGGCGGTGCTGGGTCGGAAACCTGATGTGAGCGGTTGCAAGAGGTCGGCGGTCACTATGTCTGTAGAGCTGTTCATGTTGTTCACTGTGCGGACCCTTCGTCGATGGAGGAGGTGGTGCCAGTGGTGGCTTCTGCTGCTTTGCGATGTAGAGTCTTGCACCAGCTGCGGGATTGAGGAGTGTCCGGAACAGAAGTAGTGCAGCCTTCGAAGCACTCCTTGCAGGGCAGGCAGTCGCGAATATATTCGTCTTGCTGTAGGTAGGCTGGAAGACTTTTGTACACGTACCGAACTTCGCGGTGTGCGTATGTCAGCAGGAACTGTTTTGGTAGAAGGGCCAGTTGGTTATTTGGATCTAGGGCCGGAAGTGACCGTAGCCTCGCGTACGCGACGATCGCCGAAATTATTTTCTGCCCACTGGGACAGCACGCAAACATTTGCTTCTTGGCGATGAGAAAATTCCAGACGAGAAATAATCTGTATACTTTAAGGCGAGCAGGTGACGAAGATGGCAGCGGCAGCCAGGATACTGGGTCCTAAGGCCTTTTTTACGCTGGTATATAAATGTAAATGAGGGGGTAGGCAAAGGTGCCTGATTGGCTATGACAAACTAGCCAATGGGAAACAGGTATGGGTTGGTTAAGTGGGTTTAGGTTATGGCGGGTTTTGGGTGGGGAATGAGTGGGTGGGGATGTTGTGTTTGTAGGAGGGGTGGGGAACAGAGGTCCAGGAGNGCGGGTTTTGGGTGGGGAATGAGTGGGTGGGGATGTTGTGTTTGTAGGAGGGGTGGGGAACAGAGGTCCAGGAGGGTCATACGATGTTCGTGGGGGGTGTTGTGGTTTGGGAGAGGACTCGCACAAGAAAAAGAAATGTCTTTAATGAAAAACTGAATTAAAAAAGTTAAAAAAAATGTGTTATTTCTAAGGTACACAACTTTATAGTATTTTTTAAAAGAAAAGGAAATACATAAACAATATAATTAATAATAAATACTTTAATAGAAAAGTATACTGAAAACTTTTATATGACTATAATAAAAAATTCCTTTTACATATCTATGACTATATGAGTTATTATTGCTGGTATATTAAAGTCTGGGATGGTCATAATTATTCTAATGCATAGTAATAGTTTTTTTATATAATTTTATTATGACAAAATATGTATTTTCCCCCATCCGCACACCCAATATATTATGCGTACTTCTTTTAAGACCTTGTCCCAGTGCGTGTCCCGATATATGAGTTGTCTAAGGCATCGGCATGCCGACCCAAGGTTTGGAAGTTGGATCCCGCCTTCCTCCAGACGATATTTTGAGCTCCGAAATAAAAAAGCAGCACCCCTAGCGGCCAACTGTAGAACCGAAATGGTGGCCGAGTGAAAGTTGAACGAAGGGCAAGCGTAACGATGATGGTGTGGTCGAAGAAAAGTGACTTATAGGGTGGCATACTCTAGCAGCAATAAACAATGATACAGCGATCGGTGGGGCACTCTAGCGGACGACGAGAGAACTATGGCATGTGGAGCACATACGACAGATGCGAAGGTGAGTAATTGGGAAACCAGATTATAGATGGAAAGAAAATGGTGCGTGGAAATGAGATAGTGATTGGAAACAGAATGGCAGATGAAAACAAGATTGCGGATGAAAACAAGATGGCAGAAACAACAAAATGGAAGCCGGAAACAATATTGCGGGCAGAAACAATATGGCAGCCACTAAACAAGACGACGGTTGCAATGTTATCCAAATTACGGAATTCAAGATGGTGGCGGCGCCTTGGCGCTTNCAGCCACTAAACAAGACGACGGTTGCAATGTTATCCAAATTACGGAATTCAAGATGGTGGCGGCGCCTTGGCGCTTTATCCCTCAGCCCTTGCCCCTGGAGGCCCTATTTATATCCACTAGTTCGTATATGGATAACCGAAAAACTCTGATCCAGAACTATAAGTGTATCAGAACAAGCAACGTAAATCACATAATCTAATAAGCTGAAAGTCACGCATTAAGTTGTTCTGAACGCCGTTAAATACTCCGTAGTATTAATAATATTCAGAAACCTGCAGATAACGAACTGGTCAACTATTTTTTGTAGTAAAAACGCAAGTGAACTTTGCTAAGGGCGAATGTACAACTATCCTAACTTGGTTGGCTCTGTTNTATTTTTTGTAGTAAAAACGCAAGTGAACTTTGCTAAGGGCGAATGTACAACTATCCTAACTTGGTTGGCTCTGTTTCCGCGATGAATTTATGAGGGATGTCATATCATGATGTTACGTTTTGCAAAAAGAATATAAACCTTCGTTAGTGTTTCACATCATATTCTTGCCTGTGACCCGGCAAAGGCAAGTAGAATTCTTGACTTAAAGTTTTCCACTTGCAGATATTTAAAAAGTTGTATTTCTCTTGTAAATATCCGTTTTTCATTCAGTGTTTGAATATAAATATATGCAAATAATAGCAGCCACTTCTTCAAAAAATACCGTAATTAAAAGTAATAAATTAATTGTAAATCGTTTCCTGTGGTTATTCAAGCTATTCTGTAAATCGTTAGCGTTTGAAAATATCACAAGTCTTACATGCTTCACTCTATACTGCCAGTGTAAACACTAGGAAAAATCGACACCTATTACGGGGTAATATTTGATCTTGATAGCTTCCCATCGAACGCCGCGGGGAATTTTCTTCAGGCTGCCAGTAATATATATTCTGATTACGTCGTTGTAAATTCTATTTCGGGCCCCTAAAAGATCTTGTAATGAGTTTGTATAAAAATTAATTATGAATATTTGACAGTAAAAATATTGTAATACGTCCTACACGACAACTGAATATGACATTAAAATGCGCTTGCATTAAAAAAAAAGTCAGTATTTGCAATTGTTAGCAAACATAAACTCATAATACATAAACACACAATACATACTCGGCTCTCAAGACCTTACTGTTGAGAGCCACCCATATCTCTTCACTGTCATAATTCATACACAAATCCACCGACACAATTAAGTCCATCTTTAAAAACTTAACAGATGTTATATACAATCTAGAGAAAAAAAACTCTGGACATCGCGACGAAGACAACATAGCCAACGCATATGTGAAAATAGGCATATATAAATATGAACACAAAATAATGACGTGCAATGAAAAGAACACAGATGATTAAAAAATTCCATGACGAAACAGTAGCCGTGTTTTATCCCGTCTTCACGCAGGGCGAGTAAGGGAACGTGAGGTAGATACATTCCTTAGATAATAGGCCGGCGGGAGTTTTTAGGGGTGGATACGGGTCGCTAACGACTTGATTGATTATCTGAATCTAATATCCGCCCCAGTTGTCGGATATTACGGACGGTAAAGGCTTTTCACCTCAGCGCGGGCATCCCCTTTGAAAGAGACACAACCATCATTATTCCCCTCTCGCTGTAAACAGCCNGCATCCCCTTTGAAAGAGACACAACCATCATTATTCCCCTCTCGCTGTAAACAGCCCTTTTACCCTTCTCTCTCCGCTCAGCCGTGTTCAAAGTCACGGAAGTACCGTACACACTGCTCCTGCAGTGCGCTACGCATGTAAGGATATTATTTCGTGTAACCGGATGGCCTCTTCCTTTGAGTGGGTCTTTCTCCATAATTTGTATGTTAATAGGCAAAGTTTGTGAAAAAAAATTATTTTTATTTTATAGGACCAGTAGCAGCAATTTTACGCATGGAATTTTATATCAAACTTTTATGTATAGTATACTAGCACAAAACGTTGTTCAGTTTGTTGACATCAAGTAAAATTTAATTTCTAAAAAAAAAAAAAAATTTCAATAAATAAATTATAATTTGAGCTTAATTGCGTGTCTTAGTCACAATTTTACAATTTTTGGAACACAGAAAATAAACCAATCCATTTACGAAGCAGGGAAACCTAAAGCGTATCGTTTTGATTTATTTAACATTATTTGTTATCAAATGTTGTTTTTAAAAATGTTAACAGCAGTCACGTATAAAAATGTCCTCATATTAAAAACGTTAAAGAAATGTATAGAATTTTTCTTTGGGAGTCTACATGATCATCTAGAAATAGCCCAAGTCATTTTTATTTCATAATAAATGATGTCATATTTAAAATTTGTTCCCTTTTGATTATTTATACGTCGAAACAGCAGCAAAACAATGTTTTCATTACGATATTATGAGGAAACTACGGAATCTTACTTTTATTTGCCAGAGATGATATTTTTGGCGAAAATAAATTTTTTTCTCACTGTTCGGTGCATTTAAGATCTCCCTATAATTGGATCATTCGAGGGGTTAGAGCGCAACGCTACCATAACCGCCTCATCGCTTGTAATTCAAGACGATTTAGTGGCTCGTAACCTTACAGTCATGGGGCATGAAGTTATGGGATTGAAATATATCACCATATAATTTCACAGTTTGTATAAATATACACCACCTGTAAAAATTCAATTAGCATATTTTTTATAGTACAGTACTGAAAAAGTAAAATATTGATTTTTTCAATTGGATTTAGAAAATAATGAAATCGGCCTGTCAGTTTAATATACCCGTTGCTTCCGCTCTAAGTACGATATATGTGGCACCAAGGATACGGTTGGATTGCCGGACAACCTAAATCTGTTTCTAGCCCTGTAAGGTTTTGAAGCTGGAAATAGTAAATGAAAAGGACACGTATGTAAAATGAATATCACTCATGCGAACACGCGAAAATTTATTCGCCCCAGCAAGGCTGCTGTCTTACGATAAAATTTCTTGTGCAGTGAGCAAATCAAAACGAAAAGAGGTGGTTTAAAAATGTTATTAAATGATAGCCTTGCACACGCATGCATGGTAAAGAAGGGGGGAATCGTGCCGGACGATGACATTGGTCGGCGGGTTTTCTATGGGATTTCAGTTTTCCCCACCCTTCCGTTCTTGCACTGCTCCATACTCACCTCGCTTTACCATCATTGGATCTCAAGACATCTATGTTAAGAGCCATCCAAATCTCTCCACTCCATGTATGCGTGATTTCTGCCTGCGAATAGCATTTATGAAACGTTTCAGATCAGGAAGTTAGTTTTAACGTTATATTTCCGTTAACAATTGGCATTTTTAGAAATGGAAGTGGATAAAACCAGAGTTTTTGCAGTCAGTTTTAGTTAGGAAAACTCTGAAGCGGGAAATTCAAAATAGTATGATGTTCATCACGCTTTCATATTTAATCGTACATTATATGAATTTAAGGTTGCTACTGAAATTGCCATAGAGATCTTTTGTTGACAAGAAATCTGCACATCAAATCTGAACTTTGCTTGTAGAGGCGATGAGATTTGTAGAATGTGCCTCGGCTACCCTTAATGCTGACAACTCGCAGAGCTGTGGTTTTGGAGGAAGGTGATTGACACTGTTGTCGAAAGGACCAATTTACTACTGAAGTAAACACAGGGCGATTGGAGTTCAAAAAAACAATCTAGTTTTATTATTCCTTGAACAAGTTATAATTCACTCACGAGCTCTAGAGACAACTCCTTCCCGTTTATACAAAGGGGGGGTGTAGGGGGGTAGTACTCTTCACACACGCTGGATGACTGTACTTATCTGGTTTGCTGGGCGGGTAGTTGGTCCTGCAGTTGAGGTCTGGTGAGCTGGAACTGGCAGGACTCTGCGTCTGATGGGCGTCTCGGCGACTGCCCTCGAAGTTCCTCCTTCTCGGGTCCACACTGCGTCTGATGACGGCCGGCTGCCGTGGTCGTCTCCTCGCGGACTCGTTCCGCCCTCTTCGGTTCCCGTCGGCGTTGTGCATTGGTTTTCTCGGATGCTTCCCGCCTTACGTCCCGTTTGACGGCCTCCGACCGAGATCGACGTCTTGCTGCATTTGGCGAACTCATTTTCTCTCTGCTGGATGGTCTTTGTAAAGGCCCTCTGTGATTGGTAAGTTGCACGCGGCTGGCTTCCTCTTGAGCTGGCGCCCCTTGTTAGGGCTCACCACTCGCTCCCGTTCGATGTAGGGCAGTAACGGCCTGTTCCCTGCCCTACCACGTCCCGGCTGGACATTCCCACTAGCTCGACGTGGCCTTCCGGCGAAGCTCACCACTCGATCCTCCCCTCCTCGGTGCGTTGCAACTGCTTGGACTGACTGGCTTCTGCGGTAAACTGGCTGGTTGACTCGCGTCCGGATCTGGCGGACCCCTTAATGTAGTGACCGCCTATCTGCGCATCCCGGGGTGGCAGTACCGTACTCCCGTGTCACTTTCGGCTCGTTACTGCGGCTGATTGATTCCCTGCTGGATTGGTTTATGTTTCCCACTGACTGCTCGTGTCGAACTCCCGTCGTCCGGCTCCGAACACCGGACGTCTCGCGGACGGACCTCCGACCAACTGTCCCGTGTCTCTGTTCGCGTTTCACTGACTTCCTACTGACTCCTCCCGACTGACTGATCTCGTTCCGCCCTCCGGACTGACTGCTCCCGTTCCGCCCTCCGGACTGACTGACCTTGTTTCCTCGGACTCCCCTCGTTTTGTAGCCTCCATCGCCATATTCAAACTGCCTCGTCTGCACGTGGTCCGGGAATCTCGTGGCGTCTCCCTGAGTAATAAAACACGTGTCTGGGGCTCGGGCTGCCCAGCGTGGACCTTCGGTTCTGGTATGGCCGTTTCATTGTCTCGTTCTGCACGTGCTTACTTGGCGGGCGGTCTTTGGATCAGCGCCCGCAGTGGTCCTTCCCTTGTCCCCAGATATGCTGCTATTCTTCTGCTCGTACATCCGCTAAAAGCTTTCTTGGTTTATTGCGGCGAAGCCCGGGGTCGTGGGACCTCGGCGTATCTTGGGGCAGCTGCCCAGTGCAGCTGTGTCCGTGCCCTGGTGCCTTCCGTTGCCTCCGGATGCCGTCTGCACGTGCAGAAAACTTGGGTGGCCCGTCTTTGCAGCTGTGAGGCGCGGGATCCTTTTTGGACGCGTCCGCCACCCTTAATATTTATTGGTGTTGACCGCCTGCAAACTTCGCTAGCGCGTGTGTTCTGACGGCCAAAATAAATGGACGCGGGGGGCGTCAACGCTGCCGGACAACGAAAAATACTTTCTCGGCAGCTGGCACCCGTAAGGTCAGCGTCCAAGACGGCACACAGACAATCAGTGCAAGGACTGCTGCAGCGTTTCACTGCAGTGTGCTTCGATTGCGTCTTCAATATATTTAATCTCACTAAACACTTATATTTATAAAATTACGATTCAGTCAAAAAACTTAATGTGAACAAAAATATCCACATGACTGTTTGAAAACGTAGTTTTGATAGTTGTGTGGGTTGTTTGTAAGTCAGTTTTGGGAAAATAAGCAGAAAACGGAAGAAAACCTATATCATGTTTAGTCTATGATTGCCAGTCATATTCACTATAAACATGAAGTAAAAATATCGAATTCCCAGAAAATGTACACGTGTTACGTTTATGTAAATTTTGACTTTACTTTATATAACACGAAGTGTGATAGGTATCAATTGCCATTTTATTGACATGTTATTTTACTGAAGCATAAATACTCAAAATAATTTTTCGTGATTAACTGACAACATTATTTTTGATATGGAAATAGTGTGCA